>JAMPIO010000204.1:0-180651 GCA_024699865.1 Aphelenchoides fujianensis | reverse complement strand
AATGGATCTTTCAATCGAGCAAGGTTTGTCGCAAGGAAACACGCACCTCGGCACCCTCAAACTTTTCACGTTCACTAGAGGAGGACACCTGACTGTTTGTCCTTTCCGAAGGCTTTTCTTTTGTTTCTGTTTGTTGCAATAAGAACGTTTTATGCCAAGGAAAAGCATCGATCAGTTTGAAAGGTCCACTCATCAATACACTCGCTTCATTTCCGATGTCGCTATTTGTATAGGCAAGTGGGGGCACAAACAGAAAAAAGGTCCATTAAAAAGGGTGTTTCGGAGAAAAAAGGCTCGATTGAGACGGTTATCCACTCGTCGTCTTCCGCCTGGTGATGCTTCGCTCAAACGGGAACAAGGCGGCCGTCTGGTCGCCGTCTGCTTCGGACAACAACGGCCGTTTCTCAGCCTTTTCGCACGGGGATCCACGGGCAGCAAAGCGGCTGGTAGGACGGGAGCTTTTTGAGCTCTTTGGCCGCGAAGCCGGACTCCTGCTCGTCACGGCAAAAGGATCGTACTCCAGGGGATGTCGACGAGCTTCTTCGCGCGGCTGAACGGATAAAAATGAGTGGAACAACCAATGAAGGAAGTCTGGTATAATGACCTAGGTTTAGCTGACTTTTGGCTGTGTAGGGTATATTTCGAAGGGTAAAGTCCGTTTTTGTTATTCACACGTTGCGTTAAAACGCTCTTATCTATCGCCCTATTGGTAAAGACTGAGGAAAGCCCTGTGACCTTCGACAATTGCGTTTTGCTTGGGCGCGCGGCGTGGGCGCGCGGCTTGGGCGCGCGGCGTGGGTCGGGGAGGAGCGAAGGAAAGCGGCCAGTCCGACCTTTTCAACCGCACACGCTCTTTCCTTTACCGCCGAACTAACATACCAGCTTTTTCTCGCTTTGCTCTTTCCGATCCTTTTTCGTTGTCCATCCACTCCCCAATTGACGCCGAAATGTCGGAAGAGAGCGAGAAGTCGGACACGCTCACGTTCATCCCGCTGTGAGTTCGCTTTCCTTCGAATTCCGATCAAATTTCGTCGATTTCAGCGGTTCGGGGCAGGAAGTCGGGCGTTCGTGCCACTACCTCACGTTCAAGGGCAAGAAGATCATGGTTTGTGCATTCCGCCCGCTTGTTCCACTCGCTCGTTGCAGCTGGACTGCGGCATCCATCCGGGGATGCACGACGTGGCCGCCCTGCCGTTCGTGGACATGATCGACGCGGAGAGCCTCGACCTCCTGCTGATCACCCACTTCCACCTGGACCACTGCGGCGCCCTCCCGTGGCTGCTGAACAAAACGGGCTTCCGCGGCCGCTGCTTCATGACGCACGCGACCAAGGCGCTCTACCGCATGCTGCTCGGCGACTACATCAAGGTGGCCTCTTCTGCCTTGCACACCTCTCACTCCTTATTGCTGCGTTTAGATGTCCAAGTACGGGAACAATCGGCAGGACAAGACGATCTTTACGGAGGCCGAGCTGGACAAGAGCATGGACAAGATCGAGGTCTTTTTCGTTCACTCCATCCCATTCATCTGTCCGTTCAGGCGATCAACTTCCACGAGGAGAAGGAGGTGAACGGGATCCGCTTCCGGCCGTACGTCGCCGGGCACGTGCTCGGCGCGGCCATGTTTCTGATCGAGATCGCCGGCGTCCGCATCCTCTACACGGGCGACTACTCGTGCCTCGAGACGCGCCATCTGTGCGGGGCGGAGGTGCCGCAAGTGAGCCTCGACATCCTCATTTCGGCGAGTGGATTCGAAGAGAAAGAATTGAACTAATGGGTGCTTGCAGGAGGCCACCTACGGAACGCAGATGCACGAGAGCAGGGAGCAACGCGAGAAGCGGTCCGTTCATCTTTCTTTTCGTTCTATTGATTCGTTTCTTCAGTTTTACGGATGTGGTGCACGACATCGTGCGTCCCGAGCGCCAAGGCCGCTGCCTGATCCCCGCGTTCGCCGTGGGGCCCGCCCAGGAGTTGCTGCTCATCCTGGACGAGTACTGGGAGGCGCACCCCGAGCTGCACCACGTCCCCATTTACTGTGAGTATCGCCGGCATTCTCCCCTTTACCGGCTGCTTCAGACGCGAGTGCCCTCGCCAAGAAGTGCATCTCCGTGTACCAGCAGTTCGTGAGCAGCATGAACAAGCGGATTCAGAAACGCGTCACGATGAGCAACCCGTTCGTCTTCAAGCACATCCAAAACCTGAAGGTTCGTTCCCGTCCGCCCTCCTCTCATCCCCTCGCTGCAGAGCATGGAGCACTTCGACGACGTCGGGCCGTGCGTGGTGCTGGCCAGTCCGGGCATGCTGCAGAACGGACTCAGTCGGGAGCTCTTCGAAAAGTGGTGCCCCGATCCGAAGAACGGCTGCATCGTGGCCGGCTACTGCGTGGAGGGCACGTTGGCGCGTCACATCACTTCGGATCCCGAGCAGATCGTCGCGATCGCCGGCCACCGACTGCCGATGAACCTGCAGGTGTCGTACATCAGCTTCTCCGCCCACGCCGACTACAAGCAGACCTCCGAGTTCGTGCACAAGCTGAAGCCCGCCCACTTGGTGAGTGCACAGCAGGAGATCATTCAACATTTCCTCTAGATCCTCGTGCACGGCGAGATGAACGAAATGAACCGCCTGAAGGCGGGCATCATCCGCCAGTTCGACGCCGATCCGGACGCCAAGATCGAGGTGCACAACCCGCGGAACACCGAGTCCGTGAACCTCTCCTTCCGCGGCCAGAAGACCGCCAAGGTGGTGGGTGAGTTGGCCGTGCGCCCGCCCGCCGACCAGGCCATCCTCAGCGGCATCCTCCTTCGGCACAACTACAACTACCAGCTGCTGACGCCTGCCGACCTGCACAAGTACAGCGACCTCTCCACCAGCACGCTCACCCAGCGGCAGGGCCTGTGGTTCGACGGCTCGCTGGAGCTGCTCGTCTACAACCTGCACCAGCTGAGCGCCTTCGAGCTGGGTGGCCCGCAGGACACCCGCCAGGGCCCCATGCACGAGATCCGCGTCTTCGACGGCAAAGTGAAACTGCAGTACTTCGTGCAGCACCACGTGGTCGTCATGGAGTGGACCTCGACGCCCGTCACGGACATGTACGCGGACGCGATCATGAGCGCCGTCCTCCACGCGCAGATCAACCCCATCCCCACCCAGCGTTCGTGATGTTTGGCTTTCAATCCGCTTACTTCTGATTGCAGACCTGCCGGACGACATCAAGGAGACCATCTGGAACGTCCTGAAGGGCAAGCAGACCGGGAGTGGAGCGCCGAGTGGTGCGGCGAGTGGAGGCGCCGTGCGGGCAAAGGAGGAGCCGATGGACACCTGACCGTTGATTTTCTCTCACATTATTGCTCTCACTTGTTTCTGTTTGTTGCAAATTAAATTATTGGCTGGCGTTGGTTGCTCATAAACACGTGTTCGCTTCGTTTTCCAGTCGTCGTCTTTATTTCCCACCGTAACAGGAGTTACTTTCGTTAGTTCGAACATGCGCAGTAGCTTGAAAAAATTTTGCTGATGGTAGTCAGCAAAAATAATGTGTGAAGTGGACGTTTTAAACCAATTAGACCAGCGGCTGTGGCGTTCCATCGTTTTGCAAACCGACGCGTTCAAAAGGCGCACCAACGCGCTGGCGCAAAAAATGTGGCTATGCGTCTGCACAACAGCCGCTTTCAATTTTTTCATAGATTGTCCCATTGCGCTGTAATGTTTTGGCTAACTAGAGGACGGCGTAAGCGCGAACTGGGAAAGGGTGCATTTCGAACACCGCTCGTTGCGTGGAAAAGCAGACGGCTCGGGCGACGTCCTTTGTGTCGCCTTGCTTTATTCCCACCTCTTTGCCGCAGGATTCAACCGAAAGAGCGTGTGGGAGGCGACCAGCTGTTCGCTTCAGCCCGCGCAGGTGGATCGCGAGTAGCGAATGGTGGTAGACGGCCAAGGTCGTCTCCAAGCAGAAGAATAAAGGAGGTTATCAAATTGAATGCTCCGCCGGCTCCGCCGACCCCGCTCGAAGTGCTGTCCGTCCAGTCGCTCTTCCGTCCACTCGTTTCGGTCTAACGAATACACGTGCAAAACGCCCGCCTTCCGCTCGTCTAGCCGAAGGGAGACGAGCGGCGTTTGATCGCCGAGCACGGCCTGCCGCACATTCACCTGCCAATCACCGCGAGCACGAACGTCTGGTGGCCGCCGCCCGTTGAGTAGAAGAGAAAGCCGCGCGAATGAGCAGCCGCCCAGTCGAAAGCCGAGCAACAGCAATACGCACAAGAGATCCTTTGGAAAGAGCTCAAAGGCGGCGGCGAGGACCGTCTCTAACAATGAGTTCATGATCACCGCCCCCATGATGTCCGCGCTCGACGCCCACTCCGTCCGCGACCTCAAAACTGTAAACGGGGATTGAACGAGCGGAACAGAAGAAGGCACTTGTGGGCGTTCGGGAAAAGATCCACGAGCAGCAGGTTTATCGTGAGTGTGAAGTCGAAGAGGGGGCGGCCGTCCACCGAGCAAAACGTGTCGCTAGCGAGCTGAAAAGAAGGATGAGCGAGAAGTGGGCGCGAGAGGTGTGAATGGAAGGTGCGATTACGTTTGTGGATGTGCGCGGCGGCCAGTTGCGAGTGCGCCGGGCGGTCCGCCTGACGCCCGTTGCCGACTTGGCGGTCGCCGCGCTCGTGGACGGCCGGCTGGTGGGCTTCGAGTTGGCGGGCGAGCGGGCTGCTGGACCCGCGCCGCTTCGTTGAGTTCTCGCTGGAGACGGGCGAGCGGTGTGTGCACGAGCTCGCGGTGGACGCAGCGGCGATCCTCGGCGACCCGATGGTGAGACCTTCGTTGAGTTCCCCACCCAATCAGTCGCCCACCGGTTGCAGAAGAACACGCGCGCCTGCTGGATGGACGGCCGCTTCTTCTTTGGTCGCCGTCTGCCCGAGTCGCCGCTCTCCGCGGTCGCCGTCTTCGATCCCGCTCGTAAACGGTGGGCGGAGACGGGCTTCCGCTCGCTTACCGCCGCCTCCGAAACGGCCTCTTGCTCGTCGAAAGCCGCGCGCAGCCCGACGGCCGCCCGATCGCCCCCATCTTCCGCTTCGTCCATTGATTTAGTCTTGTTTGGTTGTTCGATAAACGCTCAGAATTGGTGTTTGCGGATTGTGTGATCGAATGTTTGAGCGATGGCAAGTCTCTTCAACAATCAGCAAACGAGGAAAGAATGCGTGCGTAAAGACTCCTGCTTGCAGTGAAGTCGACCATTCGCGATGTTCGTCTGCTCGTTGCTGTCTTTAATCAAGTCTTGTCGGGTTTACAGCCAACTGATCTCTCTGGGTTGCCGGCTGCTTGAACATGCTTGATCTCGAGAGCGCTGGACGGAAAAGACAACGGAGCGGCCGGTGGCTTACAGGTCTTGAATTGCCGACACTTCTGTTTGATTCAAAAAGGCGACAGACCGAAAAAAGAAGTGACCACTCGTTTTGCACGCCTCCAAACGAGCTGCTGGGCCGTTTGCCGCCATTCATTGCGTTCGTGGAAGCCGGTTGATCGATTAGGGATGTGCTCCGTTCGTGGAGGAGATGTTCGCTGCAGAAACACTGATTAACGAAAGCAATTCGCTCGGGCGAAGTTTAAAGAGGTCTCCCGTGACTCACGAGATCTCCGCCCGCAAACGCCGCCACTCCGCCGGCCTTCGTTTTGTACGCCCGAAACAGGCGCCGCTCTTCGTGCCCGCTTCCCTGCGTTTCGTCCGAACGACGCCCGTCCGTTCGCCGCCTTTCGATCGGCCGGGCGGCCCTCCCTCGATTTCGACAGCGGCCGATTCCCACCGATTTCGCTGTTTGTTTACACTCCGGGCCGTCGACAGCCGCCCCGTCTTTTGTGGGAACGTCCGCCCGGCCCTCCTCCACCGACCGGGCGGTCAGATGACCGCAGTCTTTCGTCTACTTCCTTCTTTCCCATGCGTGCGGACTGGGGCAAGTGCGCGCGGCGATCTCTCTGCGTTACGGGCGAGTCGAAGATGGGGTGCGTTCCCAATGGACCACCCAGATCCCTCGGTTTTCGAAGTGTGGACCTCCGCGCGTCGTTCGATTCCTCTTTTGATCGCGCCTCCTGGATGGAGTTCCGGACTGCGTTCTTCCTGCTGCAAATCGAACGTTTCATCGACTGATTCCACGATTTTTCCGCTTTTGTTCGCACGTACTCGCCGTTTCTCTCATCTCTTCCGAGTTTGCAGTCGAACCGTTTGTTTTCGTTCTCGAGAGTCTGCCGAGGCAGCGATCAAGCGCCGCCTCTCCCGCCCGCTCTCGACCCAATCCACTCGAGAGAACGGTCTTTCTCGTCCGCTGCTACTGTGAGAAGTGCGGGTGTGCTTTGTTTTCGTTTGTTGTTTTCAAAAGCGGCTGGAATTCGGCTGCCGTTTCGAAAGAGCGGACGGGCGCGAGTGAGAGAAGGAGGGCGGGAGGGAAGCGAGGGGGAGGCGGGCAGCAGCGACGGCGGACGGCGGCCGCCCAGCTGTTCGACGCGCCCACCGATCGACGGCCGCTTGCGAAACGCAGACGAGGAAAAGCGGTCTTGGTGGTCTGCTTTGAAGGCGGCGGGCCTCCGCTTCCCACCGCCCGTTCCTCACTTTCTCCCCATTGCTCGTTCTCTTTCGCAGGCCCGCACCTCTCAATCGCTAATGGACGTGCACTGCAACGAAGATGCTAAGAATTAACGTGCGCTCTGGACAGCCGGACGGGCATCGGGGCTCTTTGCCGTCTGTCCGTCGATTCGGGCATTTCGCAAAACGGGGCGAATTTGTGGCCGTTGGGTGGGCAGGAGAGGGAAGAGGCCTCATCTTTTGCTCCCGTCTTGAATCTTCCGCTGCAAGCATGAGTCACGTACAAGTTTCGGTTTCCATCTGAATTTCTTGCCCGCAACTTTCCTTTCGAGCGTAAGGATTCGAGTCGTGCCTCCGCTAACACCTGCTTTCCTTCCTCGCTCCCAACTACGCCGCTTCTTGTCCACCGACCGACCGCCTTCCACTCGCTTTCTAAAATTGAGTCCACCTTTCGATGCAAACTTGGATCGCCGCCGACTTTCTTCGTTTCGAAACGAGGAGCTCGGGGTTGACTGGGGTTCAGCAAACGAGACTGTCTGGATTGCTTTCAACTGCTTGAATCCAACACGCCGTTCTTTTGGTTACTTCTGCAGCCAAAAGCTCAAAGCAGCAAATTCGATGGTCGGGTGCAAAAGTGGGTGTTCTCGATCTCTCCAGCGGCGAGCAAGCGAGATGTTTTCTTCATCCGGAATTCGTCCGTGCTTGTTAATTTGCGGCGAGGTCCTTCGCGTTCGGCCGTAGCGATTTGCGGGGTGATGCGAGTTGTGATTGCGAACTCTAATTTCGCGATTAGCTTCCGCTGCAGGTCACTTACGAACTGTAAGGGAAGGGAACAACGGAAGAATAAAGCCCGCCCACGACTAAGCTGTTTTTTGAACGTTGGAATTCGCATTGGTTTGTGCTGTGCGCGTCTTTACGATGATCTTTTTAACGACGAACCGCATCGTTCGTCTTCCGCCCCCACCGGCTTCTCTTTGCGTCTGTTCGTCGACGCGTGCAGATTTTTCAAAAAGCGCTTATTCCTTTTGCCGCTCCCCTCCACTCCCTCCGCATCCTGAATGTCGTCCTTGCTCGCGAACTTCCGTTGGCCTGAACGAAGGAGAGGGAAAGGAGAAAGAATCGGAAACGATTGCTCACCCTCGACGCCCAAAACGAGGCCGCAGAGCGCGAGGCCGACGAACACGACCGCCCGTCGCATTTCTCTTCGGATCAACCGGCCGGCCGGCGGGGCGAACGTGGAAATCGGGCGGCCGCAGGTGAGTGCGAGCGGACGGGCGGGTTGCTCGTTGATAACCGCGGCGGAAGGCGGCCGATCGGCGGGACACGTCGACACAAAAGAAGGGAGCGACCTTACGAACAACGAGCGGCATTCGTGGAGAACGGGCGGCCGGACGGACGATTCATCCCCTCGATTCACCGCCTCCATCCACTCGCTTCGTTCATTAACGAAGGAGAGGAGTTATTGACAATTTCCGTTTGTTCCAATCCCCTATTCACACGCTCAAACCCCACCACCCTTCGCTCGATCGGAAGTCCTCGAATTTTATTAAAAAAGGGGTTACAATCAACTACAAAAGAGATGTTCTGATCGTCGGATCCGCCGAATGAAGTGTCTGAAAAGCGCCCGAGTGGTCGGGGAGAACGTGAGAGCGGTGGGCAGGACGAGCAAATCGATCGGAAGAGAAGGATTGAATCAATCAAAATAAGAATGTTATTCAAAATACGAGGACTGGCGCCAAAATGTTAAATATTGTGGACCTGAATTTGGGGATAGGAGGAGGCGTTGCGATGAATAGATTGGGAGTGATTTTGGTTGAATTTAAAGCTTCTTTTGTTGAAAGGAAGTGGAATTTTCGGTTAGATGAAAGTGGGAGGGGACACAAGAGCACACCACGACGAACAACAAACAACGGATTAATTGAGTGGGTGGATGGATGGACGGCGCGCTTAGGCGTTCACGCGCTGGTACTTGAGGTCGCTGTTCTCGTAGTTCAGCTGGGAGGAGAGAGCCACGAAGTCGATGGAGCCGTCGGGGCCCCTCGGGAACTGGCTGTACATGTGCTCGGTCTTGCAGCTGGAAGCGAGAGGGCGGGAGTGAGTGGAGGGAGGAATGAGGGGACTTACGCCGCGTTGTAGACGTCGCGTCCGCGCTGCGCGTAGCCCTCGGCCACGTAGACGGGCGTGGGCAGCGAGGTGGCGCGCGAGACGATCTGGTGCTCGTAGGCGAGGGCGTGCGTGACGCCCTGGATGGTGTCCATCGAGTAGGAGTTCTCGTCCAGCAGGATCGTGTAGCGCGGCACGCGGCCGGTGCCCTTCAGCGCCGAGTGGGCCATTTGGTAGAACTCGGTGAAGACCGGGTGGACGATCACTAAAATCACGGGGAAATCAATCATTCCTCCTTCTTTCTTCGATCACTCACCCGTGTCGACGGTCGTGCCGTGGCGCACGTTGAACTCGTAGTCGCGCGGGTTGTTGCCGCCTTGAGGGAACTGAAAGCACCGGGCGAGAGTGGGGGGGAGTAGGCGCCAAACACTCACTTGCTTGGGGAACAAGCGCACGTTGTTCAGCTTCTGGACGGCGAGCAGCGTGAGCGGGATGTCGACGTCGTTGTTGCCCTCGCGGATGCCCGCCTTGAGCAGCGGCACGGCCAGCTTGTACGCGTTGTCGAACTGACCCTCCGTGAGGCCCGTGTAGTAGAAGACGACCTTCGGCGGCGGGCGGCCGCGCTGCGCCGTGTACGTGGCCACGCAGCGCTTCATGATGGCCTTCAGCTGGGCGTAGAACTCCGAGCGGTAGGCGACCGTGTAGAGGAAGTCGCCGAAGAAGGAGTTGAAGTCGCGGCCCATGTTGGCGGCGAAGCCCAGGACGCCCGGCTTGTCGTCCTTGATGGACTTCACGCGGTCCACCACCGACTTGGAGCCCGGCTGGTTGGTGTTGATGCCGATGAAGAGCGTCGTCTTGAGGTCGGCCGCCACGTCCGGGTCGGGCGGCAGGACCGAGTAGTTGAGGCCGCCCAGCTTCACGTTCGTCTTCGCTGAAATCGAGCAGCAGCAGGAGTGGACGGAGGGGATGGACGGGACTCACCGATGTAGTTCTCCAACGTGGCCGTGCCCTTCTGCAGCATCTTCTGCACGGTGCCCACCTTCACGTCCTGCGTGACGACCTGCAAGCACACGGGGATGAGAGGAGTTGGAGGGAAAGCGGGGAACTCACGTTGTAGCGGTGCTCGCACATCTTCATGACGGCTGCAATCGAACACGAGGATTAGAGGAGGAAGGGAGGGGAGGAGTGCTCACCGTGGCTGAGCTTGATGTTCTCCGGGGATATGAACAGGCAGAGGTTCATCTTGTTGTCGGCGCAGTACTTGACGCACACCTCGACCTCGAACTCGGTGTAGATGCCTTGGTCGCGGCAGGTGCCCAGGTTCATGCCCATGTTGCGCTGGGACATGTTGTCGATCTGGTTGATGAAGGCCTGCATTTGGTTCTGCGAGAACATGGCGTGCGGGTAGTCCGTGCGCAGCAGGTAGAGGCCGTAGCCCGTCGCGTTCACCGGCTGCTTGAATTGCTGCAACAGGGCGAGGGATGAGCGAGTGAGGGGGCGGGAGGGGAACTCACGCTGCTGCGCCACGCGGCCTCTCCGTGGCGGGTCGTCGCGCGGCCGTTGGAGTACTCCATCGAGGGCGGGGCGAGGATGCGGGCGGAGGTGGAGAGCGTGTCCTTCGAGAACTTGATGCCCGCGTTCTCCGTGTACTTGGACTCGCGCGGTTGGATCGCCGTTCCAAACGGCCGTTTCTTCGCTTGCGTTCGCACAACAGACCAAGGGCAGCGAATGGAAGCGTTGAAGGGGAGAACGTCGTGCACGGCGGCCGCCAAGCCGGGCTTCTCCTCGTCGCTGCGGACGACGGCGCTCCACGTGAGCACGACCAACTTCGTCGGGCGGCTGGAAGAAAGGAGAGTGAGTGGAGCAATCGAAAATAACCCACCCGCGCGGCAAACGAACGAAAGTTTGATCGCCTCGTTTCGTTTTTACGAAAACGAGCGATTGCGGCTGCAAGGAAAAGAACTGGAGCTGGGCGTCGTCCATCTCGATGTGGCAATTCAGCCATTTCGTTTCGGACACGTTGTACTCGAAGAGAACTCGCTTCGTCTGCCCCACGTTGAAGAGACAGCTGTTGCGTCCAACCGCAAGACTGAAGGGTGTAGGCGATTAATAGAAGCAACGTAAAGACAAACCCAAACCGCCCCGTCAATGGGGCACTCCAGCTCGTGGACAACCGTCCGCTTGTCCGCCAGCGAGTACGCGGTCAACCTCTTCGGGTCAAATTCGAACTCCTGATCGGCGGCCTCGAAGCTGAACACCGAGCCGTCCTTGAAGCCGCAGCGGTGGGCGAAGAGGTCAGCCGGCAGGTCGATCCGCTCGCCGACCGCCAGCGAGTTGTCGCCCTTGATCGTGAGGAGGACGGCCGACTTCTCGGCGTCTCGACCGCTTGCCGAGTAGCAGAAGAAGACGGCCGGCTTGTCCGCCGGCTCCACTTTGTTCACGAAGCCGGGCACTTCGACGCTGCTGAGGGCGACGGCGGTTGCCGAGCGGAGTTCCAAGTCCGCCAACACGACCACTTTCGGGCTGTTCTCGGCGTCGGCACGCAGCGTCAGCAAGAGCGTCGCTTCGTCGACGAACTGGACGACCGTGAGGTGGCGGTAGTGGAAGAGGTCTGTCGGGAAGTCGGCGTTCTTCGCTTTGGCCAGCGAGGCGTCCAGAATCAGTTTGCTGGAAACAAGGGATCTGTGGTGGTAGAGAGGAAAGCGTTTACCATTTCTTGTTGTGGAAGGAGTCGATCAACAGAACCTGCTTGCGCTCCAGAGCGACGAAGAAGCGGCCGTTTGAGGCGAGAACCTTCACGTAGCCAAGGTTCATGGGAATTGTGCATTGGAACGTGCGCTCATGATCGAAGAGCGACGAGTCGGGCGCCAGCTGGAGGTCCCGAGTGGGGATCCCCGAGCCGAGCGAGCAGCCCTTCGGCTGAATCACCTCCATGCGGATGTCGCCGTGCTTCTGCTCGAAGGTCTTCCCCTGGTCGAACTGCTCGAGACGGACGGCTCGACTCGCCGTGTTGCTGGCCTTGGCTTTCTTCGACATTTCGCCCTGAACAAAAGGAGTGATCGAATGGATGGAGAGAAGGCAAACGAACCGATCAGGAGACGTTGAAGTTGGAGGGAACGGAGACCGCTGCAACGAAAAAAGCGGAATTCACGTTGCCGCAATGCAAGCGAAGAGTGCGCGCCGGCCGAGTGGCCGGTTGGGCTAAAGCGGCGGGGCAGCGCAGTGCCCAGCCGTTTCGATTTCTGCTCCCGCTTCAGAATTCTTGGACGGCAACGATTACGGTAACTAGGCGCATTCAATGTTTCCTTCGTGATGGATTTTTGGAACGAAGCGAACAGCCGATTCACGCAATTATTCGTTGACAGAAAAATGCGTGGTGTTTCTTGTCGCCGCTCAACCGTCCACCCGTTCCGCCCGACCACGAAATGCGGCTGGCCCTTCGATTTGCCGTCCTTTCGCTGTCCGGCTTGCAACTGCTTCTTTTTGGCCTTTCCAACGAACGGTTTTTCTCTTTTGGCAAAACGGCAAGGTTGAAGCGGAGTAGTCCGTTAGGCGGTCGCCCTTGCAGCACACCAGCAACAAGTAGAAGTTTTAAACAACCTTTGAGATCAGTACACTTGCTTCACTTCCGATGTCGCTATTTGTATAGGCAAGTGGGGGCACAAACAGAAAAAAAGGTCCATTAAAGAGGGTGTTTCGGAGAAAAAAGGCTCGATTGAGACGGTTATCCACTCGTCGTCTTCCGCCTGGTGATGCTTCGCTCAAACGGGAACAAGGCGGCCGTCCGTTCGCCGTCTGCTTCAAGCATCAACGGCCGTTTCTCCGCTTTCCTTCGAACGGGAAGCCACGGGCAGCGAATGGAGGAGTTAATCGGAAGGTCTTCAAGCACGCCGGCCGCAAAGCCGCTTTCTTCGTGATCTCGACGAAGCACGGCACTCCATGTGAGATCTAACAAGCTTTTCGGACCGCTGAAAAAGTAAGTAGAGAACTTGAAAAGGAACTCACTGGTGGGCGAAGCAGTAAAATGAGCACGTAGTACGACTGAATGAGGCGTTGCTAACAACAAGACGCCCATCAGAAGTTTCCACAAAGAAATTCATCCAGTAGGGCATTCGAATGTTCAATTCCTTCCATTCAAAGGTGTCGAGACGAAACTCAAAAGTGAGTAAAGTTTCGTGTCTCGGTTCCATTGCTGCATTAGACCGCCGCCAGTGCACCGGACTGCTTGGTGGTTCTGGAAGCCAACCTGTTGGCGGTTTAGAAAACACAGAAACGAACATCAAGTGGGCCGTCCGAAGGGAATTCGAGATCGCGCACGATAGTCGTTTTGGTTTTGATTGAGTACACGTGGAGCTTCTTCGGGTTGCATTCGGCGTACTCGTCGGTTGATTCAAAGCTGTAGATTGTCCCGTTTCTGTACACGCAGAAACAACCGTGGGGATCTGCGGGAAAGGCAAAGCGCTCGCCCACACTCAGCGAGTCGTTGTTGTTCACTTTGAGAAGGAACGCTGACCTCGCATCGACCCGGCCGTGATGCGTTGTGTAACAAAAGAAAAGCGTCGCTTCGTCCGTTTTTTGAATCTTGTGCACGAATTCGGGCATGAGGGTGCTGCTGACGGCGCACACGGTCGCCGTCCGGGGGTCCAAATGAGCCAAAACAATCGCTAAAGCGTAGGCCTCGTCTGTTGGAACGGACAGCATCATGAAGAGCGCTCTCTCGTCGATGAACTGGAAAGAGTGAAGTCGGTCCGCAACAAACAACTCGGCTGGAAAAGAGGGATCTTTCCGTTGGAGCTCCGAAGCATCGAATTGCAGAATACTAGAGACAAGACGATTGGATGAGCAGCGGAGTGAAATTCGTCTACCGTTTTTCCGCGTGGTAAGCATCTACGATCCACGTGATTTCTTCTCGTTCTCTCGCAATAAAGAAGCGGCCGTTCGAAGCGAGCACAATCGTGCGGCTGTTCTCCATTAGCACCGCGCACAAGAAAGCCCGTCGATTCTTCACGAACTCCGAGTGAGCCGCCAGTTTGCGGTCTCGCTTGGAGAGGCACGAGCCGAGCGATCGCTCTCCGTGGTCGAATCTCTTCCACCAGTACGCGGCCGACTTTGTGGTCATCGAAGCGGGTCCGAGTTCCATGTGGACGCGAGCGAGGGCCTCTTCGAACTTTTGCCCTTTGTCGAAATGCTCGCGCAGGACGGCACGGCTGTCGATGTTGCTCGCCTCCGGCTTTTTGAGCATTGCAGAACTAAACGAAAGCAAACGAGTAAATGAAAACAGAACCGATTGGAAGAGACTCGCCGCAAACAAAGAAGGAACTCGACGCAAACGAGTGAAAGACGATAAGAAGCAAGCCGGATGCCGAGCAGTCCGCGTGTTTCGCAAGCAAAAAAAGGCGGCCGTCCGTTCAGTTTATAAGAAGGCCGGAAAGCATCGAGCACATCCCCACGTTCTACAATCGGCAAGAAGAACTGTTACCAAAAGTTTGCAAGACTTCCACTGCAAAGAAAGAATCTCGGCATTCACAACCCCCACCCACACAATGAACGAATGCGCACTTCTCGGACGGCTACGAGCAGTGGAGTTCATTTCTCATCCCGCCCGAGCACGAAATGCGGCTGGCTGTTCGATTCGCCCTCCTTTCGCTCGTCGTCTTCTTCCTGTTGCCTTCCGCGCGTCCAGCGGCCGCCTTCCAGTGGAACGTTCTGCACGGCGGGCTGAAGGCGAAGATCGAGAAGGCGATCAAGGAGCGACAAGAGGCGGCCGGCTCCTCGGCCACGCCCAAGCCAGACGAGCGTGCGGTGAGTGTTCCCTTCTTCCACTAATCACTCCCCTTTGTTCGTTGCAGTCCGAGTACGAAACAAAAGTGAAATACCAGGATTCGGTTCGTGCCCTCGTCCTTCTTTCTTCTGTTCATCCATCCGCTTCCAGCTCGTGACCACGTGCCTCGAGGGGCAGTCCGTGGACAGCGTTTGGTACGAGCGACTGCACGACATCGTCCTCCGACACGCCTGCTTCCACGTGATGCGCGAGGAGGAGGAGGAGGGCGATGTGACGTTAACCAAAGGTCCTCTCCACTCCCCTCCCGATCTTTAACCTCCGTGCTTGCAGGCGTCTACTTCGCCCAACAATCGAACGCGCACGTGCCTCCTTGGGCCGTCTTGCTGTGCGATCGGATCTTCACGTACACGGACCCCCAGCCGATGACCACCGGCTGCCTGTGCGCGATCACGGTGCTGGACCAGCGGCGGACGAGCGGCTGTTGCTGTCTGCCCAACGCCTTCCCGGTGGCCGCCAACGAGCTGGAGGTGGGCGTGGAGGAGAAGTCGGAGGGCGCGCACAAGTGATCGGCCATTTTTCGAATAAACAGCGAAGTGATTCCTGCTGACGGTCGTTTATTCCTGCTCCGAACTACGCACTAGTTGACGAACAGCCAAAAACTTCACTTCTTGGTCGACACTCCACCTCCGTACTTCTTCTGAAAGCGGGCGAATTGGGGGGAGCGAGCGGAAAGCGGCCACTCGCCTTCAGCAACTCCAGCTTTTCGCCACTGCCCAGCATCGCGTGGTTGGAGCAGAACCAGAGCGGCGCCTTCCGGCCGGACTGCTTCATGAACTGCGCGTGGTCGAAGCCGTGATCCCGCGCGCACGAGCCCTGCTTCAGTTGGACGTCGCAGATCGGACCTTCAAGAGAAGAAGAGGAGTGAACGATCAATCGTATGTAGGGTACTCACAGGTGAAACACGTCTGGTGCATCCAAAACTTCTCGATTTGGACCTTGTTGTTGTCCATCACCTGCAGGGGAGCGAGTGGGCGATCAGATGGACGGCGTACTCACGGGAATCTCCTTCTGACACACGCTGCACGTCTTGCTCGTTGGCCCCGATCCGAAGTTCATCGTGATTGTTGGCTGCAAGCGAAACGATTGAAGGATGAAAGAAGCAAGAGTGGAAACCGCGTTCGAAAACCTCAAAACATTCGAGCAAAACGAAGTGAACACATGGACGGCGGGCAGCCGACGGCTTGTTTTCGACGGCGCCCGGCAGCGATCTTTTCTCGGCTGTCCGCCCGCCGGCCAACTGCTCGCTTTTCGCCGTTGGCCGCGATCCGCCCGCCCCGTTCGGCTCCGAAAGAGTGCGGCCGTGTGGGTGGGCGGGTGGCTTTCGGTCGCGAACAGACGAAAGCAATCGAGAATCCTTTCTTCGTTACTTCTTCCTCACGCTCCTTGCTTGCTGGATCACTCGTGTGTTTATGCGGGCAGTCTGTACAGCGAGAAGCGAGCAAAAGAACCTCGTAGTGGATTGCGGAAGGTGAAAAGAAGTGGATATTGCGTGGACGTCAGCCGAATTCCATCTGCTCGTCCTTCGGCTCGACGAGCGGCTTCTTCGCAAAGAAATCGGTGAGCTTCGGCTGGTTGGCCGTCGATTTGGGGCTCTCGGCCGCCGGCTGGAGGACGTCCGCCTTGAGGAGCTTCCGCCTGGCCGACTGCGGGGTCACGTGCTGCGGAATGCGGACGACGTCCGTCTGCTCACTCGCAGCAGAGCCGTTCGGAGCTGCAAGACAGGAAAGAACGGTCAACCGATCCAAGAAAGCGGCCACTCACCCGGCGACTCCTCTCGTTTGACCTCCACTCGGTCCGCTTCCTCTTCGTGGATCTTCGGCGTCTTCTTGGGCGGCGACTCCAACTCCAGCGAGTCCATCGGCGGCACGACGTCCACTCGTTCGAGCGGGGCGTCCATCGGGGCGGAGAACACGTGGAAGAGCGGGGCGTTCACGAAGGCGGCCGGCGGGTGCTCGCCGCCTTCGGTCAGCACGCGGTACAGCCACGCTGCAAGCGAGAAGCAATCGAAACAACGAGAGGAACGAAAGGACGAACCGAATCCAACCTCCTTCTTCTCCACCTTGTGCAGCAACTGGAGGAGGCGAGTAGAGAGGGCGCGTGCCCCGAACGTGTGGTAGTGGAGGAGCCGTCCGGCCGCCGACGCCGCCAGCCATTGGATCAAAACTGAAAGCAATCGGTTGCTTGAATTCAATCAAAGAACTCCGCACATTTGAGATCGCGATCGCCGTGGAACGCACCGCCGCCCCAGTTGCCCGTGGCGATCGGCAGCGGCGAGTGGGGCGTTTGGATCGCAAATCCCGCGAATGCCTGCAGAACGAGAAGAAATCGAACGAATGGAAGAGAGTGACTCACTTTCCGGAGTTCCCGCTCGATCTTCGTCGCCGCGAACTGCTCGCCGCGTTTCTGCGGATCGCCGAAGCAGAGCGCGTCGATCGCCACGATCTCCACCGGCAGGTGGCCGAGCGGCGTCCTGAACACAACGAATGAAAGAATAAGAAGGGATTGATTGAAGGGAACGAACCGTTGCAACTCGAACGGATGGGAGCGGAGCGGCCGCCAGCGGAAGTCGTTCGCGTAGCCCGCGTAGTTCGAGAACCGTTGCGGCCCCACGAGGAGGATCGCCTCGTCGTCGGCCATCCGCTCGCACAACAGGCAGGCGACGAGGCATTCGGGCGACACGAGGAAGCGGATCTCCTCCTGCACGCAGCCGTTGCCGAGCACGCCGCCGCCGATGAAGCGATTCGCGAAGTCCACGTGCGAGTGGCCGACCGCGTCCTCGATTCGCGCCTCCTCCTCCACGAACACCTCGCTCAACGGAACCTCCAGCTGGGCGAAGTCCACCGGCGGGCAGGACTGCCGGAGGATCGTGAGCATTCCGTCGGGTACTGAAGCAAGAGAAGAGTGGGCGGATTGGAAGAGAAGGAACGCACTGCTTTCGGAGAGCGTGCGAAAGTACGCGAAGATGCAGGAGAGCTTCTCGCCGCTCTTCTCGCATTTGTCCGAAAAGATCCTGCAAACGCCCGAAATAAACGAAAACAAACGAAAGGAACTCGCCTGATCATGTTGAAATTGTTGAAATCCTCCTTCGAAACCCGATCGACCGCCGGGAACGTGCAGAAGAAGCCGTTCGCGATCAACACGGCGGCTTGTCGTTGGCTCAAGCTCACGCTCATGTTCGTCCCGTTGAGGAGCAGCGGGATGGCCTGAAGTCAACGGAAACAAGTGGGATAATCGAAAAAGAAGGGGGACTCACCCGGAAGTTCTGGTCGGTCAGCTCGAGGGCCAACTGCGCCATCAACGGGATCACCTTCAGCGTCAGCGTTTCCTTCATCTTTTGGTTGAGGTTCGAGTAGAATTTGAGGAGGCCGGCGAAGTTGTGACCATGCCCCAAGTACGTCTCCATTCCGGCCTGCAAACACTTGAGCAATCGAAAGAAATCAGATGAAATCCACTCACAATCAGGTTCGGCATGCCGTACGGGCGGGTGGCGCGCGTCAAGAACGTTTCGATCAGCCGGTAGCGGTAGGGATTCGCGTACGGCAGCTCCAGCAGCGAGCAGCCGTCCGGAACGCGCGGATGGTCGACGGGAGTGGTCGTTTGAGTGAGCGGGTCGAAGCGGGCCAAATACACGTCCAGGGCGGGATCGCCCAGCGAGCGGCGGATCATCCGCGGCCTGTCCATCTTGCGGACGTCAAACGGAAGCGAATTGAAGAAGAATTCTAATTGGAGACGGCGAGCATCCCGCTCGCGATCGCCGAAAACAACCTCCCGCCATTTTTGTCGGCCGCCGCCCGTCGAACAGCGAGCAGAATGTCTGCGTGTGGCGTTCCGTCTGCCGCGTGAACGGACGGCTAGAAGGCTGGGGAATGCGGCAGTCTGGTGGAAAAAAGCTCGTTCGAATGATTTCTTGTCCTCTAACCCGTCCCGAATTGCTTCTCAATTGATTGAACCATTCGATTAGCAAGAAGAACGGGTGTTTATTCACATTTTAGTCGAGGAATATTGCGGGAATCATTGGTGGGAACAAACGGGGGGAGAATTCGTTCGGGTTGAGCGATTGGCACAAAATGCGGGGGTTCTTTTGGCAATTCGGAGAGACGAGTGAGATTCGGGGGGACGAAAAGAAGTCGGCGAGTGGGTGGAAGGAAAGAAGGAGGCTTCCAGTAAGGGAAAGGAGATCTACGGAGTTCAACGGAAGGAAAAGAAGGTGCGTGTGGCTGGCAGTCGACGGAGTCCGGAGCGAGGAGCGTCCCTCGATCACTCGTCCTTCTTCATGAACGCCCCGAACATCTCCACCGGCACGGGGAACACTGAATGCAAAGGATTAGGTGGGAAGAGTTTATTGCACGCACCGATGGTGGAGTTGTGCTCGGCGGCGATACTGTTCAGGGCTTGCAAGTGTCGGAGTTGGAGGGCGACCGGATTGGCCTAAACATTTGGTTAGGATCCCCATTCCACTCGAAGAATCACCTGAATGACGTCGGCGGCCTCCTTCAACGCCCGGGACGCCTTCTGTTCTCCCTCGGCGGCCACGACCTTCGCACGGGCCTCTCTGAAAAGCACAAGTGAATTCCCCTCTTTATTCCACCGACTTACCGCGCGGCTTCTGCTTCGGCGGCCATCGCGCGAGTGAGCTGTTGGGGCAGACGGATGTCCTTCACTTCGACTCGTTCCACCTGCAGACACACGCAATAAAGAAGGGGACTGGAGGGAAAGCTCGCCTTCACACCCCAATGCTCGGTGCCCTCGTCCAGGATCGTCTCGCACAGCTGGGCGATCGCCTCGCGCTCCGTGAGCATCTCCGTCAACGTCTTCATGCCTGCAAGCCCCGTCCGTCAAGCACTGCTCGTCTTCTCTCCCTGACGAACCCAAGGCATTACGGAGCGTGGTTTGGGCCAACAGTTTGGTCGAGTAGATCGCGTCGTCCACGTTGTTCACGGAGGCGATCGGATCGGACGTGCGGAAGTAGACGACCGCATCCACGGACACGGTCACTGAAATCCCCTCGTTGTTCACTCGTTCTGTTCGCGGAGAACAAACCGGAATCCTTGGAGAGGATCTCCTGCGGCGGGACGGCGTACGAGACCACACTGAACACGAACGACCGATTATGAGGAAGAAAGAAGCAGAGGGACCAACCGGAGGTCAATCTTTCGGTACGTGTCAATGCACGGGATCACGAAAATCATTCCCGGACCTCGCGCGCCGCCGAACACGAGCCGGCCGATCCGGAAGATGACCACTCGCTCGTATTCCTTGATCACCTGCGAACAGACGACTGTCACGAGCATTCCCTCGATCAAACTCGCCTTCAAGCACAAGCACATCGAGAAGGGGAACGTAACAATGATCAGCAGCCACGAGAGGGCCTGCAGTGCGTAGCCGAAGATCGTCCCAATGGTCTCGTAGTCGGGCGGCACGTCCTGCAATTCCCGGCCGTTGATTGTTCGGACAAGTGGGGAGTGAGCAGTGGACACTTTCGGTTGTCGTTTCACTTCAGAATTCAAATCAAAGGTGCCGAATGGAAGGAAGCTGGAGTGTGAAGGGCGGTGCAAAAGAAACGCGAACAAACGGGCCGTCTTTCCGCCCGCTTCGGCCGCAACTCATCGGAGGAAACGAGGAAATGGAAACGGAAGCAAACGGAGGCAAATGAGGAAAAGGAAAGAAAACCGTTAAGTTCACGCACTTGCTCTGGTACCTGCGTGTTCGATGGGGCCACCCACTGGGGTTCGCTGCGCTCTTTGCTGCTCATCGCTGCGGGCGGGGGTTTCGGTCGATTCCAAAGCGCCTCTCTGCACTCCTCGCAACCGCCGGTGCACTGGTGGTGAAGATCGGAAGAAGGGTCCAGGACGTCCGCAGTCCGTCCGTTCGATCACTCGAGCTGTTGGGCAGTCAGCGGCGAGGCATCCTGAACACCACCTGGGCAATCACTCATGAGCATCCACGAATAGAAGTAGTCCGACAGACATTCGCGCTTAAAACTCGCAGAAGGAGGGCAAAGAAAGGAGTCCACTCGCCGAAAACAAAAGAGCCGACGGCCAGGGGGGCACGAGGCGAAGTGCCGGCCGCCTGCAAACCGCTGCACTTCCCGCTCGACCCCAGCGACGCGCATTTGCAACATGAAGGCGGCTTTCGCTCAACGAGGTGAGCGCGTAAACGACGGACTATACGCCGTAATCCAGTGCTCTCCAATTCTACCGGCCGGCAGTGAGAAGAAACGACGTAAAAGCCCACGAAAAGCAGCCGAATGGCCGGGCGGCGCCTCAAGACGAGCCGAGGGATTTCCGGATGAATAATGCGGGCGAGAACGGAGGCGGATAATCTCCACAAATCCAAACAAGTCGCCCGCTGCTCTCTTTTGTGCGTCCGGAAGATGAGAGCGGACGGAAGGAAGCCGGCGGAAAGGAATGAAGCGACCGGCCGACCGAACGGTAACCCGAAACATCTCCAGAAGTCGGAATTTCGGCCCGGCGGCGCCCAAACGAGCCGAAAGTCGCCGGAAGACGGGCGGCGGCCGCACATTCCCGACCGGCCGGCCTCCGAACTTCGGCCTTCTTTTCGTTGCGCGTGCCGTCGGACGGGCGGGGCAATGGGGGACGTGAAACGAGCCCCAAATAGCCGTCATTTCGACTTTTTCTAATTGCTTGAACGACTCATTTAGATGAATGACCAGACCAATCGAACGACACAGCAGAAACGAGCGTTGTGGAGCGAGGAGCTGCATTCGAGGCCTAGAGGGGTGGAAAAGAAAACGTAACGGTGAAATATTCAATGAACAAGACGGGGCGGGGAGCACTTGAGGAAGGAAGAAAGAAAGAAGGAGGAAACCGAATTGAGGCGGGGACCTGTTGAGAGAAAACGGCCGACGGAAGCGGACATTCAATTGCCGTCCATTCCTCCCGCTCCTGCCGCTCCCGCCCGCCCGGCCTTCTACTTACGTTTCTCCCGCACTCCTCCGCGGGCCGTAAATACGACAAACAGAGCGGTCGGTCGGCGGAACTCGGGAATTCTCACTCCTCCGGCCGCCCGCTTTGTCTCCGGACGGCAACTTTGGTCCGGCGGATGGCCGTCGGGGACCTCGGCGGTTTGTTTATTCGCCCGCTGCGAATTTCAACTCGGACGTCATCCGCCCGCCCGCCCGCTTCTTCCGTCCGCAAAGCGCATTACGGCAGGCATAACACTTCCAACAACAAAGGAGGAACCGAAAGGTGCACGAACTAGCCACTCATTAGCCTTCTCGGTTTCGATCCAACCCAGCACTTCATTCGGACGAGAGCTCGAGAGTTCGAACTGACCGGCCGAAATCCGCGCACTGGAACGAGTGAGTCGCTTCGCCGTCGCAAATTGCCGAAGCCGGCGGCCGTCCGCAGAGCGCGGCGGAAAGAAGGCGGCCGGCCGGCCGGTCGGGCCGAAAGTTTGCGCCCCACAGCTTCGGGCAGGCATAATTTCATCAGGCGGAGCAGAGGAAGCGGCCGGAGAAGAGCCGCAAAGAGGGAATGCCCGCCCGAATTGCAGGACTCGCGCGAACTCGTCCGCAGACGGCGAACGAGCGGAAGTCCCGCACGGCGCCCTTCGGAATCAACACCCGCCCATTAGCCGCCTAATGAGCGAGCCGGCGGGCGGGCGGGCGGCTGAGCGAGTGGCCGAATGAAATGCCGACGGCCGAAATGTGCGGACCGCAAGCCGGGCGACCGGCGTGTTTCGAGTGCCGGCCGTCCGTTGGGCGTCGAATTTCAACTCGACCGCCCGCCCGCCCGCCCCATCGGCTCGCCGGCATCTCGCCGAAGCGCGTGGATTGACCGCCGGAACGATTCGTCTGGTTAGACGCCACCAACGAAACGATCTTTCGCTCAACGCGGCTTCCCGTGAATTGAAAGCAGAAGGCGAAGAGGAAGCGAGAATTCTCCGCTTATTTCATGAATCTTTCATCTACCGTCTTCCTTCATCAACGGAAAGTTACCCAAAGATCCCCCGCTTCTTACTGTCAAACGGGAGGAAGACCGAGTGGCTACTGTACGGCCGACCGCGTAAGAAGATGTCCCGGATTAAGTAGAGAGCATTACGGCGAGCAGGAAGCAGGCTTCTCGTTCGCTCCCCACTGGCAGGAGGAAGAAAAAGAACGGGAGTTTGAATGATGGCGGCGATTCGGCGGGCACGTGGCCGTCGGCCGCCGCACCGATCCCACGGACGTCCGCCGAACCTACGAAACCCGCAGGCGAATCAGCGGTGTGGAAGGAGCGGGAGGGAAGACGGCCGACCGGTTCATGAAGTCCGCCCGCCGGCAAGGCGCCCGGCCGCCCGTGGCCGCCGTCCCCGCGAAGAAACAATCGCGGCCGTCGGCCGGCAGCGGCGGCCCGAAAGCCAACGGGCGGCCGGCCGACGGCGAGGGCGGCGGCGCCAAAAGTCGTGTGCGAGACGCACTTTTTGAATTTTTCATCGGGACAAACGAGCGAGCGGCCGGCCGGGCAACAGGCGGCCGAGCGGGCGGTCCGTGGCCGAAAACGCCTCCAATTGAAAGGCGGCCGGCCGGGCGGGGAGGCGGCGGGGATGCGCCAAATGCGGGTGTTTGGCGCCCATCCACGTTCCCCATTGTGTTCGGGGGCCGCAGATTCCGCATTGTGATTATCCAGCGGCCACCAGAGAACCCCCGCTTGTCGTCTTCAAACACGGGCCATGTCTCTTGCACTCATCAATCAAACAGGCGAGTGTTTATTCTCGAATTATAAGGGAACAGTCGATGTGAACAGGCGGGCGGGATATCTGACGGCGATTGTGTGGAAGTGAACTAAACGAAGGCCGTGGCTCTTCACTTGGAACTGCGGTCCACGTCCGCAAACGGGAAGTTGGGGTGGTGCCAGGCGAAGTCGAACTGAAGGAGACGAACGTGATCCTTCTCGTCGATGTCGTCCAGCTTCTTCTGATCCTCCGCGCTGATCTCGAAGTCGAAGATGTCGATGTTCTGCTTCAGGCGATCCGGATTGGTGCCTGCAATTGAGCGGTCATTGGATAGGAAGACCGCCGGCCGTACTCTTGGGGATCACGCTGATGCCCTGCTGAATGGTGTGCCGAAGGAGAATCTGTGCGGGCGTTTTGTTGTACTTCTTGGCCAATTCCTGCACGACGGGGTGGCCCATGCAGTCGCCGGGCACGAACTTCGCGATCGGGGAGGCGCCGCGGCCGGGCGAGCCGATCGTCGAGTACGAAGTGATCGAGAGGCCGAGCTTCTTGCACAGCGCGATCATCTCCTTCTGCGGCCAGAGCACGTGCAGCTCAATCTGAAGCAGGAGAAGTACAAAGAAACGAACGAAAGGGGCTACCTGCAGGTTGTGGGGCTTCACCTCGGCCTTGTCGTACAGCTCCTGGAGTTGCTGCTGGTTGAAGTTGGACACGCCGATCGACTTAAAGGTGCCCTTCTTGTAGTGCTTCTCAACGACCTTCCAGGTGTCGGCCAGCGGCACGTCCAGCGGGATGAACTTCTTGTCCTCGCCGACCGCCACGCCGCTCAGGTCGTCCTTCGGCTTGAACGGGAGCGGCGTGTGGACGAGGTAGAGGTCGAGGTAGTCGGTGCGGAGGTTCTTCAGCGACCGCTGGATCAGCTGCTCGGCCACCTCGGGCTCGTGGGCGTAGAAGGGCAATTTTGTAGTCAGAAAAATGTCCTCCCGCTTCAGTTTGCCGGCGTCGTAGTACTCCTGGAGGACATCGCCGATGGCCGCCTCGTTGCCGTACCTGAAGCCGAGGGGAAGGACGTACAACCGCTTCAATCCGAAAGGAACTCACGCGGCCGCCGTGTCGATGTAGCCTGCAAACAAAAGGGATTCAATTAAAGAAAGTGGAGGAAAGGAACTTGCGGTAGCCGACGTCCAGAGCGGCCCGCAGCGCGGTCTTCAGCTGCTCGTGGTCCGAAGCCAACCAGGTACCAAGGCCGAGCTGAGGCAGCTTCGTGCCGTTCGATTGCCCGATGGTGCCGACTTTCGCCATTTCGGTCGGTTGAAGTGGAGTTGGTGAGTGGAGGAACTGAAAGCAACAAATCGGATGAGAAACGAGGAGAACGATCGATATCAACGACGAGCGAAACTTGCAGGACGGAAAAGAATGCAAAACGCGGCTTTGTTTTGGGCGACTCGACTCGAAAACACGCCCGCCGTACGCCGCGACCAAGCGGCCGACTGGCGGGCGGCGGGCGGTCATCGAGCAGAGCGGAGCGGGGCGAAGTGATAAACAAGCGGGAGAAGGCCGCTCTTCTCGCAAACAACCGTCGATACAAACACTTCTGCCTGCCCGCTTCCAGCGAGGAATCGACCGATCGGAGCGAACAAGCCGGCCGAGTTTGGCCGAAGCGGGCGAAAACAACGAAGAGCGCACAAGTAAAAACACCCCCTCCGCCTTCCACTCGCCGGCCGGCCGCCCCGAAAGCCTTCGAACGTCGCTCGCCGCTTATGAATGCGCGCCCCTCTCTGCTCGCTCTTTCGGGCGGCCGACCTTCGGCGAGCGAAAGCAAGACGGCGATCGCCTGCCGGTCGGCCGGCCGGTCGGGCAGCGCGGGTGTTTGTGCTTAAAGATCGGCGGAAGAATCATCGCGCGTCTTCTTCCGAGCGGCTTTTTCAAGTGCGGAGACACGAATGCGCACAAAGTAGAAAAAGGAAAGGGGGTGAAATCGATTCTTCTCTTCGTTCTGGTTGTTCCTTGAACGTTCAGCTGAAGGCTACAGTTCGTGGTAGAAAGAACTACAAAACACACATCCGTTTACTATCTTTCCTTTCGAAATAAAACGAGCGGATTTACTCGAGTTGTGCAAAGGAGATGACTATGTGGAAAGCAAACAAGTAGGTGATCACTGATCAGAACGGGTAATTCGGATGATGTTCGGCACTGAAACAAACGCTCAATTAATCCCATTAGCGGTCAAGAAAGGACTCACAAATCAAAAAGGTGCAGCCGCACGTGCTCCTTCTCGTCGATGTCCGCCAGCTTCTTTTGATCGGCGGCGGCCAGTTCAAAATCGAAGACGTCGATGTTCTGCTTCAGGCGGTCGGCAGAGACGCTCTTCGGGATCACGCTGATCCCTTGCTGGATGGTGTGCCTCAGGAGAATCTGGGCGGGCGTCTTCGCGTACTTGGCGGCCAGTTGCTGAACGACCGGGTGACCCAAACAGTCGCCCGCAACGAAGCGGGATGCCGGAGAAGCCGCCCGTCCGGGACTCCCGAGTGTCGAGAAGGAGGTGAGCGTGATGCCGAGTCGTTTGCACAAGTCGATCATTTTCCGTTGGGGCCATAAGATGTGCAGTTCGATCTGCAAACAGGACGAGATAAGCGAGGTTAAAAAATTGGCAAGAACCTGCAAGTTGTGAGGTTTCACCTCGGCCTTTTCATAGAGATCTTGCAGCTGCTGTTGGTTGAAGTTGGAGACGCCAATGGACTTCAGAACGCCCAACTTGTAGTGCTTTTCAAGAACCCGATACGTATCGATCAGCGGGACGTCCAACGGAATGA
Source organism: Aphelenchoides fujianensis (assembly GCA_024699865.1). Taxonomy (NCBI): domain Eukaryota; kingdom Metazoa; phylum Nematoda; class Chromadorea; order Rhabditida; family Aphelenchoididae; genus Aphelenchoides; species Aphelenchoides fujianensis. The sequence continues at coordinate 154,647 of JAMPIO010000204.1, read as the reverse complement.
ACTTTCCATCATCGCCGACGGCCGCCCCACTGACGTCATCTTTCGGCTTGAAGGGCAGCGGCGTGTGTAGCAGGTAGAGATCCAAATAGTCTGTGCGCAGATTCTTTAGCGACCGCTGAATGAGCTGCTCGGCGAGCTCGGGCTCATGGCCGTGGAACGGGAGTTTTGTGACGATCCACACGTCTTCCCGCTTCAGCTTTCCGGCATCGTAGAACTCTTGCAAGACCTCTCCAATGACGTGTTCGTTCTCGTACCTCGAAGCAGTGTCGATGTAGCGGTAGCCGCAGTCGAGAGCAGCCCGCAGTGCGGCTTTCAACTGCTCATGGTCGGGTGTCTGCAACGAATGGACACAGATGTTCGCAAGCGATTGGAAAAATTTTACGAGCCACGTTCCTAGTCCAACAAAAGGGAGCTTCGTCCCATTCGATTGCTCGATCGTTCTCATCTGGTCCATTCGAACAGTGTAGTAAGAAAGGAAATGTTGCTTGCAACGTTCAAGCGAGAAATAAACGGGTGAAACTCAACAGAATGCCGTCCGACGCCCCCTTTTCTCGCTTTTATACCCGCCAGCCACAAAACTCGAACGCGTGAAAGCCTACAACTGAACGAGCAGAACGTGAGACGCGAGTCTCTTCATTTGAACCCCCCCGTTCGGCTCCGCTCTTTGAACGAGCAGTTGGAGGCCGCAGGCGAGAGCACAAACTACGGGGTGCGAGCGGATGTGTGCTCTTTGCAAGGAAGCAGGTGGTTGTGGTTCACTATTAGAACAGAAGGTTTATTTCGAGCAACATTCAAACACTACTCGTACTCAACAAACGATTCAATAAGGATCGCGGAAGGGGTAATTCGGGTGATGCTCCGCACTGAAAACAATTTATTTAGTAGAGAGCTCAGACGAGGGACTCACAAGTTGAAGACAAGCAAGCGCACGTGTTCCTTCTCGTCGATCGCGTGCAACTTCTCCTGATCTTCGACGGATATTTGGAAGTCGAAGATGTCGATGTTCTCTCGCAACCGTTGAGGGCTCGTTGATTTGGGAATCACGGAGATTCCTTGCTGGATCGTGTGCCGCAACAAGATCTGAGCAGGTGTCTTCCTGTACTTGGCGGCGAGTTGTTGAACGACCGGATGGCCCAAGCAGTCGCCGGGCACGAACTGCGAGATCTTCGAAGCTCCACGGCCGGGACTCCCAAGGGTCGAGTAGGAGGTGACCGAAATTCCCATCTGTTTGCAGAGAGCAAGGAGCTCTCGTTGAGGTCGAAGGATGTGGAGCTCGATTTGAAGGTTGTGCGGGCGGATTTCCGCCTGTTCGCACAACTCGGTGATCTGCCGGGCGTTGAAGTTCGAGATCCCGATGGATTTCAGCACTCCCGCTTTGTATTTCCGCTCAAGGGACCGCCATGTATCTATCAGGGGAACGTCGATTGGAATCAGTCGACCTTCGGCGTCCAGCTCGCAGTCGTTCCAGTCGGCTGTTGGCTGCAGCAGAAAGCAGATTATGAAAAGACAGGGTGAGTGCCCGCACCTTCATCGGGATCGGTGCGTGGATGAGCAGGAGGTCGATGTACGAAGTGCGGAGCTTCTCCAGGGACTCCCGCACGTACTTCTCCGCTACTTCCGGCTGATGTGCGTTATACGGGAGTTTGCTTGTTATAAACACGTCTACAAGAACCATCTTATGCAAGAGGGAAGTGGACGCACAAACCTTCTCTTTTCAACGCGCCCGCATCGTAGGACTCCTGCAGAACATCGCCGATCGCTTCCTCGTTCCCGTAGCCGGCCGCGGTGTCCACGTAACGGTAACCGACGTTCAGGGCCGCACGAAGGGCGGTCTTGAGTTCTTCGTGGTCGTACGCCTTTAATCAAAGAAGACGTGGATTGAGCGGAGGGATCCGAAAAGGATGAACGCACCAACCACGAACCCAATCCCAGAAGTGGTAGCTTCGTTCCATTCGATTGCTCAATTGTCCCGACTGCCGCAGCCATGTTGCAGAGGAAGCAGGAAGAATTTGATGAGCGGTGGAATGCACGTGGAAACTCGCTTTTATTCCGTATCTTATCACTTCCATCGTTCTTCTGTCATCTTTTCAGCCCATCCCGTCCACATGTGAACAAGAACGAAGCAGAAGGTACAACCCTTTTAAGTGGATACTCTTTCGATTGTTGTCTTCCCAACAGCAAAAAGACCAATGCACAAGGAAGAGAATTGAAAGCAGAAAACGCACGCGATTGTTTCGCCTTATCTTCGGCGTTCAACTCTCTGCTTTCGAGCGTCGTGTTGTGCACGTTTCATTCAAGCAGAAGCTTTGATGTGTAGTTTCTTTATTGAGGCCAATCACAAACGACTGCTGAGCAAGTGCATGGATTTACAAAAAAAGCAAACGATTCGTGATTGTTCGAAATCAGACGACGATGAAGTGGTCGGATTGGAGCTTCCGGAGCTCAGCATCTGCAACGAAGAGAAGTGAACAGGCCGGTCAAATGGGAACTCACAATCCGCCTTCTTGTCGAGGATGATCAGCGAGCGGCCGCCTGCAGAAGCGATCGACGCCATCAGCTGGCGGAAGGTGATGTGATTGCGAAGGGCCGCTTGGAAGCCTTGGACCAATGAGCGGTCCTCACACTTGTTGAACAGCAGGAAGTAGCCGAGCTCGTCGCTCACAGTGAAGCAAAGGGCGAGCGGAGGCAACGGAACGTTCTCTTGCCATTCGGCAGTCGAAAGGCGGAGCAGGAGAAACGAGCAGGCGGGCGAGTTCGCCCACAAGCCGACCGGCATCGTTCCGAACTCGCCGTTTAACTGAAGCCAAGAAGTTTGAAAGAATGGAAGGAAGAACTCACTTCTTTGTGGTCGTATAAGAGGAAGTGCGGCCGCAACAGGAGCGCCACCATCAGACGAGCCTCCCGCGAGTTGTCGAGCGGCGGCACGTTGACTGCCGGGCGGACGGACGGCGCGATCGGCGGCGGCGCGCGAGAGGTGGACGGAAGTGAACGGCGAGTTGGAGGACGCCCTCTCGATCGTTGCTTCGGAACGTCCGAAGTTCGCGGCCGAGTCGCCTCTTCGTCCTCCGAGTCGCTCAAAACGATCACGTCCGAATCGGCCGGTCGCTTCGGTGCTCGATGCGGTTCGACGGTCGGCTCGGGAGCTGCGGCCGGTTGCGGAGATTCAACGACTGCTGGGGTTGCTTCCCTTTCTTTTGTCTGCTCCGGAATGGGCGTCTCGGTAGTGGGCGGCCGTTCTTCTGCTTCGACCTTCACCTCAATTGCCGTCGTTTCGGGGGCGGCCGGCTGCTCGAAAAACCCGACGATCGACTGCGGAGCGGCCGAACGTTTCGGCGGGCGGCCTCCGGTGTTCTCGACCGTTCCCTGCTGATAGGTACTGCGGAATTGCCGGTAGATGCTCGGAACAAACACATCGCTTTGTGTCTTGCTCAGGACGGCCGCTCGCTGCACTTCTTCGATGTTCGTGCCCACTTGGAAGAAGGCAGTGCGGTGTTTCTGAACGATGGAATGAAAAGAAAATGGCCCGCCCTGCTCACCGCCCCGATTCGAATCGCCTCCTTCCGCTTTTCGTCCAACTGCGGGCGTTTGAAGCCATCTGAAACAAAGACGATTGCAAACCCTTCTCGTTTCTTTGACGCACGTGATTGTCGTTCGTGAGCGTTGCGCCACGTGTGCGAAGTCTGCTGGATGCCGCAGAAGCTGCACACGAAGCCCTTCGTGTTCTTGTGCAGCTTCGCGTGGCCGTCCGCATGCCACTGGCTCATGTACGAGTCGAGTCCGCAGACCTTGCAGGCGGGCTCGAATGGTGGACGAGTGAGAGAATTGAGGTGAATGGAACGAACGTAAGAAGTGGGGCGCATCGGATTTGCTTTCATCACGGCTTCCAATTCCTCCGCCGACGCGTCTTCGTCGCCGTCTCGAGGGGCAAGGGAAGGCGCAGCCGTTCGTTGCGTTTCTGCGAGTTTAAAGCCGACGTTGTACAAGGACGGGAGTTGAGACTGAAAGCATGAGAGAGCTAAACCATTGAACACTGCAGCGAGCTTACCTTGCGGATCTTCACCGCCGTCTTGTCGTACATGTCGTGAGGAAAACGGTGCAGGTTGTGAGACCGCCTTTCGTGAACGTTACGCGACGAAGTCTTCGGGTTGAAGGTGCCGCAGATGGAGCACTTGGCGCCGTTCGTGCGGCGGTGTGAGCGTTCGTGTCGCAGTTGGGTGGCCGGCGAGTGGAACACGAGACCGCAGATCGAGCAGGAGAACTGAAGTGGAAGAACGATTTAAACAAGACTAAGTACTTGCAATCGACTCACGGCTTCCTTCTGTAGAATTCGCCATTGATTGATGGCAGCCGAAGATGCTTGAACCGCGGGCTGCCCATCCGCATCCGGAGATTCTTCTTCCTCGCCGCTCTCCTCACTCGCCCCCTCCCCTTCTTCGGGCCGGTACTCGTCGTCCTCGCTCTCCTTGTCGGGCTCCTCGTCGCTGTCGGGAGTGCACTCGCTGTCCGTCGACTCGACTTCCACCTTCACTCCTGTGGGATCCATCTTAGAGCGAACGAAATGAAGCGTTCGGAAGAAATAACTACCAAGCAGTGCTGACCTTCGAACTGAACCCGACCCGTCGGCTCGCCTCGTTTATTTCGCGCGCGGAGTGATCTCCCGCGGACAGCCCATCCACCCATCCGCTTCGTTTAGAGCGGGTGTTGAGTTGCCTCGCAGGCATTCCCGTATTTGCACTCCTCTTTGTTCCGTGGAAGGATTGGGTTGACTCCATTTGAACGTTGTGCAAATTGCTTTTTCTTCTTCAATCATAGAGCCGACCAAGCGGCAAATCTTTGTTTATGTACATTCAAGCGCAAGATGATGGGAAACAGCAAAGTGATTTCAAGTGGCCCGAACGCCCAACGCGCAAGTGTCTCGGAACGGGTACTGCGGATGGTGGGCGGCACTGCAACGAGCGAATGATTCGTCGGAGGAGGGTAGTGAACTCACAAGTCGAGTTGCAGCAAGCGGGCCCGCTCGTGGATGTCGAAAAGTTTCCGTTGATCTTCCGCGCTGATCTCAAAATCGAAGACGTCGATGTTCTCCCGCACTCTGTTCGCATGCGTCGACTTGGGCACAACGCTGATGCCCTGCTGGATGGTGTGCCGGAGGAGGATCTGGGCGGGCGTTTTGCCGTACTTCTTGGCCAACTGCTGGACGACCGGGTGGCCCAAGCAGTCGCCCTCGTGAAAGGGAACCGAAGAATTCTTTCGACCGGGCGATCCCAACGTCTAAACGGGACATTTGATCTAATTGAAGCGAATGGAAGGGAGTACCGAGTAGGAAGTGACGGAAATCCCCTTCTCTCTGCACAACTTGAGGAGCTCGTGCTGCGGCCAGAGGATGTGGAGCTCCACTTGCAGGTTGTGCGGTTGAATCTTGGCCTGCTCACACAGCTCTTCGATTTGGCATGCGTTGAAGTTGGAGATGCCGATCGACCGGAAGACGCCGTCCTCGTACTTCCGTTCGAAAGACCTCCACGTGTCGACCAGCGGGATGTCCAGCGGGATTTGTTTGTCGTTCTCGTCGGTCTCTGGGCCACTCAAGTCGTCTTTTGGCTGCAAGTGCAATGGAATGGGCAGACAAACAAGAAAGCCTTTACTTTCATCGGGATCGGCGCGTGGATGAGGTACAAGTCCAAGTAGGAAGTGCGGAGTGCCTTCAACGACCGCCCGAGCACCTCTTCGGCCGCCTTCTGCTCGTGGCTGTAGTATGGAAGCTTCGAAGTGATCCAAAGATCCTCTCGCTTCAACTTTCCACCATCGTAGTACTCTTGAAGAACTTCGCCGATCACCTCTTCGTTCCCGTACCTAAAAAGAAGGAATGGCTTGAAGTCAAAGGAAACTCACGCGGCCGCGGTGTCGATGTAGCCTGCAAACAATCGGTTAAATAAAAGGGAAAACAGAAGGAAACTTGCGGTAGCCGGCTTCCAGAGCCGCTCGCAGCGCCGTCTTCAATTCATTCGGGTCTGTGGCCCTACGAGCAGAAGCACGTGAAGAAGAAATCAAAAAGGCCCTTACTGCCACGTGCCGATCCCAAAACGAGGTAGCTGTGTGCCGTTCGACTGTTGGATTCGCCCGACGTCGATCGTCATTGCAGGAGTGAATTCCAACTGCAAGCAATCAAACGATTAACTCGCATGCAATGAAATGAATGTGCGGTCGGCTTGCAACGAGGAGCTCGCCGCTCGAAAACACGCCCGCCCGCCCGTTCCGAAATGCCGCCGAGACGGCCGGCCGGAGGGCGGAGCGGCGGAAAAACAAGCCGGCGGGCGGCTTTTGAAAGTTGTTTTCGTTCCGCTGGAAGAGCTCGGGGTTTATTTGTTCTTTCTTTGAGTCAAGCGGACGATAAAAGCAGGGCGAAAGTGTCGCTTGCAAGGCATGTGGCCGTCGTCGATGGAAGGCTGCATTCTACCGACGATCTCAAGTGACGTAAAAGAATCTACGATTAAAAATGAGAGAATGCTACGGTTCGGCTTCATCGCCGTCATTTCAACCACACTTTTTCGTTTCAACGTTAACTCCCAACCACTGTCATCAAATCCGCTGTATTTTGGGCAGAACTTCGACGTGATCGCAGAATCGTCGGTCGGAATGCGATGCTCGCAGCTGAGATCGAAGCAAACCGAAGCGAATCCGCTCGACTTCGCTTTCCGGAGTTTGTGCACCTGCCGAACGACCGAGGGCCGCTGGTAGGGCGGATGTTCTCCGCTTGTCGTTCGTGTTGATTCAACAAACACCCTCCTGCTTCTTTCGGGGATCACGAGCGGCAGGGCAGAGCAGAGGATCCAATTAGCTTCGGATCGGAACAAAAACATCTGCACTTCGTTTGTCGTTCCGACCGTTCGCCGTCCGCTGGACTCCGAATTCGACCGTTCCGCCTGCAATTGGGGCCATTTTTAAACGGTGGGCTGCATTTGGAAGCGTTCTTGTCTGCCGGAAGAGGATGAACGGGGCGATTCTTCTGTCGGTCTTTCTGCTCTCCCTTCTGTTGGTGGTTGCGGTCCATGCGGACGATGGAAGCGGGTGGGGGACAGGCAAGTGTGCTGCTCATCATCCGTCCACTCCCTTCCTCCTTGTTGCAGCCATCCCTCGAGGTTGTGCGGACAAACTGAAGTCGTGTGCCCGGGCGGCGCCCTTCTGCCGATCGCCGAAACTGAAGGCCGCGCTGGCGTTGAATTGCAAGAAAACATGCGGGTGAGCCGAGAAGCAGGGATGTGAGTGGGCAGAAGGATTGTTTGAGGTATTGCGGAGGAAGTGCGCCCCCTCGTCCGGCCGTTTCCGCCCCACGCGTTCCGAATCGAAGACGTCCGTCGTGCGTCGATCAGAACAATCGGTAGGCCGTTCACTTCATTTGAGCAAACCATTCCTTCCTTTGCAGTTGCAAATATTGGAACCGAAAGTAAGCAGTCGATTCTCATTCCTCTCTTCATCGTGTTTTTAGCGGATTCTGTCGCTCTCGTTTGTACACGCCCACGGTCAAGCGACAAACTTGCGGCGCCACGTGCGGACTGGTGGGCGTAAAGCGAAGATAACTCAACACATTTTGCTGGTTTCAGTGCTGAACATGAATTTCCATACGACTGCCAACATCAAGTGACAATCACTCGATTCAACAACCACCTTCTTCATCCGATCGTTAGCACCAATAAAAGCTGACCCCGCGCTGTAAATAAACTTCTTTCTTCTCCGATTGCTCGCCGTTTGCAAGCAGAGCGAATGATCAACGGGGCGATCAACACGCCGCTCCGCTTGACCTCCGCCTTCTTTTTGTGTAAAGGGGGCGACTTTTCGCCCCGCAGTGTTCGCTTTTCGCCCACCACTCGCTTTCTTTTGTTTGTGCACACGTGTTCCGTTGGTTCGTTCGAAATGCTGCTCTTCAACCTGCGCGAAGTGGTCCAAGTGGTGGACCGGCCGGGCGCCTCCTTCTTGGCCGTCAAGGAAATGAGCGAGTTGAAGGCGGGTAGATTCCAGCAACAAGCGTTAATTTTTCTCTTTCTTTAGATTATGAAGAGCGAGAAATGCGAGTTGGCGGTCTTGATCGAAGACGGGAAATTTGCAGCCATCGGAACGTTGAAAGACGTGAGTTCTCACTCCCTTGTCCACTTCTACCGTTGCATTCAGCTGGAATCCCAAGCTGGCGCCCACGAAAAAGTCGACTGCAAGGGCGGCTGCTTGATCCCCGGCCTTGTGGACGCCCACTCGCATCCCGTCTTTGCCGGCGATCGGGTGCACGAGTTCGCGGCCAAGTTGGCGGGCGCCACGTACGCGGAGGTGCAGCAGATGGGCGGCGGGATTCACTTCACGACGGAGAAGACGCGCGCCGTTCCGAAGAGCAACTCTTCGCCGACTTTCGCCGAGTAGCCGACGAGATGCTTCGAAGCGGGACGACCTTGCTGGAGGCCAAGTCGGGAGTACGTGCTTCAATCTCCCTTCACTCTTTTGTCCGTTGCAGTACGGACTGGACGAGCAGACGGAAATGAAAATGCTGCGAGTGTTGGACAAAGCGGCCGCCTGTCCGGAGATCCCGCTGGAGATCTCGACGACCTTCTGCGGGGCGCACGCCGTGCCGAAAAACTCCACCGAGAAGCAGCAAACCGCCCTGATGGTCGACCGCCTGATCCCCGCGATTGCCGAGGAGAAGCGGGCGGGCCGCTTGCAGTCGGTGGAGAACGTGGACGTCTTCTGCGAGAAGGGCAACTTCTCCGTCGACTCCACTCGGCAAATCCTTCGGGCGGGGGCGAAAGCCGGGCTTCGGGGCAACATCCACGCGGACGAGTTGAATCCGTTGGGAGGCGCCGAGTTGGCGGCAGACGAGCGCGCCGCAGCGGCCGCTCATTTGGGTTCGTTCCCTCCGCTCATCTCATTTCATTCAATTGAGTGTTTGCAGAAGAGATCAGCGAGGCGGGCATCAAGCGGCTGGCCGAGTCGGGCACAGTGGCCGTCCTTCTGCCCTCGACCGCCTACATCCTCCGCCTCCGCCCACCGCCCGCCCGGGCGCTCGTGGACGGCGGGGCGATCGTCGCGTTGGGCAGCGACTTCAATCCGAACGCGCCCGTCCTTGCGATGCCCGTGGTCATGCACCTCGCTTGTGTGAACCTGAAGCTCTCGATGCCCGAAGCCCTCGCCGCCGCCACCATCAACGCCGCGCACTCGCTCGGCCGCGGAAAGACCCACGGCGCGATTGCGGTTCGTCCTCCTCGCTCAATCCTTCCATTCAATCGGGAGTTGCAGAAGGGACGAGTGGCCGACGCCGTGCTTATCGACGCCCCCTCCTGGGAACACTTGATCTACCGCCTCGGCTCCCATCACGAGTTGATTCGAATGGTCGTCAAGAGCGGGAAGCTCGTCTATCAGAAGCAGTGAACACGACGGAGTATTCGAAGAAATAAAGATTGCGGAAAGAGACTCGCGTTGCTTGACTGTGCGTTGGAGCCGAAAAGAGACTGTCATTTGTAGTGCAGACCGTTTCGCGGCCAACCGGCCTCGAAGTCATAAATGTCTCGCATTTGGGTGTTCTGTTTCTTGAGTCGTTCGTGCTCTCATTCATTTCGTGCACATTTTATTTGATAGAAGGAAAGAAGACTCGTCAATAACGGCAAGCATCAACGAAGACGAAATTCAAAGACATCCCGTTCGTTCGGCACGTCCAAACGTCCACAATCTGTTGGATTCCACACGTGAGTTCAGCGACCAAATCGGCATCAAAGCGCTCAATCTTGTGCGTGAAATTCGAATTTGCGCAGAAAACCCGAGCGGCAGCTACCCGCAGTTGTTCGTGATCACGCTAAAGAATTGCAAGTGAGTTTCATGTATCGATAGTGAAAACAAACCGCTTTCTTTTTTGGATCCGGCATGTCGATCTTCACGGAAGTCAACACATTCGGATGACCGGCTTGTTGTGCGGCCTCCGCAAGCCGGCGGGAACAAGCAATAATGAACGAGAGAACTCTGCTGAACTTCTCCTCCCCGCACTAAACTTTCATTAAAGCAGGGACAACTAGAAATAAAATCTTACTGCAAAGTCCCCGAATGTTTGGTGGTAAAAATTAACGTGAAGAACGAAATTTTCGTTCAAAGAGCGCAGGTTGTGGACCGCCGCATGGAACGCCGATTCTTCTTGAGAGTAGCCCAACGGATTCGAAGCCGTATCAAAGGGGAAGAGCGGCGGCGAACGGCCCAGACGGTGCACGACAATCCTTTCCACATGTTCGTTCAATTCGAAGCTGCAAGTCCATTTGTACGCCATCCAACCTTTCCCAACTCACGGCCCGTTTGCTGCAATTTGCGCTATGCTGTCGTAAACAACGATGACACGAGCACACGATCGAAAAAGAGGAGCAAGGTCTGAAGAAAGGGATGCACGAGTCAATGAACTGCAGAACAAACACTGCTGTCCGCCAAAGAACGGACTGAATTCTGCTTTATCGCCCGGCATCGAAAACGACTTCTTCTGCATGAGCAGGAGAAAGTCGTGGTGACAGTTGGAGCCGAATTTAAAAACGGGAGTTGGAAGAAAGTCACGAAGAAGATGAACCACCCAAGCGGCTCTGTGATTCCGTGATAATGATACTTGGAGGACCTTCACATGCACCAAACCTAAAAAATGAGCGCTTAAGCGGTCAGATTCCTCTATTGATACTTACTCTTTACTGCAGACAAAAAGAAGACCAGCTTGCGAACGGTTTCGTGAGTCACGTCTAATGAGTAGTCGATGTACAGCTTGAGATACGGGATGCTCTTTTGGCCCACTCGTAGAAGAAGCATGGTGGTTTCCGCACGCAAATGATCCTCTCCGAGCGCCACCCCACGGGAGGCCGAACACAAAGCCGTGCAATCACCCATTTGAATCCACGGGATGGCTCGTTCTTCGGGCAACCGCTCTCGTTCACTTCGCACAAAGAAGGCGGTCGGAAAGGCGCGCGAGCAAAAGAACATTCGCAGAGTACGGAGTCGCAGAGCTGCGCGTTCTTGCAAGTAAAAGGGACCATTCGGCAGTTGGTTGTGGACCAATCGCGTGTCCAACGCTTGACACAATAACGCCCGTCGAACGTCCATTCGCATCTTCGATTTCATAATTTCGTCTGCAAATAATCGGGAAAGAATCTGAATCAAACAAAGCAGTAGAAAATAAATGCGGACAGCAGAGCGCACCGCGTTGACCCCGCCGCTGCCTCTTCCTGCCGAATGCCAGTGGAAAGGAAAACGGAATCCCAACCAAGGTCATCCTTTGCACACGACCCTTCTCTCTGCGGTGTTCTCCGCTTGCATTGCATCCAGTACAGCGCGCTATAGTGAGGCCTCTTGCCTCGCTTCTGCCGACCGCTTTTTGACAAAGCGAGCGTACGCACTGCCAGGTTTCGATGGGTAGAAGGCTACATCCCTTTTCCCTCCCCCGACCGCCCGCCCGCCCTACCGCCCGCCATGCCCGTCGCTCGTGCTCTTTGCAACCGGCAGTTGAGTTCCTTCCGACGATTGCCGGCCGTTCGTCGTGGGTTGATTGCCGCCGCGTGGACTTCGTCCGCGTTTACGACGAACGGTGACGATCGTTCGAGAAGAACGCGGGTGATTTTTGTTTGTTGGCCGCCGATGACCGCCGAATCGCCCGATCGGAGTGCAAACGAGCGAGTGGGCGGAGTTCCGGACAGCAAAACGTCCTTCCGATCACTCACTTGCCTTCTCCGAATTCGTGTGCTGCTGGTTTGGAGGGAGCAGTCGTTTATGTTAGCTCCGACTGATTGCGTTAGGTCATTGCAGGTCATAGGGACAACGGTAGACCGGAGTGATTCCATTTACGCGCAACAAACGAGGTCAAGTCGATGGCTCGTTTTTTCGCAGAGTTTCTTGCCGCTTGCAGACCGCTTGGTGATTCGATTAGCCGACAGTGGCCCACGTGCTCCGCTGTCCGAAGCAAAATAGGACTAAAACCGTAACGCTCAATGATGAGCAGCAATCCAATTGAGCTGAAGCTCACTCAGCAATGTCCCGAGTCAGAGAATTCCCCCACCACGTGGCCGCTCAAAAATAGACACAAAAAAAGACATCTGGAAGCAATTCAAGCACTCCTTCGATTGGCTACGATCCATGTCCAACGAAACACTCGAAAGTTCAGAGTTGAACGTAGCGACGAACGGGCGAACAAAAGGAACAAACATAATTGAGAACCGTCGGATTATCCGTGCACTTTCCTCACTCCTTCGTACTCCTTCTGTCTGCCCGCTGGCGGAAGTGATCGGCGGAGTGTTAATCCCGCAACAAGACGGAAATCAAACGAGAGATTACCGAAAGCAGCCACAAATAACGTGAACTACTCAATACCGTCATCCTCTTGATTGTTCTCTGCTCGTAGTTTCATTGTCAGTTGTTTCGGAAACTCGAAATTGTCATCTGCAGCGTCCTCATCAGTCTAAAGACCAAGGAGTGGAGGAAGTGGTCGATGGACATACGGAAACGATGCCGAAAGCAGGCAGAAGGAATGTTTCTTCTCGTAATTGGTTTGTCGTGCTCAAACAACAGCCGGATGGCCTTTGAGTTTACTCCGTTGTTTCTGATTTGCAAACAAGCCGTCTAAATGCGGCACAATCCGGACGGGATTTCTCGTTTTTTTTTCATTCAGCCATCCATCGATCGTGGACACAATCCAGGCTATTTTTCGTACGGAACATGGTCGAGTTCAGTCACGTCTGCTCATTCGATTTGTTGCATTCGGGAAGGAAGTCGTGTGTTTGCATCATCGAGCACAACAAGGACGGGGAATCCACTTCCTTTCCCACCAGTCGGCCACTTGCTCACGCCGCCGCCCGTTAATCGAGTCTGCGCAAATCCGACGGCATCCGCCCGCCCGCCCTCCATCGAACGGCCGCCCGATCTTCAGCTTCGTTTAATTCGGTTAGTGCGCTCATTCGGCTCGAAGCTCCGCCCTTTTCGCTCACTCCGGCGGCGGCCGAGCGAATGGGTCGTGCGGCCAGTGGCTGGAATCCACTTCTTTCCTTTTGGGCCGCCCGTTTGTGATCTCCGGTCGACCGACGGCGCGATGATCGGCGAAGTGGTGAACGAGCGGACGGTGAATCTGGTCAACGAGATCGTCTCTACGGTCGTCTCCCTGTTTGTGAACACGCTCCTCTTCTATTGCATTCGAATCGAGAAGAACAAGGTGCTCACCGGGTACAAGCGGATGCTCATCACGACGTGCGTGATCGACTACCTCTCCACCTTCTTCATGTCCATCTCTTTGATGGTAAGGCGCCCGTTTGTTCGTCTGTACCCTCCTTCTGCAGGCATTCGACTTCCCCAGCGGAAAGTACGTGATGATCGTCCAGTCGCCCCTCCGGCACGGTCCTCTGTGGGTGCACTACGTCCTCTGCACGTGCTACACGTTCGGCGTTGGACTGGGCACGCTGAACGGACCGCTGAACTTCTACTTTCGTTACAAACTGGTCTGCAAGTGAGTGCGAGGTCTTTCGAACTCCTCTGTGGAAATTCGAGTGGATTGTAGGCGGACGCTGATGAAATTGAGCGAAATCGTGGCCTGTTGCGCATTCATCTTCCTCTACGCCCTCTTCGACTCGCTTTGTATCACGTACGGGTTCATGGAAAACCCGCACTCGATGCGGGACTACGAGCATCTTTACGAGAACTCGACGCTCTGGCGGGAGGCCGACGGCGCGATGAGCACCTTCATCGTGGCCGAGAACGTAGGAGGACGAAAGGAAGACAAAGGAACTCCAATTCTTGCTTTAGACGGCCACCGGCTTGAAGATGCTGCTGGTGTTCGGTGGATTCGTCGTTTGTGCCGAGTACACGACGATTCTCGCGCTCCGCCATTTCGTCATGCGGGAGTTCGACCGCAACCGCTGCACGATGACGATGAAGACGGTCGAGATGCACCGCGTGCTGAACCTCGTGCTCACGATCCAAGCGGCTCTCCCGCTGCTCACGTGTGTGCTCCCGCTGAACGCCATCTTCTTCACGCTCGCCTCAGGCGTCGAGATCAAATACCTCGGCCTGATGACGACGATCCTCCTCGCGTGGATCCCCGTGGTCTCCCCCCTGACCACCCTCCTGCTCGTCCCCACCTTCCGCCGCCGCATCCAACGGCGACTTCGCAACAAGCCCGGCCCGGAGACCTTCTCCATTCCGACGATCACTTGAGCGCTCGGCCCTTTGAACTAATCGGATTCCGCACGTGCTGCTCTCGTTTGTTCTCATGGAGATCGCTCGCGTGGCTGTCGCCCCGAATAAACCCTCGTCGAGTGATTGGATTTATTTCAGCAGTTGGCACACGAAGCGGAAATTCGGGGGCCGAGTGACGAATTGGCGTACAAGCAACAACGAAGCACTCATTCCTTTCTACCGAGAACGAAGAAGCGAACTACAAACGGGCGAACACAAGGCAACAAATTGGGGCCAGAAGACAAACGGCGGAACACGAGGAAGAGAGCGGGAGTCCATTGGGAGTACAATCGGCGGGGAGATCATTCGGGGATCGCCTCCAGGTGGGGATTGTGCGGTGCTTCGGCGGGCGCGAGCTCGTCCAGCTCCTCGCTCTTGGCGTTCGGATCGCGCTTGTCGATGCGGAAGAGGGAGCCGAAAAGGAAGTGTTGCACGACGGGGAACTTCTTCAGCACCTCGCCCTCGTACATCTTGAACATCCCCTGGTTGATCTTCTCCCAGCTGGGCACGCCGCTGATGTTGTAGAGCTGGTTGGAGTGCTCGTAGAAGGGCCCCGTCTTGTTCTGCAATTCGAATCGAAAGATCAACCACTCGTTCTTTCCGGGAACGAACGTCGTTGATGAACTGGACGGCCTCGAAGAAGAGATTGTCGTGCTGGTAGACGAGCACTTGTTCCTCCTTCAGGTAGTCGTCCGGCGTCAGGCGATGACGATTGTCTGCAATTGGAACGAAAGAATTAACTCGACAGAACGAGCACTCCGCTCACTGATCAGTTGGGAGCTGCCGAAGATGAACGGCGCGAACTGGAAGTCGTCGATCGCGTTCACGCCGCGCGACCCGGCCGGCTCCATGCGGTACGTGAGCTGCAGCTTGCGGACGAGCTTCAGGTAGCGATGGAACACGCGCAGGACGACCGCCCGGTCGTCGTCGGGGTGCTTCAGTTGGCCGAGTTTGTAGAGGCAAAGGAGGAAGACGAGGAAGGCCGCCTCGTGGCCCGAGCCGTAGTCCACGCGCGTCGCGTTGCCGAAGCTGTCCACGAGGTAGGGCGTGAGCTCGACGGCCGCCCGCTTGTTCTCCTCGCTCAGCAGCTGGGGCACCCGTTTGTCCAGCTCCTAAACGGACGAAAGCGATGGGAGTGGAGAGTGAGCACTCACCTCGACGAGCTTCGCGTGCCACTTGGCGAACGCCTTGTTCCCGTACCGCTGGGCGCCCATGTCCACCGGCGGGAACTCCTCAATCCACGACTAAACGAAAGAATTCACTCGGAATGCTCGGAAGGACGAACAAACCTCCAATTCGCAGAGGAAATCGATCAGCTTCTGCTCGTACTCGCCGACGTCGATGGCCGAAGTGGTGGGCAGCGAGCGGACCTCCCGATTCAAACGCTTCAGAAAGTTCAGGAGGTCGGTGTACGCCTGCAAGAAACCAGAGGATTGAAGAAAGAGTGCGACGATCTACTCGCCTCGCTCTGATACCACTTGGAGATGTCGAAAACGTTGAAGATTTCGCGTTTCGGGGCGACGAACGACGAGGAAGACTCCTCGTTCTCTTTCCGGCACGTACATTTCGCTCGGATTCGAAGAGAAACAAGTGGATTGGCCGCAAATCTCGCTTCTTTCCGTTTGTTTGTCCGGGCGGCCGGCACTTCGCTCCGCCCGCCCGCAATCGATTGGTGGGGCGAAGTGCCCGAGTCATCAAATTCGGTCGGGACGCCGCCATCCGCTCGACCGCTCCGTTGTGCTCGTGGTTTCTCGTCGAAGAAACTCATTTCTTTCCGAATTTCCGTCGATCCAAGCAGCCGCCCGAACGCAATGGAAATGCAGGCGACGAACGCGTTCTACCCGAAGCCGCCGGAGAGCTGCGGAGTGAGTTTTCCCCCCGGATTCCTTCGTTCAATCCACTCTCCACTCTTCTTCAGACCACGCTGGTCGCCGTGGAGTTCGACGGAGGGATCGTGGTGGGGACGGACTCCCGCACCTCGGCCGGGTGAGTTCCTCTCCTTTCTTTGCCTTATTCACTTAACCTGGTTGCAGGAGCTTCATCGCGAGCCGCGTGACGGACAAAATCACGCCGATCACCGACAACCTCGTGGTGCTGCGCGCGGGCTCGGCCGCCGACACGCAGGCGATCGCCGACCTCTCGCGCTACTACATCGAGGTCCACGGGCAAGTTCACTCCTTTCGCCTTCTGTTGATTGACCGCCCGAAATGTTCAGAGTGATGGAGAACGCGCCGTTGAGCGTGTGGCGCGGGGCGCAGATCTTCCGCAAGTTCCTCTACAACTACCGCGAGCAACTCCTCGCCTCGTGCATCATCGGCGGTTGGGACGCGAAGGAGGGCGGACAGGTGGGTGGATTATCCTTGCTTTCATTGATTTCTTTGTTGAATTCAGGTGTACACGATCCCGCAGGGCGGCATGATGATCCGCCAGAACTACACGTGCTCGGGCTCGGGCGGCAGCTACATCATGACGTGAGTGGAGAGCGGGAGGGTTCCCTCGATTACACCCTCCGATTGCAGCTACTTGGACTTCAACTGGCGCCCGGGAATGAGCGTTGACGAGGTCAAGGAGGTTCGTTCCCCCGTCTAGTGAAGCGATTGATTGCTCTCGTCGTTTGCAGTTGGTGAAGACGGGCGTCGCGCTGGCGATCCACCGCGATGGCGGCTCGGGCGGCGTCGTGCGTCTGGCCGTGATCGACAAGGAGGGCTACAAGCCGGAGGTGCACCGCTTCGACAAGAACGAGCTGCCCGAGTTCGCGAAGCCCCGCCTCTACCCCACCTTCCCGCCGCACATCCCCCAGCACCCGGCCGTCTGAGCGGCGCCCTCGAACGGCCTGTGGAATCGAAAGTGTTGATCGTCTTCTAATTTAAATTGTTTCTGCTCGGCGCTCCCGATTGCGATCGAAATAAACAATCTTTCTGTGGAATGGCTGGTTTGGGCGAAGGATTCGATTGAAATGGACAGAAGGCGGTAGGAAGAAGACCAGTGGGGGCGAACGGCACGAAGCGAGCGGGCGGTAACGGGACGACGGAATGCCCTTGACGTTTTTCGCCCGATCGCCTGCCAAACGAAAACAATCGCCGCTCGTCCGCATGCGGCCTTTCCTTCTTCCCTTCGATTTTCACTGTTCGGCAATTGCGGATCATAATGGGAAGGCTGCTTGCGGCTGGTTCTCAACTGTTTTCCGCTGTCGTTGCCTTTCGTTCACCGCGCTGTTCGCTCTTGTCCGCCGAACGAATTCGAACGCCGGACCGTTGGGCGGGCAGCTTGCGCAATCGTGGCGCCAAATCGCACCGACGGCCGCGGCCGGCCGCTTTTTTCTCGGTTTTTCACCGCGTTTGCTTCCCGCCCCGACCAATCGGCCGGAATTCCCGTCGACAACCCGGTCAACTCCTGATTTCAGGTCGTTCTTCAAGGGCGCGGACGTTTCGTTTAGCGGCCCGTCCCATCGGTTTGTTCTCCACACTCCTCCGCTCATTCCGCTCGTTCTTGCAGGCCGCGATGTCGTCGAAGTCGAAGTCCAAAAAACGGAGCTCGCAGAAGTCCCGCGCTCTCCTCTTCAAGCACCACCGCGACCACAAGACGCTGGAGGAGGCCTTCGCGGACGTGCAGCGAGAACTCGGCCCGCAAGCGATGAGCCAAGCGGCCGCCAAGCACTGGTGGGGCCGCTTCAAGAGCAAGCGGAAGCCGGCCGGCTGGAACGCCTCGTTTCGACTTCTCTGCCGGAACACGACCGTTGAGAACGCGAACAAGGCGCTCTACTCGTCGTTGGAGGACTGCGGGCACGTGGTGGGCTGGAGCGGGCGCGACTTCATCCTCAAGTCGGGCATCTCGCACGAACTCTTCGATTTGTTCAGCGGAGACCGGCGGTGAGCCCACTTCTGTCCCCCACTCACTTCCTTCTTTTGTTGCAGCCCGCTGAAGATCGACTGGACGGTGGCCAAAGAGAGGAACAATGAGCTGCCGAGTGACCTCTTCCACGAGGCGTGCGTGTACCACGTCCACTTCATCGACCACCGGAACGTGCTCCTCAAGCTCCAGCACGTGCGCGACGGCCGCCTCGACAACTTCGCCCTCTGGGGTCGGTTGGACGTCCACACGGCGGAGATCGCCGCACTGGATGCTGTGGAGCTGCCCGGCGATCTCGTCGGCTTCACGGCCGTCGACGAGGAGACGATCGCGTGCTTGTGCGAAGGCGAGACGAACACGGGCCTTCTGGTCACGATTCTCGCGGACTTCCTGCTGATTCAAGACACGATCGAGCTCCCGCAGAGCTTCCACCTTCGCTACAGCACGTGGATCGACGGCCGGCTGGTCGGCTTCGCCGCCGCCCCGTCCATGACCTGGAATCCCGCAAAGCTGCTCGTCTTCGACTCCAAAAGTCGGGAGTGTGTGGAGCACGCGGTCAAAGTGGACAGCCGGGCGATCTCTCCGGCTCTCGCCGTGAGTTCTCTTCCTTTTTCCACTAATCTCCGTTGCTTTCAGTTCGGTGCGGGCGCGTGGGCGGGCTCGACGTTCTTCTTTCGCGCCTTCGACTCGACCAGCCGCCTGTCGACCGTCCACTCCTTCGACGCGCACACGATGCAGTGGAAGAAGACGGACATCTCCGTGCCCCAATGGACGTCCTTCTTCTCCGTCGACAGCCGTCGCTCCATCGTCCTGATCGCCGACCATTGCAAAGCGCACTTTTACCGCTTCGTCCATCAGTACGTTCACCCTTCTTCTCCATCGATCGCTCAATTGATTGCTTTGTTTAGACAACCGAAGACCCTCTTCGAACTCTGCTGCCTGGCGTTGTACGGCCGACCGCACGTGAAGGAGGTCAACGGGCAGCTCCTCCGCACAGACGAGACGTCCGAAGACTTCGACCTTTCCGCCTCGACCCTCGTGGACGACTCGCTCGACCTCACGAACGACGACTCGACGGACTGGTCATTCACGAGCGTGTGGGTGGACGAGGACTCGCAGCAAACCGAGGATTCCGGCCATCACTCCCAACTGCAACTGAGCATCGACGAGGAAGATTGGTTCCAATTGTGAAGCAGCCGTCCACCACTCACTTCTTCTTTTTTCTACCTACTTCTCGCTAATGTGTTAGGATCTCTTCAGTTTCTTCTGATCTTCGCAATCTCATATCTCCCTTTGTTCTTTTCATTTTTCTATTAATTCTTTACGAGTCTTCTGTTCCAATGCCAACCGAATCCGTGTTTCTGCTGCCGCAATCCCGCTGTCAACTCAATTGTTCTCGTGCTCCCTGTTACGTGCTGGTACTCACTGCGCAAATGCACCCGAATAAAGCGATAATGTCCGCAGTTCTAAGAGTGAGCGCGAAATGATGAAAGTGTGCACTTGTTCCCAAAGAAGAGCGAGAACGTAGAGAACAGACGAATGAGTGAACAACGCGGCCCAGAGATCTCAAAAGTGGTCACTCTCGTCGGCTTGCTTCCTCTTCTCGGTATTCTCGTCATTAGTGCGCAAGTGCGAAGATATCCAGTGGACAAGAGTGCAGAGCACGGTCGTGGGTTCAAAAATCGCCGCGTAATTGAATCCCGAAAGACCAGCCGAAAGCGGTCGAATGGGCCCTTCATTCCCGTTCGTTCGCTGCAGGTGGATCGGCCGAACGGAGCAGATTTCTTCACTCATTCGAATTCAATTGAACTCTCGGGTTGGGCACGCCCAAGTGCCCAGTTTTCCGTGTCGGGCTTGTTTTCGTTCGCATTAACGAGTACAAAGAAGTTCGCGGCTAACAGGCGACAGTCCACGTGCTTCCGGTTGTTTTGTACCCACTTTCTTCAATAACATTCTGGATTGTAGGACAAACAAGGATCTTTCCTTCCAGTCTTTCATCTCTTTCAACCACTCACCCACTCGCTGAACGATGGGCAGCTTGCCGATGATCCACTGGCTGAACGACTTCGTGGCGTGTGTTTGCGGCATCGTCCTCAACCTTCTGCTGATCTGGACGATTCGGAAGACGGCGAACAGGAACAACCGACAGTACGGGCATCTCGTGCTCGTTGGAGCTCTCTTCGACGTCCTCTTCTCGATCGTCGAACTGATCACTCTTCACGTGAGTTCTCACACCCACTCTCTTCCTATTCCGTTCGTTTGCAGCAATTGTCGATCAAGGACGGGAAAATGTACATAATGTCCCGCGGCCCCGAATTCTTTCTGCACCCGCACGTGGGCAATCTGTTCATGGTTGGTGCGGGCATGCAGCGGTAATCACTGCTTTCTATTTAGGTTGCCCACTGCTACGTCGGCATGCATGGCCTGTGGATCCTTCCGGTTTGTTCACTAACAACCCTCCTCTTGTTCAAGCTTTTTATTTGAGGCGTTGTACTCGTTTCGCTACGAGATCATCACGAATAGCGATGTTTCGGTCCGAGTTCTGTTGCGCAACGTCGGAATTACTTCTCTTCTGGCCGGAGTCATGGCCCTGGTCGGGTACCTCGGCACGCTGCAGGCCGAAGGGAGGAGAGGACGCGCCTTCTACGAGCAGCAGGTGGACGACTGGTGGAAGGACGGGGACGGGAGCTCGCATTTCGTCTACGCAATGGACTACGTGAGTTCTCCTTCATTCCCTTTAACCGTTGGGATTGCAGCGAGATCCCTTCACGCTGACCTTCTTTTTCGCCTCGCTGTTGATCACGAACGTCTGCTTCGGCGCAAGCATCTTCTACGCGTACAAAGCGTGGCGGTTCGTCCACGAACACCAAACAGCCGAAAGGAGCGCGCGGACCGTCCGCATGGAGCGGCAGTTCACGCGCTCGTTGGTCGCCCAAGTGAGTTCTTTTCGTTGCCGAGTGTCCGCTCGAATGAGCGCGTGAGGGATTGGACGACCGGCGGCTGTTCCTTCCGCTTTCAGACGATCTGCGCACTCGTGTTCGCCGGCCTGCCCATCTCTTGCATGTGCTGCTCAATTCAGTTCAACTTGAGCATTCGGATTGCCGGGTTGTGGGTGGGTTGTGCGAAGAAACGAGCTCTCTATTGCCCGAACTCTGCAGACAATGTCGTGGATCTCCTGGCTGGCCGCAGCGAACGCCCTGCTCGCCATCGTGATCATCGAGAAGTTCCGCACGTTCGTGATCAAAACTCTTCGGCTGCAATGGTTGGCGGTCGGTCTCTACGGAAAGCCGCTCGAGAACACGACGGCCATTGCGACAACGAACAACCGAGTGGGCGCCCAGCCATCGAGCTTTGCGGACGGCTCTCGCATCGACCATTGAGCAAAGAGCAGCATCATTTGCTTAGAGGACTCGTTTTATTGATGAGATTATTGCACGGGGAGTAACGAGTGAATAGAAGTGAACAAAAGAGCGTAATGATTGAGTAGTGAGGTAAAGAACGTCTAATCGAAAGATGTACAAACAATCGAGCAATCAGACACGTAGGGCGGGCATCAGAGAGCGGTTCCATTCGCTTGCTGCTGCTTCAGCGAGGCCCGCTTGCATGCGGGCGAGAGGTTGCGGAGTCGCTGGAGGATTTCCGCCCGAATCTGCGGATTGCAGCCCATGTAGATGAGGATTCGGATGGCCGACGTGAACATGTAGATGAACGAAACGAGGTCCGAGAAGGCCGTGTGGAAGCCGGAAGCCAAATTGGGGTCTTCGGGATCCTCGAGGATCTTCACTTTTGACCTGCAAGCATTCGATTGAAGGAAGGATACTCGTGATCTTTGAACCGACCGTTCCAGAATGGTCAAGACCAAATGGAGCGAGTTCGAGACCAGATACGAGGAGACGATGCCGACCATCGTGTAGATCGCGGCCCGGACCGCAGAATTCGTCCTCCGCGACATGCGGGGCATCAGCGAGTGCAAGTCGTAGTGCCCTGCAAGCGTTCACTTGTCACAGCTGCACGTGTTCCGCTCGTTCTCTCGTTGTTCGTGGATGGATTGCGGCGTGTTCACGTGGAAGGAGTCAATTAAATTCCCCTTAACTGACATCCTTTCCCTCTTGCGGGTGATGGATGAGTGCGGGCCGCCGTTCGTGTCGAGCGAACGGATTTGTTTTGGTTGGAATTCTTCGCGTCTTTTGGACGATTTACTTGCTACTCGCCGGTCGCTTCCTTCCGTCAATGCGGAACTAATGAAGCGGAAATAAAAAGCGGCCACTCGACGATCGCCGAATGGCCGCCGGCAGTTCGCGGCGGACGAGCAGACGGTCGGTCGGGCGACAAGCGCGGGGATTACGCGGCGGGACGGCCGGGAGTCTTCAGTTTATGCTCCGCCGAATCGCCGACTCGGGACCGGCGGGCGGAAAGAACTGCCCGAAGTCCCGGGAATCTCCGCAAACGAACGTTCCGTCCGAAGTGCTGTTTGAGTGTTCTGCCCACCGAACGGATGACCCAAAGGTTCACAGTCGAACGGAAACGGTGGCGTGGAAAAGAACACCGAAAAGCTCCCCACTTTTCTCGAGAGCCGCCGGCGATGACGTCGAAACGAACGGAGTTCAGCGGTCTCGCCCGGCCACTCGAAATACCCGCCTGCTCATCCCTTCTTCTTTCGAGTGCTCGAGCAGACAAGCCGCTTACCGATCGACATGGAGAAGCGCTTCTCGCCGCCGTTCGCCGCCGAGGGCTTCCGATCGAACGAAAACTCCCGCTGGACGTCGTGCGGGCTCAAAAGCGGCGGCATCGCCTCCTGCATTTGGGTGGAGCAGGTGGACGGCCGTTGGGTCTCGAGGTCGTTGCTCGACTGGACGCGCGCGAGACGGCGGACGACCATCTACAAGAAGAATTAGAAGAGTTTTCCCTTCGAGATCACTCACAAAGTTGAGGACGATGAGGACGCCGAACGGGATGAACGTTTGGGCGATGACGAGGCCGTGGAAGTCGTAGAAGTGGTACACTTGCGACTCGCCCACCCACTCGGCCACGTTCGCCATCTTCGAGCGGAAGAAATTGGGGCAGTCGGGGAACTGCTGCACCTCGTAGGCGAACAGGACGGGCAGTCGGAGGCAAACGCACGAGCCCAGCGAGAGGATGATCGTCACGTAGCGGCCCCGCACGGAGTACATTTTCTTCAGCAGGCGGTTCTTCCTGCAATCCGCACGACCATCAACCGCTTGGTTGGAAGGAGTTCACTCACACTCCACCAGAGATCCACACGAGTCGCTCGAGTGTTGCAAAGATCAGCATGTACGGAATGGCCAGTTGAGTGACCTTGGAGAGGAAGAAGGCTTGCACGATGTACAGGTGGAAGAGTTCGAACAAGTAGGCGGAACTCAGGTAGAAGACCGCAGCATCGGCGCCCATTATTGCCACGTACATTGCGCCTAAAGAGCGGGAATTGACGGAAAGAACAGCCACCAAATGATTACAGAGAACGCAGTCGAGAGCGGCCAGAACGCCCGGGTAGAGGGTGGGCGGCGTGTTGGCGGTCGGTTTGTGGGTGATGAACAGGTGGACGAGGAAGGCGTTTGCCACCATCCCGAGGATGGCGATCAGCGAAGCGCCCGAAAGGAAGAGGAAGCGGGCGAGTGTGTAGATTTCGTACTGCAAGCACGAATAAGTGAAGAGATCAAGAGAACTCACCATTCCGCACTCCATCGCTGCCGTCGACTTGGTCTCGTTCCAATCGGCCGTCCCCAGCATTCCGTCCGTCGAGTTGTTCATCGTGGGCTGCAAGCGAGTAAACTCCGAGCAAATGAGTGACGTGAGCGAAATGGTGCACGTCGAGCGAAAACAAGCTAACTTCGCTCAAAAGCGGGCGGAATTTTGGAGGAGCGGCCGTCCGCTCGGCGCGAGTTTGCAGGTGGATTCGACGCGAATTGGAGATTCGAGTGGAAAGAAGTGAGCGGGAACACGAACAGGTCAACGGAAAGAAAGAGGAAACACTCGAGGAAGAACGCGAATCTTGCAACAGATCACGAGCTTCGTTCGCTTCTCCTTGGCGACTTTTGTTCTCGACGGAAAGTTCGCAACGAAGACGGCCGACCGCCTTCTCCTGCTCGCATTCAACAGGCGGAACTCCTGGCAACCAACCGACTGGGCGACCGATGGCTTCAAGCTCTCATTATGACCTCCATTCATGTCCAGTCGGGTGTTGAACGCCAAAAAGCACCTCTTTGATGCTGGAGTGACGCGTGACCACCTGCCGAACGACCGCCGAGCATCGACCACACGTCCGCAATCAACGAGTGGAGCGGAAGTTCGGCCGTTCGTCCGAGTGCAGCAGAGGAAGCGGGCGGGCCGTTCGGTTCTCGCCGGAAGACTCCCGAATGTTTCTTCTTTTCATTTAACCGCCGCCGCCGCCGAGCAGCCGGCCGTTTTAAACACACGGACGAGCGGGCGGCCCCGCTTTCCGCCCACTTGAACTCGGCCGCGCGTCTCGGCCGTCACCTCCGCGGGCGGCGGCCGAATTTGACGAAGGGGAGGGCGAGCGGGGGGAGGGGCGCGAATTCTGCAAGTGCATCCGACGGACGGCCCGCAGATGCGCCCTCGGGCGAACAATGCGCGGACGTTCGACCTCATTTCGCGGCCGCTCACGCCCCAAATTAGCCGCCGGAACGGTCGGCGGAAATCCGCTTTCGAGCTCGTCGCCCGACCGACTTGTTGAGCGGCCGGCCGGACAATCGGGCGAGCGAGTGAGTTGCGAGCGGAAGTCCCCACTTCGTTCCCTCGCTTTGCTCGTGAATCCCAAATGAAGCGTCGAGGAGTGAGTGGCGAACGTGCGAAACTCAACGATCAAACACGAAACTTCGAAATGCAACTTCGAGCACGCCGGCTGCTGCCAACAACACTCGGAGAAAATAAACAAGAAAGAAACAAAAGAAAGAACTTCCGTTCGTTTTGATTCCCCTGCAGCTGGGAAGGGAGGGATTATGCCCCCGCCGTCCGACCGACCGGAAGGAAGAACAGACGGGGAGGAAGAGCGAGCGGAAGGAGTAATCCAAGAAGTACCCACACCGCCCGCCCCTTCCGTTTCGATTCGAGGACGCCCTCCGGAAAGTCGAGAGTTGAAATCACGCCCTTTCCGTCGAGCGCCGGCGGGAGGATTAGAAGTGGCCGTCTCCGTCGAGTGTTTTCGTTGAACGTCACTTGAAGCAGCTCGAAAAAGAAGTCGAAACGAGACGGGGACAAGTGAACTCGATCGAATTAGGAAGGTGCAAGTGAACAAGAGTGTACGGTACGGGGAGGCGACCACCCACCGTCCCCCTGCTTTTATACCCGCCCGATGTTCTTTGATCCCTCGAATTGAACGAAATTACCGCCCGAGGGCACGAGTGCGAACTCCGAACCGGATGTTTGTGTTCGGTGATGAAATTCGCCTGTTTGCCGATGCTCGACGGCGATTATGCCCCGGAGCGGCTTAGCGGCTGCATCTCGGAAGTTCCACGGCCCGCACGAACGCCCCCGTTCGGCAAACAGTGGGCGAGGGATCGGTTTGATGTCACAAACGGGAGCTTTCGATGAGTACGAATGGAATGAACGGCGAGTGCACCCGGCCGGAAGCGAACCGGAGGTCAAACGGGCGACTCAACGGTTGACAAATTGGCCGAACGTGCCACCCGCACGAGAAGCCGACGGAGGCGAGCGGTCCGGAATTTCGTGCAAAATTCGGGGCAAACACACTCCACTCTCCCTGCCGCCCGAGTGCACGCGCAGATCCGTTCAGTTTGATCTGCCCGCATCAAACGAGCAAACAACGAAGCAGACAGATGAGTTGAGTGAAGAGAGGAGCTCTTGGTATGCAAGACATCACTCAAGATCTTTTAACTTTACTAATCGACAAAGCCGACCGATCTCTGCCTTGCACAGCCACCCACCCACTCATCCACCGTGTACTTTCAAGAACCAAGAGCAAAAGATTATCTCGCACTTGTGCCCGCCCGCCCGAACGGAAATTTGAGGCTCGAATTAGAAACCAGAAGGTGGTGGACGAATTGTTGCTTCAATCCGCCCGTTGAATCACGCGTACAATCGGCAGACAAGCGAGAGGATTGTGGCGGATGTCCGACCGAAACGGAAAGTCGAGAGCCCAACGGAAAGCGGCGATTTCCGTCCGCTTCTTTTTGTACGTGACTTCGGAGATTCCGCCCTTCCGGCCGGCCGGCCTGCAAGCGGGGCGGTCGGCGGCAATCCGAAATGCATTCGTTTCGTCCGAACAATCACGAGTTTTTGTCTCGCTACTCCGCGATTCTTCGATGACCTTTGATGACTTTTGAATCTGCTCGACAACAAGTGGAAAGGAGTGAGTTGAAGGCGTTTATTCACACGAAACCACACCTATCGATCAAATCGACTACGACCACGTGCAGGCGAGACGGCCGGCCAGCTTCTCCACGCACCCGCCGCCCTGAAAGCAAAGGAGTGAGTGCGGGGATTCATGAGAATGCTCACTTCGCAGCACGACTTCCAGTTACCTGCAAACAGAAGGAGGACGAGTGGAACAACTCGAGAAAGCACTTACAGTCGCTGGTGAAGTTGCACGCGTGACTCTGGGCCACGACCGCGGCAATCAGGAGCAGGAGGCAGAGGAGCTGAAGGAGGAGAGCAACGGGGGACATTTCGGGAGTGAACGAGTGGATGGGCGGTGGTGATCTTGTGCTGTTTCGGGCCGTCTTTTATACTCGGCTGCAAAGGGCTGATCAAAGCAAACACCGACGTTCAGGAACGTTCCGCCCGCCCCGTTCGGCCACTCACTCATCGACCGACGGCCTTTGAATCAGCGGGAGTTCCGTCGATCTTTCGAAGGCCGAGAACGGGGTGAACAATCCATAATCTTTATTCCAACGAACAACAAGCGAACAACAATAACGAGTTGGGAGCAATGCAAGGAACAAACAACAACGAACAAAGAAACAATCCAAAGACCTCCAATGATCAGATGACGGCCGACTTGATCCACTTGAGGACGGGCATGATCTCGTTGTAGGTGAACTCGACGCCTTCGGTCGAGTCGACCAGCTGCACGCGCAGTTGCTCCATTTGGGCGTCCAGGTCGGGGGCGGCGTTCAACTCGACCGGCTCTTCTTCGTTCTCGCGGTCCTCGCTGGGGGCGGCGTGGAGGTGGGCGGTCGAGAGGAATTTCCGTTGGGTCCGCACGAACGTGCACAGGATCGAGTGGACGAAATCGACGAGAGTGCGCGTCTCCAGCTGCAGAATCAGCATCTTGAGGAAGGCGGGCAGCAGGCGGGTGGGCAGCGAGCGGATTTCGAAGTCGATTTGGGTGGTCGGCTTGGCGGTCAGCCGGCGGAAGCACACGAGAAAGTCGCCCGCAATTCCCGCTCTGAACTCAAAGACAGAAAGAGAGTGAACGAATGAAAGAGAGGGCGCCCACCTGCTCAACTGCTGACTCCAGTCGGTCCACACCTCGTCGTCCGTGCGGTCGGCGGCTGCGAGCTTTCGGTTCGGCTCCGCGTCCACGATGATCTCGTTTTCGTTGGGGGTGGACTCGAGGAAGAAGGGAACGTCCGTCACGGTCTTTACGACCTCCTTGATCGTGTTCCGCTTCTTGATCACGTCGATGTACGGGAGGGTGGCCCAGCGATGGGCGGGTTCGCCGGAGAGCGTGTGCACTCCTCCTCGTCCCCGACCGGCGTCTGGAAAGCAGGATGAACGAGGGGATCGACCAGAAAAGACCCACCTGGCCGACCGAAACGTTGTCGATGTCCACGCTCTCGATGGCGCTCGACTCGTCCTCGTCCGAGTCGTCGATCACCACCTTCTTCACCATTCGGGCCACGCAAATGTCGTCGTCGTCCTCCTCCTCGTCGGAGAGCTCGAAGATCGCCGCGTCGTCCACGACACCCGCCGTGAACGAGGAGAGCGTGTGCACGGGCAGTTTCTGAACAAACAGGAGATTCTTCTCTCCACTGCTCTCCGAAGGACTCACCTCGTCGGCGACCACGTGGCCGCGCGTGCCCGAGTACTTCAGCGTGTTCGTCCACACGAAGATCTCCGACTGCTCCCGATGGCACGTGGCGACGTAGAGGCCGTTGAAGCTGAACGACGCCCGCGTGCACACGTTCGAGCACCGAACCGAGCCGCACAACTGGCCCGTGCGGACGTCAATCAACTGCAAACAACGAATTGCATCAATCGGAAGAATCAAAGTAGATGTACCCGAATGAAGCACGAGGTGTCGGCGACGAGCAGGTGGTGGGAGTCGGGCGAGAACTCGAGGGCCGTGAACTCGCCGCCATAACGCACGATCTTCGGGAACACGCGCGCGAGCGTGCCCGTCTCCCCGTCGTACACCTTCACGTCGCCGCCGTCCGCCACGCCGACCGCCAGCAGCCGCGACTCGCGGTGGAACGTGGCGCTCTGGATCGCCTTGGCGCAGCGCGCGTAGCGGACGCACTTGGGCGCCGCCTCCAGCTCCCACCAGACGACCATTCCGGCGGCGTCGATCGTGATCACGTCCTTCGAGTTCATGTTGCTGAACGCGGCGATTACTCGCGCGCCGTGCGCCATCGCGTCCGTCTGGAAGCACGGGGATGAACGAGGAAGAGAACGACGGAAGAACCCACCTTCTTCAGCCCCTTCAGTTTCGGATTGGGCAGCGAGTAGCGGAACTTCCCGCTCTGCATGTTGTACACGTCCACGTGCCCGCTCGAGTAGCCCACGAGGCACAAGTCGCCCGAATTCGTGATCTCGACGGCCGTCGCTCGAGCGTCCAGGAAGCGCTCGTCCTTCGTGAAGCGGTCGTGCACGAACTGAAAGCAAGAAACAATGGAAGATGGACGGAGAAGACGACGAACCAGATGCTTCCCCTTAGTGTAGCGCCGGTTGGACCACGTGGAGACGATCGGCGAGTCGCGGTGCAAACAGGCGACGTTCTCCCACACGTGCTCCCGCATGTTCTCTTGGGCCATCCCGACGATGGGCGACAGGCGGACGTCCATGAAGCGGTCGCTGCTCACTTCTCCCCTGAACACGAGCGATCAATCGAATGAAATGCACGAAAGGAACAAACTTCTTGACCTCTCGCGCAACTCCCAGCCGCACGATCATGTCCGAGCGGTAGATGTTGAACTTTCGGACGCACCCGTCCACTCCGGCCGTCAGAACGGAGGTGTCCGTAAAGAATTTCAGAGCTGTTGCCTGCAAACGAACGAAATGAAGTGGGTGAACAGACGAGTTCTCACCTCTCCGTCGTGTCCTTCGATGCTCTTGTGCATTTGGGGGAGCGAGACCTCCGTCTCCATGTACCAGCGGACCATTCGGTTGTCCCCGCCGCACGTGATCAAATTCGGCTGGCCGAGCAGGAAGAAGGCCGAGTAGATGGCCTTCGAGTGGGCGTTCACCACCTGTCCGACCAGCGACTGCTCCTTCAGGTTCCAGAGGGTGATCGTGCCCTCCGCATTCGTCGTGACCATCGTTTCGATCCCGTCCGTCCTCCAATCAACCGAATGTGAACAAAAAAAGAAAGAAGGGGGATTACCGGAAGGAGATCGCGGTGACGGGCCCGTCCTGCTGCAGCGTGAGGAGGAGGTCGCCCGTCCGCAGGTTCCGCAAGTGGATCTTCCCGCTCTCCATCCCGCACGCGACGATGTCGGCGGCGGGCGATTGGACCAAACAGCGGACGGCGCAGTTGAAGTTGGCGGCGTCGGGCTGGAATTCGTGGACCAACTTCGCCGTGTTGATGTTCACGATCCGCAGACGGCCGTCCGTCGAGCCCAGCACGATCTTAAGGAGGCGAGGATCAACGGAATTGAGAGGAAAGAACGCACTTTGTTGAAGTAGGTGGCCGGATGAAAGGCGGAGGCGATTTGGAAGCCGCTAGGCGTCTCGAAGTCCACGAGCAGGCTCCCGTCGCCGATGTCCACCACGTTGATGTGGCCGCTCTCCTCGATGCACACCAGCACTTCGCCCATGGGGATGAGGAAGCGGACGGGCGTCTTCAGCTTCTCGTTCAGCAGCCGCTGCACTCGCGTTCCGTTCACGTTCAGCACGTCCACGCCGAGGTCGTCGGCCGCGAACACGCGGATTTTGTCGCGCGCGATCACGCGCACGTTCGTCGCGGCCGGCTCGCTGATCCACGCCAGCCGGAAGGGTTTGATCTTGTACGTGTACACGCAGTTGTTGATCGGCACGCTCAGGTAGCCGAGGTTGGCGCTCGTGGGGATCGGGTAGTAGACGGCCGGCACGTGGCCGAAGATCTGCCCCACGCACCGATGGGGGACGAGCACCATTTCGACGCCGAACGGTTGCTGAAATCGAGGAAATTGCGGCAAGAATAACGAGAGGACGCGGATAAATCGGCGAGGAAAGCCGGAGAATGACTGGCAGCTGCGGAATTACTCGGCCAAACTCGAAATGATCGTGAAACGATTGGCCTCGACTTGTTTCGAGGTCCGTTCGAGCAAGCTGGCGAGGATCGACCTTCAACGTGCACGGAATTCTTTTTCATCGATTTTCTTCCAACTTTTCGACTGACGTCTACCGAGGGTTTATTAATTGAGTGTTACATGTTTTCCTGTCCATGCTGCTTTTCCAAAGCGAAGCCGAGGGATTCGAGAGCGTAGAACTCTTTATTCTGCCGGGATTTCCTCGAACCGTTCGATCGGACGCGTACGAAACAGTGGGAGACACTAGAAACACAACACGCAACAGAGGACCGGAATTAGCAGCAATTTGGAAGCAATGAAAGGCACGAAAAGGATGTAGAAAGTACAAATGGTTGATGCACAACGAAGAGGGATGATTGAGGATCGGAACACTATGGAAGTGAATTCAGTCCAGCTTGAAGCCCCGCTTCTTCAGCGCCGCGACGACCCTCGGATGGCGATCGACGAACTTCTGCCAGCCGGCCTGCTTGCGGATCTCCGCGGCCTTGGCGAGGGCGAAGCGAACGCAGAAGTCGCGCACCTCCTCGCTTCCCGTCGACTTCCACGCGTGCGAACTCGTGTAGAAGAAGGTCTTTACCGTCAGTTCGCGGCACATCGAGATCACGCACATTTGCTGCAATCGAATGGAAGGGATGAGTGGTTGATTGATTGCTGAGTGCTCACTTCGAGATCCGTCACGCCGTAGCGGTGGGCGAGGCGGTACACGTAATGGGCGCTCTTCTCCAGCCGCTCCACCTGCCCGGTGTAGAGGAAGGCGATCAGCTGGCGCACGTGGCGGGGCTCGTCCTTGCCCTCCAGGACGAAGAACTGCGGCCGCTTCTTCGTTCTCGGGTCCACTTGGTTGCGGAACTGCTCGGAGTGAAGGGCGAATAGGTACGAGGGGACCTGAACGAATGGAAGGGAGAATGATGGATGCTTCTGCTGGACACTCACCTTGAACTCCTCCCCGCTCGTGGATTTGAAGGAGAAGTCCGCGTACTCGTCGTTCTCCATCGCCTTCTCCAGCTGTTTCTGCAGCAGCTTCAGTCCGTCCAGCTCGGCCGACAGCGGCTCGATGCGGACGGCCGTCACGCAGCAGCAGACGTTGATGGGATTGCCGGCCGGGACCGCCGAGTACTCCGCGAGCGTGTAGGTGGTGGGACGGCGGAACTGCTCGTCCTTTGTGACGTACAGGAAGCCCTCTGGAAGCAGCAATCAATGGAGGAACGAAGTGAAAAGGCGCACCTCGTTTGGCCGTCCGCGCGTTCTCGTCCCCGTCCTCGAGCCATAACGAGTAGCGGAGGTACACGCCCGCGTACTTGGACGCCTCACGCAGCGCGAGGCTCAGCTTCCAGTCGGCGGTCTCCGTCCAGCCGAAGTCGAAGTCGACCTCGAAGAGCGGCCCGTCGGGCAGCAGGCGGAATTCCCGCGAGTCGACGTGCACCCCGTCGCCCCTCATGTCGTCCATGATGTCGTCCATGAACCCGAAGTCGCACTTGTGCGTGAAGGCGGCGTCGTCCATCCGCAGGACGGTCGAGTCGAACGGCAGCCGGGCGCAGACGGTGAGCGCCTCCTCGTCCTTCAGGGCGTCGAGTTGGGCGGCCGTGAGGAACGCGTCCCACGCGACGCCCGCCTTGTCGAACGGGAACTCCAGCGTCTTCTCTGCAAAATGGAAAACATCGAACGAAATGAGGGAAGAAACAAACCGTTCTTGGCGCTCACGACTCCGCTCGAGTTCTCGATCCAAACGCTGCAGAGGACGTCCTCCTTCGGCCGATGGTCGGCGGGTCCGAGCGTGTGCAGCAGGAGTTTGGACGGCGGGGCCTTCTCCTTGGCGTTCGCATCGTCCGCCTTCAGTCCCGGCTGGAGGGTGAGGTAGAAGAGGACGCGCTGCCCGTCCAGGTGGCCGTCCCGCACGAACAGCGGCGAGGCCCACGAGTCGCCCTTCTGCGCGTCCGCCAGTCGCTTGCGGAAGTCGCCGAGCGGCCAGCGGACGACCGAGCGATCGATCGGCACCAGGCCGTAGCAGAACTCCATCGTTTGCCCTGAAATCGACGGAAATCAGCGCAAAATGGAAACGAGCACGGAAAGGACGAACGTTCACGAGTAGGTAAATTGGATTCAACGAGAGAAGCTAGACAGGATTTGCGGGACGGACAGCAAAACTCCCGAACGGATTGCGAAACCTTCGGCTTGTCGCCTGCCCGACCGAACGGCAGCGAGCGGCGGCCGAAATCGAACGCCGGCCGCCTCCCGCCAAATCGCGAGCTTTCGCTTCGAAATCCCCGTGATTGGACGGGGGATGTCCGTGGAACCAATAACGAGTGTATCTTCAAGGTTTACATAGCCCTTTTGTTCAATAACTCTCTTTTTCTGCCATCCGTTCATTGGCGCTCGTAGCCGAGTGGCTAAACGCGCGGATTTCGAGCGCGCAAATGAGGACAATAAGCCGAGTTCGCAGTCCGTCTGCTCGCTTGCGGGCAGGCGCGGTGAGATCAACGGTGAAGCGATAAAAACAACTGATGTGCTCTCCTTTTATTCCACCGATGGCTCGTTGGCCGCTCGGGTGGACGTAAACAAACGAAAAAGAAGCTACCGCTTGACACTCGAGGTGCAAAGATTAGATCCTCCACCGCCCTTCACATGGCGCAACTCCTGCCCATAAAAAGAGGTAAACGACAGTAAAGACACTGCCCACGCCCTGCATTCGTGCCCATTTGATAATCGAGTGCGCTGTCCGTCCTCTCCGCTTGCTTCCTTCTAACTGCTCGCTCGTTGGGAATGATCGAAAGCGACATGATTCGAATCTCGGTCCACGTGAGTGCATTCTTGGGATCATCCTGCATTCTTTCTTAACAGAAACTCGCCCGCATCGTTGCTGTGGTCGGAGTGATCACTTCAGCTTGCGGCTTCTTCGTCAACCTGCCGCTCATCCACGGAATGACTGCCGTCTTTGGGGTTCGTTTGAGAGTAGTGGATGCCAAAAAATGCCCGCCTTCAGGGGCACATCGCCAGCTACTACCACTCGTTCACCAACACCTCCCTCTTCATCTACGGCGCGTACACCCGCTCGACCGTCCACCTGGTCGGCGGCCTTCTGCTGCTCTTCGGCTGTTGGACCCGCCGGCCGGCGTTCTTCCGACCGGCCGTCCTCTTCCAGGTTCTCCCCTCCCTCTTTTGTGTGCACTCAACCGTTCGTTTGTTGCAGCTGGTGGAGACCTGTACGGTCGTCCTTCCTCTCGCTCACGTCGCTGATCGCCACCTTCGGCGATTCCATTCGGTTTGTTCTTTTCGGTCGACTCCTTTGATTCCGAGGTTGATTGCAGGAACGGGCGAGCGGACAACCGACTTCTGTGGTCGATGGTCGCGATCTTCTCCGTGCTCAACGTGGTCAACGGGTTGAATTTCCTCCTCTACTACCACATGGTCGACTTGGCTCGCCGCCTGTTGGTCCTCGAACAGAAAGAAGCGAAGGAGACGTTCGAAAAGGATCCCTTCCATCTTAAACGTTGTCCTGCGTGATCGGCTAACCGATATCTTGTGTTGATAAAAAGAATGCTTGGATGAAGAGAAGGCTTGGATCAACGCCCGCAAGCAGCCGGCCGACCTCCAGCTGAGCGAAAGGCCGCGAATTTCGACGTCCAGCGGCGAATGGGGTCACTGGACGGGGCAGAAGAGGGCAGTGGAGTGATTGACTGATTATCACGAGCGTCCACTCGCTCGTTTAAACAAAAGAGAGCGGTCGAAAGGAAAAAAATCCTCGTGTTCCCGCTCGTTCGCTCCGGGCGGGCGGGCGTCTGCGGCCGGCGGACATCTGCGGACGACGAGGCGGGCGGGCGGGCGGGCGGTTTGACCGTTCGGACGGCTCGTCATTCGGCGCTCTCGATTTCAATTCGGCCAGCCGTTTTCCCGCCCCTCCGCCCGGCCGGCCGCAACACGTGCACTCGGCGGTGCGGCGAGTCGATTCGGACGGCCGGAAGACAATCCCGCCCGCCCTCCTCTCCAGTTTGGCCGGCCAGCCGCCAACTGCCGCCTCCTCCGGCCGGGCCGGCCAGCGGACAATGCGGGAGGTCAAAGGCGGTCGGCCGGACGGCTGTTTTGAACCGGCGGCCTCGTTCGCTTCGAGCGGATTAAACGGGCGTTGTTTTCGTCGCTTCCGGCTTCCCGCTGATCGGATTTCCGTCGTGTTGCCCGAACGGGATTCGCGGATCGCGTGAGTCATCGCTGGCCGCTCGTTTCTGTGGTTTCGAGGTGACATTTGGACGGCGAACGCTTCGGCCGGCTTGAATCACGCCCGCCCGCCGGCCGCCTTCTCGTTTGTTTCTTTTGGATTGGAACGTCATTCCACTCGTCGCCCTCTTGTTTGGAATCCGAGCGGGTTGATTACTTCTGCATCGTCGGCATTGCGATCACGCCCTGCGGAACGGGTTCGGCTGTGGGCGGGAAGCAGAACGAGATTTGCGTGTTGGAGGATTGTTTTCACTGGAAGGGCACGTGCTAAAGCTGCTTCACCTTTCATTGACCCTTGTTATTGATTGACTCTTTGACATCAAATTCCAGAAATCAAATGGACTTTCTGCTCGTTTCGCTTTTATCCAACCGCCTTCCGCCCTCTTCACTCGCTTCCATGATTTGATTAAAGGAAACGAGCGGGTGATAAGAAGGGAACGCGATTCTCCGCTTTCACTCGCCGCCGCCCAATTAGCTCGGAAGATCGGCAAGGGAACACTCCGGCGCCTCCACTCGCTTCTTTGCTGCGTGATTTACAAGCAAGAGGGCGGATGTCCGAAAGGCGAGAGCGGCGGGCGAGCGGGCGCGGATGCCAAGTCGAGAGATGCGCGAAAGGGAGGAAGCGGGCGAAAGCGGAGCGCACCGAAAGGAGCGAAGATTGAGGTTGACTGGCGATCTCTTCGCCGCCCGCTGACCGCCGACTGCGATTTTCCGTCGCGCTCGCCGTCCGCTCGGCGGCAGCCGCTCGCCTCCCGCCCCGCTTTTGTCCCGCGCGCGTCTGCTCGCCCTCCGCCCGCTCGTCCGCCCTCTCCCCTCGTTCCCGTCCTCCATCCCTCCTCCTTCCTTCTTCCTTTGCTTTCCGCCTGCGCGAGTTCGTTGCGCATCTTTTCGTTTAGCCGTTCGCCTCTTCGGAGGGTTCGCTTTTGGGCGTTTTGTTCCACGAACGGTGGGCATTTTGCTTTGCATCGAATGAGTGAACAGATTGATTCAACGGTTTGTAATCTCCGTCGTTCGATTATCCGCCTTGATGAAGCCAATTATTCGAAGTTTGTTATGATTAGAAGGGTTATTCTGTCAATTCTTTCGTCTTTTGGCTCGCACCTTCCTCCAGTTTGTTGTGCTTTTGGACCGCCACTCCCTCCTCCCGCTCGCTCTCGTGCATTTTGATCACGCCGCTTCGATTGATGGCTTCCGAACGAACGAGAGTAGCGGACGGGCGGGCGGTCGGAAGGTGAGGATTTGCGTTTCGGTCCTCCGCCGACCGTCCGTCCGCTCCTGCCGCCCCGGCTCTTGTACGCGCCTCCACTCGCCACCGCTGTTGCTGCTGCCGTTTTCAAGTGGCGATCACGAGCGTGCGAAACGAAACCGTCCGGATTTCCGCTCCAAACGCCCGTCGCTCGAAGCGGCGCGTAATTGAGAGCGAAGAGCGGGCGGATCTTCGCGTCGATTTCACGCTTGTTTGTCGCCAACCGACCGGCCGGCCGACTTCTGCGAAACTTCAAGGCCGTCCGGCTGCTTGAAGGTGGGTTTCGGGCGGCTTCTCGCCCTCATCACCTCCGCGCCCGTCCGCCGCTCACTTCTTCTTTCCGTTGGTCGCTTTCGGTCGATGACTCACGCCCATCCATCGCCCATGAACTGCCGCTCGCCGCCGCCCGCCCGTTCGCTCGTCCTCGCCGGCCGGCCGCCCTCGCCGATCGCGGCGAACGGGCCGGCCGATGGGGTCAGCGAACAAAAAAGAGCGTCCGTTTCGTCGCTGCAACGCGCTCGCCGCTCGGCGGCGTCCGCGCCGGCAGATTGCCGAAATTTGCGATTCGTTCCGTTCGCCCTCGGAACCGTCGAGGTTTTCCGGTTTGTTTGAATAAACATTCTTTCGCTCTTCCGCTTGTTGACTTCGAGCACTCGGCCGGCGGAGTACAGGGTGTCCCAAAATTTCCTTCCCTCGTTCGAACGCGCGGTCGGTGTCGGGCGCGACTCGCGCCTGTCTGGCGGAATTTGCGAGCTGCTTTGCTTGATTTTCGGCTGCTTTTGGATCAAGAACTCGTTAAAATCGAGATTTCGGGCTGCTCTGACCAGTCGTGGACCAACCATCAGCAAGCAACAACTGGAACAGTCGCGCAGCTGCAAAAACGATCGTAAAGCGCGGCTTTCCGCTGAAAAACGGAATTTCACGCGTAAAACCGTTAAAACTTGTCGAATTGATCGGAATTTGACCGAGTCGGTGAATCAAAAATTGCGGATTCGATGCAGCTTGTTGCTTGTCAAAATTTGTGCGATTTGGGCGTCCGACGAGCGTTTAAACGGATAGGAAAGACCAAAATCAGCTCGCAAATTCCGCCAGACAGGCGCGAGTCGCGCCCGACACCGACCGCGCGTTCGAACGAGGGAAGGAAATTTTGGGACACCCTGTAATTGCTCCTCGTTTCCCCGACCTCCGCTTTGTGCACGACACTCGACTTCTCGCCTCATCGAGCACGCGAACGAACGACTTTTGTTCTGCGCGCATCCCCCGGACGGGAACGTTCCGAACCGTCCTCCATTCGAGTTGCATTTCGTGCGGGATGACGTCTTTCGGTCGAGATTTTATTGCATTCGCCCTCTCCGCTTCAGGATTCCTGCGGGCAGTCGGGACCCACGCGATCGAACGTCCCGAACGGCCGGCCGGAAACGTCGAGAACCCGAAAGCGAGCCCCGCGACGTGTTCGCGGCGGCCGGTGATGCTCGTTGTGGAACGCTGACGCACGCCTTCCGTTCGTCCGTCCGTCGTCTGTTCGCCCGGTCGGATCAAAAGTAAGTGGATTCGTTCGATTAATCGGCCCGAATTTGTCGCTTTGCAATTGTTTTGGCGGCCGTTCGTTTGCGGTCGGCCGTTCGGAGCGGAAAGGCGGTTTCGTCGTCGAATTCCACTCGGTTTTATTGGAGGCGAGCGGGAGGGGGGATTGGTCCAAGGGCGAGTGGAAAGGAAGAACTTTGTCCTCCGCCTCCCAACTTCTACCCGCCCTCTTCGCCCGCATTTTACGGCCTCCTATTGGGATTGTGGCCGAAAGATGACGAAATCCGCCGCCCATCCTCCCGCTTTTATTGTTTTCGAAGTGGATTCCGCCGATCCAATTGGAAGCCGGCGGCCGGTCGATTGGCGCGTGTGCATTTTTTTTCTTTGCTTCAAACTCAACCGGCAGCATCAAATCCATCGCTTAATTTGATTAATTCGTGTTGCTTTCAGCTGCGGGCGCGATGATCGGGGTGGAGAAGCTGCAAGAGCTGGAGCGGCTCTACCTGCGCGGCGCCCCCTACCAGGAGTCCTTCTCGCTGGAGACGCTGCTCGATTCGCTGGTCTGCCTCTTCGACGAGTTCTGCAATTCGACGCTGCGGCGGGAGAAGGCGATCGCCGAGTTCGTGGAGTTCGGTTCGTTCCTCTCCGCTTCTTTCTATTGATCCTTTCGCTCGCTTCCAGCACACCCGATCGTGAGCCAAGTGAAGGCGCTCCGGCTGCAACGCGATGACTTCGAGCTGCTCAAAGTGATCGGGCAGGGCTCGTTTGGCGAGGTGGCCGTCGTGAAGATGAAGAGCACCGAGAAGGTTGGCTTTTCACCACCTCCTTCTTTCATTGCTTTGGATTGCTTGCAGGTCTACGCGATGAAGGTGCTGAACAAGTGGGAGATGCTGAAGCGAGCCGAGACCGCGTGCTTCCGCGAGGAGCGGGACGTGAGTTCCTCCCGTCGATTCCACTCGTTCACCCTCCGTTCAGGTGATGGTCTTCGGCGACCGCCAGTGGATCACGAATCTCCACTTCGCCTTTCAAGACGAGCGGAATCTCGTGAGTTCCCGCTTGTAATCCACTTATTCTTCGTCGTTTTCAGTACCTGATCATGGACTACTACGTGGGAGGCGACCTCCTGACGCTCCTCTCGAAGTTCGACGTCCGACTGCCCGAATCGCTCGCCAAATTCTACATTGCGGAGATGATCCTCGCGATCGACTCGGTCCATCGGCTGGGTTACGTCCATCGTGACGTGAAGCCGGACAACGTGCTCTTGGACGCGTCCGGTCACATCAAACTCGGCGATTTTGGTTCGTGTTTGAAGCGGCTGGAGGACGGAACGGTGCGGACAACCACAGCAGTTGGAACTCCCGACTACATCTCGCCGGAAACCCTACGAGTACGTCCATTCTCTTTCGATCATTCGTTTGCAATCGCTCGTTTAGGCGGTGGAGTCGGGCCGCGAGTCGTACGGAGCGGAGTGCGACTGGTGGTCGCTTGGGATCTGCTTGTACGAGATGCTCTTCGGAGACACGCCCTTCTACAGCGAGTCCCTGGTGGACACCTACGGTTCGTTCCCTCCTTTCTGCTTGTTTGTCGATTGTCGGCCGATGTTCAGGAAAGATCATGAACCACGAGGAGATGTTCGAGTTTCCGGAGGAGATCGAGACCTCCGAAGCGGCCCGCGATCTGATCTCGCGCCTGATTTGCGCCCGCGAGCACCGGCTGGGGCAGAACGGGCTGGAGGACTTCCGCCATCATCCCTTCTTCGAGGGCATCGATTGGGCGAA
The DNA here is from genome assembly GCA_024699865.1 of Aphelenchoides fujianensis. Lineage (NCBI taxonomy): Eukaryota > Metazoa > Nematoda > Chromadorea > Rhabditida > Aphelenchoididae > Aphelenchoides > Aphelenchoides fujianensis. The sequence continues at coordinate 115,381 of JAMPIO010000204.1, read as the reverse complement.
CATCCGGAAATGTAAGCCGCCTTTCCCTGTTCTTTCGTTTATTCCTCGAGTTCAGCCACCGCCCCGTACATCCCGGAGGTCTCGTCGCCGACGGACACCTCGAACTTCGACATCGACAACGCGAACTTTACGACGTGCAACACGCAGCCGCCGAATGTGACCGCCGCCTTCACCGGCCACCACCTGCCTTTCATCGGCTTCACGTACACGCACGGCAGCTCGATGAGCGACCGCTTCAACCTCGTGGACGCGACCATCGAGTCGGCAGACGCGCCCGTCGATCCCGCCGCCCCGTCGCCGGCCGGCCGCCGCGACTCGTTCGTCAACCGGCTGGAGCAGGAAAAGGCCGAACTGCAGCGCCAACTCTCCGAAGTGATGCCCCACATCGCAGCGAGGAGTGCGGACGAGTCGCAGGAGTTGATCGCCCAGCTGAAGGACGAGATCCAAATTCTCCACCGCCGCCTCGAAGACGAGGCCTCCGCCGCTCAACGGCCGGCCAAGGAGGCGAACGTGGAGGAGTTGGAGAAGAAGAACCGCGACTTAAAGGAGAAGAACCGCCAGTTGATCCTCGAGAAGCAGGACCTGCAGAAGGAGCTGGAGGAGCACTCGGGCCGCCTGACCGTCCTCATCGACGGGCAGACCGAACTGAACGGCAAGCTGGACGAGCTCACCGGCCGGCTGGAGGAGAACGAGCGCGAACTCGAGGAGCAAAAGACGCGCAACGGGCGGCTGGAGAACGAGCTCGCCGACGCCCTCGCCGCCGCCCGCCAGCAGCTGGAGGTGGGCGAGAAGCTGGCGGCCGCCGAACGCCAACTCCGCGCCACCGCCGAGAGCGCAACCGCCCGCGCCGATCAGCTGGAAAAGGAGCTGGAGAACGAGAAGACGGCCGCCTCCCTCCTGCGCGCCAAACTCGACCTCCAGCAGTCCGAGGGCGCGGCGAAGGAGGGAGCCGAGGTGGAGCGCCTGCAGGACGAGCTCCAGAAGATGCAGGACCGCTTCAACGACCTCCTCCAGCAGGAAGAACACCGCCGACTGGCCGAAGTGGAGGCTCACAAGCGGGAGACTGCCGACCTTCAGGAACGCATCCAAAAGCTGCACGCAGACCACGAGGACGAAAAGCTGCGTTGGAATCGACAGCACGAAGAGCACTTGCTTTCGATGGAGAACCTCTACACCAAGAAGATCAAGAACCTGCACACGGAGGTCGGCGATCTGAAGTCCGAGAACGACCACTTGCGGACCGAAAAGACGACGCTGGAGAACGAGCTGTGAGTTCCCTCTTCCCCCAATCTTCTATTCGTCTCTTCAGGTTCAACCAGCAGAACGACTCCATTCCGCAGGCCCAAGTGCAGGAATTCCTCCGCTTCATGTCCGACCAGAAGGAATCCCAAGAGACGATGGCCGAGTTGACCCAACGGTTGACCAACGAACTCGAGTCGCTCAAACACCGCGACCAGGCCACCTCCACGCCCCTGAACGGTTCGTTTATTCGCTCTCTTTTGTTTATGCGGTCGGTGGGTGGGGAAGGGATTAGTCATGAGGGAATGGGGAAAATGGAGTGATTTCATTCGATCAATCACTCCACTTCACTCCCATCACGCTCTTCTCTAATGAACGTCGTTTACTGTCGTTTGTGGGGTAAAACCTTCTGATTATCCGCTTGTTCATCGAATGACCTCGTCCGATTGCAGGCAAATCGAATGCCACGTACGCGAACACGCCCACCTCGACGGCGGCCGGCGACAAGACGTGGGGCTCGCGCCGCATGACCAAGCAAGCGAAGTACGGCCGCTTCGAGGCCCAACAGCAGCTGGACGCCGAGATCCGCGCCAAGCAGCAGGCCCTCGAGCAACTGCGCGAGTCGCGCGCCCGCTGCGACGAGGCCGAGCGGAAGCTGCAGGAGCGACTCAAGCGAATCCAACTGCTGGAGCGCGAGAACCACGATCTCCGCGACCGGCTTTCCGCCAACTACCGCGCCGACTACGGCCCGAACTCCTCGGTGGGGGCGGCGAACGTGCTCGTGGACCACGGAAGCCACCCGCTGACCTCCACCCAACGCTACAACCCCGCATTCTTGAACGCGATCGCGACGAACAGCAACGAGTTCGGCGCCTACGGAACACGTGGGTTCTCTCTTTTTATTTCGTTGAATTCTCTCCGTTCAGGCGGCCCGCACGACGACTTTTCGCTCAGCGAGTACGAGAGCCCTTCAACGCCCGTCCGAGCGGCCAACATCCCCGGCTACTTGAATCCGATCGCGAGGTTTGTTCACGCATGAGAATTCTTGCAATTGGCGGGTTTCTCCACAAAAAGCACTTCTTTCTGTTCGGTTTTGGGGTGATCTCTCGCTCTCGGCCGCCCGAACAGCCGTCTTTCCACTCCTCCGCTCTCGTTTCCACTCACCCACTTCGCACTAACCCCCTCCTCTCTTCGCACTAATCGCAGTTCTCCGACAGGCTTCGCCAATCGATTGTGTTGGCGCCGTTGGTCATGAGTTTCAAGAACCGGCAGAAGGCGGAGGAGATGCGAGCGGAGGCGCCGTTGAGTCCCGACTAATCGCCACCCACTCACCACCCGCCCTCCACCCACCATCCTCCCGCATTTCACCCACCCACTCACACTTCTTTCATCCATTCACTCGATTGTTGTGTCCACACGCGTACGGTTAGAATAAACATTTCTTTTGCACTCCAATCGTCCCACGTGTTCCCTCTACTCCAGACGGCTGAAAGGTGACGAGTTTTGAACCGACAACTCTTTGCTTTCCTCCTTCCCACTCTCCTGTTGCTTCCGCTCTCCTCCTCCTCCTTTTTCTTTCGTTCGGGTGCACGTTTAATGCGGGTGTTTCCCCTCCACCTTCCGTCGTGCTTCGAGTGATCCCTCTGCTTTCAGCCCGTTCTACCCGTCGTACGAGAACCACGGCCGTTTGGGCCTGAACGCGAGCAACTCGCCGTCCCTCCTCTACGGCTCCACGCCGGCCTCGTCCATTCGGCAGGGCTCGAAGACGCCGAAGTCGCTTCAGTCGCTGAACAACGCGCTCGAGGGCCGCCTGCATCGTTTCATCCGCGCCGACCTCAAGACGCCCACGAAATGCGGCCATTGCACGTCGATCATGATCGGGCTGGATCGGCAGGGTCCGTTTTCTCTTTTTTAATTGGTTGGTGATTGCACGAGCATTCAGGAATGATCTGCCAGGATTGCCACTACTCGTGCCACGTGAACTGCGTCTCGAAGGTACCGCCGGATTGTCCGGTGAGTGCATTCAGTTGAATTTTTTGCACACTCCCGCCTTTAGGTGCCGGACGAGCAACGGCGACCGCTGGGCATCGACCCGCAGAAGGGCGTCGGGACGGCGTACGAGGGCTACGTGAAGACGCCCAAGCCGACCGGCCTGAAGAAGGGCTGGCTGCAGACGTACGTGGCCGTCTGCGACTTCAACTCTACATCTACGACTGCCAAATGGACAAACACAACCGGACGAACATCGAGCGCGCCATCCGTCAAGTGCGTTCTCCCATCCATTGCTTGATTGAAGGCGTGTGTTTGCTGCAGGTGTTCGACATGCGCGATCCCGACTTTCGCGTGGGCAACGTGAAGGAGAACGACGCGATCCACGCGTCGAAGAGCGAGCTGCCGAAGATCTTCAAGGTGATGTGCAGCCAGATCCAACAGCCCGCCCTGAACGCCTCTTCGTCGGGCACGGACACGCTCGGATCGCAGGGCTCGAACGCGTCCGGCCACTCGGTCAACGAGCAGTCGGCCTTGCGGCAGTACGCGCTGCTGATGGCCGAGACGCCCGAAGAGGCCAAGAAGTGGGTGATCGCCCTGTCGGAGCTCAAGCACCTCGCCGTCAAATCGGACATCGCGTACAAGAGCGCGTTCGTCGTGAAGGAGCTGTGCGACGTGAGCGCCGTCCCGATCCTCCGCTCCGCCCAGTGCGCCACGATCATCGACCGGCAGAAATTCGTGGTCGGCTTCGCGGATCACGGGTTGATGTGCGTCGAGTTGGAGAAAGAGGTGGGTTCCCTTTTCTGCGAAGTATTCACTCCTTTCTGCTGCAGATGCTCACTCCGGTCGGTGGCGAGAAGGAGAACAACAAGCGGAACGTGGAGCGGATCGAGTACGACGCCGAGGAGCAGCTGCTGATCGCACTGGTGGGCGGCAATCCGAAGGAGCGACACGTCCGCCTCATCCCGACGGCCGCCCTCGAGGGGCGCGATCTCAAGTGGATCAAGGTGAACGAGACGAAGGGCTGCCACTTGATGTGCGCGGGCGTCGGCTCGTCCACGCGGCCGCATCGCCGAACGGAGCCCTCGAACGGCGCCCTCCCGCCCGCCCCCAACGGCGCCCACGCGCCGCCGCCCCACTACTTCGCGGTGGCCGTCCAGAAGTCGGTGATCGTGTTCGAGATCAATCGGATGGAGAAGAGGCACCACAAGCTGCGCGACTTCGCGATGCCCGCCCTTCCGCAGACGATGCGCATTGCGGGCGGCCGGCTGTACGTCGGCTACATGAGCGGCTTCCGCGTGTGGGACCTCACGGACAACTCGCAGACATGTGAGTTCTTTCTTTTCTTTCTTATTGGTTGAATGCTCTCTCGCTTGCAGCCCTCGTGAACCTGGAGGACGGCTCGTTGCAGTTCCTGAACAAGACGCTGCACGACGCGAAGCTCCTGATCGCCGTCAACGAGGAGGAAAACCCCACCGAATTCCTCCTCCTCTTCAACAATCTGGGCGTGTACGTGGACGCGTACGGCCGTCGTTCGCGTGCCCAAGAGTTGATGTTCCCGTGCCGCGTGAACGACCAGACGGGCGGGATGGCCTTCCATCGGCCCTACTTGTGCCTCTACTCCGAGCATCAGATCGACGTCTTCCACGTGACCACCGCCGAGTGGATCCAAACGATCAACCTGAAGCGCGCCCGCCCGTTGAGCGAGGACGGGCTGCTCTCCGTCTGCACGGTGGCCGACATGCCCTACCTCGTCCTGCTGAGTGGATTGACACAACGTAAGGAAGAAGGAAAGAAGGTGATTGTTGATTCGGATTGATTGCAGCCATCAGTGAGCAGCTCTACGTGCCGCCCACCCCTCAAACGGCCGTCCAGGGCAAGGGAGTGCAGAAGAGGCGGCGGAAGTTCTCCGTCAAGTCCAGTCGGGAGGAGTCCAGGTGAGACGAGCGAGAGGGCATTCCGTTCATTTGTTTTGTTCAGTCGCGGGGATCGCCGCTCCCAGCTGCCGATCAGCGGGCCGTCGGACTTCGTGCACGTGGTGCACATGGGCCCCGGCCACGTGATGGACCTCCAGAATCATTTGGATTTGCGCACGCCGAACACGACGACCACCAACTCGAACGCCTCCTCGCCGCACGCCTCGCAGTCCGAAAAGGTTCGCTCGTTCGATCATTCGAGTTGTTTTGGGCCTCCCTTTAAGCATTGCTTCCTTTCGTAACCCACTCATTCTTTCCATTCGCCCGATTGCAGCTGAAGAACATCCTCGCGAATCCCGTGATGCGCTCCGCCTCGGCCGCCTCGCCGCACTCGCTGGGCGGTTTCCCCCAGCAGCCCGGCCGGCCGCTCTCGTCGCACAGTCGGGCGTCCGAAGGTGAGGCGTCTGCTCGTTTCTTCTTTCGGTTTGCGGTTTCTGTCGGGTGGTTGCGGTCGAATCGAAGCGAGAGAGCACTCACTTCCCGTTCGCATTGCAGGATCGTCCCTAGGGAAGGACGGGCGCATGCAATCCTCCCTCTCGCAACTGAACACCACCTCCGGCTCGATCACGATCGCCGAGTCGAGCTCCGAAAGCTACTACCTGGTTCGTCCCCTTCATTCAATCCCTTCGTTGATGGCCGCTTGCAGGAACCGCTGACCAAACCGCCCGCCCACCCCCAACAGCCGCCCCCGCCGCCCGCCTCCGCTCTGCCGCCCACTCCGAATCGGGACTGATTGTGAAGCCACTTGTTTCCCCTCCCTCTTCTTTTCTGCGAATTGTGCTCGAAGTGTACGTGTTCCTTCTGTTTACTCACGGTTCCATCCTCCTATTTATTCTTGTGCCGATTCCTCACACATCTGCGTAACGTTTGCATGATTCCTTCGCTCGTTTGTTCACTTCTCACCTTCTTCGCTAACCTTTCCTTCTTTCTTTTGGCTAAATACTCACATCTTGGACAAATTCGCCCATTTTCTAGTGGATTTCGAACAAAACTCATGTACTTCTTTCCGTCTCGCCCTCCGTCCGTCCGCAACGACAAATTATACGCTTGATTTCCGACCATAAAAGAATTTTACACGACGCCGCCAGGTAGTTAGTTCTTGTAAGCATTGTGAACGATGCGAACCGAATTTAATCGACTACAACAAACAAGCAAAGAGGAAAGACAATCAAAGAATCCTGTTTGTTACGAACGGAAAGCGGAATACAAGACGGTTGAGATCAATGGACGGCAGGCGATCGTCATCTCCGAGCGAGTGGAATACTTTGGACTAGACACGAGAGAATATTGCGTAAGCGATCAGAACGGATGAGAGTTGAGCAGTGGAAAGAAGTGGACGGAAAGGCGGGCGGTTAGACGGGCTCGGCCGCTCGCATCGAATGGCGGGGGTTGTAGCTGACGGAGCTGCCGGTTTGGAAGCGCGGCGGAACGCGCGGGTCGGCCGTTCGGTTCGGGTCTTTCGCGGAGGTCAACGGCCGCCTCAAGTACGCGTCCGTGCCGTTGGATTCTGCAACGAAGAGGAGTGATTGGTGGAAAAGAAGGAAGATGGAGGACTGATCGAACGGAAAGCAACGGACAGCAGTGAACCAAGCGAGCCGTGCACCGTCCACTTACTTCTTCCGGCGGTCCGCAAGCGGGCGGCCCGTCGCAGCTGCAGAAGCGGCGAGCGGCGCAGGAAGAAGGACGAGACTAAACGGTGCACACGTAGCCTGAAGATGCCAAAAGCGAGAGTCGCAAAGCGGTCGGGTGAGTGGGCGGCGGACGAGTGAGTGCGCAACGAGTGGGAGGAGTGCGGCAGAACGAAACGAACGAAACAGCAGGGCGCGTGCGGACAAGCGGGGCGAACTCGCCGACCGCTCGGCCGTCCTCCGAATCGCCCGCACGCGGTGCACAAATCAAGAACTGAAGGAAGAGGCGGGCGTGCGGTCAACACTCGCCGTGCGGTCGCCCACCTAAAACCGGAGTGATTTGCGGCGGCCGCGTGGACAGTGGCGGGGGCAAACCGTCCGCTTCCTCCGCCGTCCACGTGCCCTCCGGCGTCGAGTAGATTTTCGGGGCTTCCGGGCGGTAGTGCACGAACGAGGAGGAGGGCGTGTGATCCGCCCCGGAGCGGGAGTGTCCGCACCGGCCGTCGGATCGAACGGACGTCTGCGGAAAGAAGCGGCTTGTGTTAACAGGCGACAAACTGAGGGGTTAATCGAGAGACAAGCGGCATTGACGGACATGGACGGACTGTTAGGGCGAAAGGCATCAAAGAGGGGACCAACCTGCAGATCTCGAGGGCGGGTAGTAGGCGGCCTGTTGGTTCAATCCGCCGCCCGGGTCTTGCAGATGGCTGTAGCTCGTCACGGACTCGTGGTGCCCAAATCGACGGGGCTCCGTTTCGATCGGGACGGCGATGTGCCGCGAGCGCTCTTTGGCCATCGGCGAGGCGGGGTATTGGCTGAGGTTGAGCGGCTGTTTGGACTCCGAGTAGACGACCGACGCGACCGGCGAGTCGCTTCCTGCAAGCCCGAGCAATCGGCAATGAAATCAAATGGGAAGCTCACGGTTCGTGTCACCGGTGAGTATCCGGTAAATGGCGTGAATGCGAGTGGCAAGGTTGATGATGATGAGGACGGAGAGGAGGATGAGGACGACGATCAGCGTTATGAAGAGCAGGTAGAAGACCCACGCGTTGGGGACCTGAAGGAAGGAAGGAGTGGAAGGGGGAACGAGTGGGAGGACCCACCTGACTGATCGTCGTGCCCACTTGGTTGGTCATGAAGCCCGCATCGCTGGCGATGCCCGTCACTGAATGATCGAAGTTGTCGAGTGTGAGGTTGATTCGGGACGTGATGCCAACGATCTGCGTGTTGATGTGTTCGACGAGGACGCCGAGCTGGGCGAGCGTCCCGCTCAGCTCTTCGATCGTCTTGTCCACCGACATCTCCGGGCTGAGCGGGTGTGTGGATTAGAGCGATCGTCTGCCGGCTGGGTGTTTAGGCCGCATCGAACGAAAGCGAGAGGCTGCAATCATGAGAATGAGTCGACGGAAGGAGGTCACGACCGTTCGCGGTTCACGGAAGGAACACGCGGAAAGAAAGCGGGAAGAGCGGCGGAAGGAGGCGGTCGTCAAGAGCGTAACCAGGAGCCGAAGAAAAGAAGTCACTTCCTCCGTTTCGCTCATTTGTTCGCACGAACTCGCCCGCCGTTACGTCCATCGGAATTCGTGGTCATGGCAAAACAGAAGAGTGTGACGAGAAAGCTTAGCAATAATGAAAAGTTAAAGCTAGTTTCGATCAATAGTGTGTGCAAACCTCAACTTGAAACCCCGTCCGCCTGATCGATCGGGTACTTGGCCGAACGAAAAGAAGCTGACGGGCGCACAAGAGAGCGAGTGGGTGGGTGGGCGGAGGACAAGAGGCGACCGGCGGCCTCTCGCGCATCAAACCGGTTCAACTTTCTTCAAGAGCCCTCGCAAAGAAGCAACTTGGCCGCAAGAAGAAAGATGCATGGCCGGAGCACAAAGCATGATGCGCGGAATACTCATGAGTGATCTACACGAAATAAAGAAGAGCAACGAAGGGTTGAACGTACCCAAGGTCGCACTCCATTCACTCATAAAAGCGGCCCGGGTTCGCGAGTCGCTCGCTGGAAACACGCGCCCAGTTCCCGCTTGTTTCAAACATAAAACTTTCTTTCGCCGCCCGCTTGCGGCCGCGAGCCGTCGAGCGGATCGCGGAGGAGCGGCGACGAGACGAGCGATGGGCGGCTTGTTGTTTGTTCTTGCGATAACCGTTGGGTTGCGGCGCTGCGGACCGGCCGGGTGATAGCCGGAGGCCGCCGAGGGGCGTCGAACTTCGCAACCCCCAACTGCCGCCCGAATGACCGAAACGAGTAATCGCCGCTTCGAAGCGACCAAACCGGCGGCAAGCCGGAAGGTCAGAAGACATTCCAGAAGACCGCAGGGACATCGATCGACTACAGCAGGAAGCAATCAACCCTATCAGAAAGGAGCAAGAAAAAAGGAAGAAGAGCTGGCGGTGAATCGTCCCGACCTCCAGCACACTCACTCAACGCTCGCGTCTGCTGAGCAGAAGGAATCAAAATAAAAACATCTCCGCTGGCGGCGCCTCTTCTGACGGCTTGTTGGACCAATCGATGAGCAATCTGTGAATCTCCCGTCCTCGCCCCAGCCACCCACTGACCTCCGGGCGATCCGCTCCTTCGGCTTCGCCCCGCGTCGTTCGGTTCGCCCCGCCCGCCCGTCCGCTCGCCGACCGACCGAATGGGCCGTCCACTGCGATTCATGCTGCTCCTTTTTGTTCACGTACCTTCCTTCCTTCCTTTCGGTTAGTCATTGCGGGATCCTCGCCGACGGCTTTCATGCAAATACGCGCGGAGATGAGTCGGCCGTTTTATTGGACTTTGCGCAAGAAGAAGGCGAGCAAGGAGGGGAGTGGTCAACGCGATCATAACTCGAAGAACACGCGGGAAATGTCAGCAAGTGATCGCTTCCAGTGACGAGCTTTCGGGAAGCGAGTCGACGGAAGAACCTGAAGGAAGCGAGCGAGCGGCTTTCGATAATCCCCCGATGCGAAACAAACGGCGGCCCACCGAATTTCTGCTCCCGCCCGCCCCAATCGCCTTGCGCGCTGATCGCCCGACCGCCCGGTGGCCGTCGGAATTCGGCCACTCGCCGGTCGGCCGGCCGGCTGCTGCTCGCGGCTTGCTTGCGGTCATTTGAGCAAACAGTCCGATCGGCCGCTCGGCCGGCGTCCACGCCCGTCCGTCTGCCCGCGGGATGCACGTGCAGTCGGGCGGGGATTCGAAACATAATAATCGTGTTTGTTTTCATCGAATGGAGGAACAAAGACGGCTGCTGGATTCAAACCTTCCGCCTGCTGCTCGGCTTCCACCCAAAAGAAGCCGTCGGCCGATTGTTCGTGAGCAGGCGAGTGGGTGAGCGAGTGAGCGGAAGGGGGCAACACGAGTGCTCTTCGTTCGCCTTTGATCATGAACTTTCGCGTCGAGCGCACTCCCGCACCGCCGCGCCTCGTGGCCACAGAAATCGGCGGGACGCGCGCAAAGTTCGCGGCGGCGGGCGGCTTGTTTGAGTTGGCGCTCGTTTTGTTTTTATGATTTCTGAAGGCAAAACGGAGCCGACAGGCATGCAGGCGTCGTAAAGATGTCGGAATGCAACGATGCAAAGGAATTCAAAGCGAGTAAGCAAACATCTAATGAGTGACAGGCGTCCGAACTAACGGTAATGGAAAGCGAAAGAAGATTGAAGTCAACACTCCTCGTTGTTTGAAAGAAACACGCCGAATGTCCACCGCGGAAGATCATGACGACCAAAAAAGAAGCGAGCGGCCGGTCGGCCGTCCGGCGGGTCGAAATCCCGAACCGCAAACACGACGAGAATCCACGCGGGCGGGCGGTCGATCGGTGGACGACGCGAAGAATGAGGGGAGTGAGTCAGAAGAAAGAAGAAAAAGTGAGGAGAACGGGGCGAATGCACGTGCAAACATCGCTGCTTTCCGTTGCCTCACAATCGGCAGCGAGCGGCAGACGTCGCCCTTCCGCCCGTCCGCTCGCTTGTGGCTGGAGATCGTCGGGATAAAACCGTCTGATTGCGAACACGCGTTCCAGCGGTTTTTCCTGCTTGTCGTGAATCACAGAAGACGTGAGTCACGAGTGAGCGAGTGAGTAATCGGGTGATCAACAGGCCGCAGACAGCTCAGCACACCCACCGATCACCCACCGCCTACAAACAACCTTTCCGTCCGCCTGCCCAATTGTTCGCCCTAATGAGTGGCCACTCGTACTGCCCGCCGACTCGCTCGACCTTTCGGTTGGCCCACCGGCAGCCGGCGGTCGAATTCGAAGCGAAATTTGTCGATGCGGCGGTTTGGGGCGGCCACTCGCCCGCTCGAGTGTCCATTTCGCCGCTTCGTTTGACCCAAAACCGTTGGGCGGGGAGCATCTTCGCGCCCACCGCTCCGCAAACAACGGGGAAGGTAGCCGGCCGCTTCCACCGACTTCCGTTCGCCCACCACAAACAAACGAGCCGCCCGACCGACCGGACGGCTTCTTCACGTAAGCGGCGAGATCCAATTGCTCTCCCAGTGGAGACGTTCCGTTCATTAGAGATGCAACGGGTTTATTCAACGGTCGATCGGGTCAAGAGGAAAGGAAATCCATCCGCTGATTGAACAGGAAGACGGCCATCTCCTGATCGTAGCGTTCTCGATCCTTTCGGGCCTTCTCTTCGTACACCTGCAAGAAAAGCGGGTGGACAAGTAATAAATGGAAGTATTGACTTCTTTCTTTTTGTCGTCCAAGTCCCGCCATGCTTCGCCGAGTTTCTGAGCGATCTCCGTGATCCGCAGCTGCGAATTCTCGAATTTCGCTCGATTTTCCGCCGAGAACCAAAAGAAGGCGGACAGCGGCCGTTTCGGGGCAGTTGTGTTAATCGTCTCTCTTCCCAACTACAACAAACGAATGCAAAGGAAGCTGTCCATCGACTACTCACCTTGTTTTCGATGGTCTCTAAGCGGAACCGAACGTTCGATTCGAATTCGTCCACCCGCCGTTCGAGTTGATCGAGCCGCTCGACCAGTCGGTTGGACAACTAGCGGATTTCGTTTTCGATCGATGTTTTTAAGGAATTGATCTGAACGACGCAATGGTAGAACTGTTTGAGTAGAATTGGAACTCACCAACTCGATCAGCGTTGCTTGGTTGTTGAGAATTCTGTTGGTCGCTTGACTTCCTTCCATTCTCGACGCTTTCTTGCAAAAAAAGCAAGGCTTGGAAAACGAAAAAGCGAAGAAGAGGAACGAAGGTGCACTTCCTCTGCCCCGGACGTTTGCTCGCCGCCATTCGATTGCGAAACGAGCTGCGCCCACGACGAAGCAATAAACGACGCCTCTTTTCGGCTCCAAGGCACAAACAATCAAGCAATGGACGGCTGCTTTCGCAATTTTTATTCCATCCAATATTCGAACAGCCTGTTCACTGCTTCTGGTAAACGATCCTCCCGCTCTTGACGACCATTCGAATCAACTCGTGATGCGAGCCGAGGCGGTAGATCAAGTGTTCCCAAGAGGGGGCGTCGATGAGCACGGCGTCGGCCACTCGTTCCTTCTGCAACTCCCTCCTGAATGAAAAGAGCGAACAGAGGGAACGTACCGCAATCGCGCCGTGGGTCTTCCCTCGACCGAGCGAGTGCGCGGCGTTGATGGTGGCGGCGGCGAGGGCTTCGGGCATCGAGAGCTTCAGGTTCACGCAGGCGAGGTGCATGACGACGGGCATCGCGAGGACCGGCGCGTTCGGATTGAAGTCGCTGCCCAACGCGACGATCGCCCCTCCGTCGATGAGCGCCCGGGCGGGCGGTGGGCGGAGGCGGAGGATGTAGGCGGTCGAGGGCAGAAGGACGGCCACTGTGCCCGACTCGGCCAGCCGCTTGATGCCCGCCTCGCTGATCTCTTCTGCAAACACTCAATTGAATGAAATGAGATGAGCGGAGGGAACGAACCCAAATGAGCGGCCGCTGCGGCGCGCTCGTCTGCCGCCAACTCGGCGCCTCCCAACGGATTCAACTCGTCCGCGTGGATGTTGCCCCGAAGCCCGGCTTTCGCCCCCGCCCGAAGGATTTGCCGAGTGGAGTCGACGGAGAAGTTGCCCTTCTCGCAGAAGACGTCCACGTTCTCCACCGACTGCAAGCGGCCCGCCCGCTTCTCCTCGGCAATCGCGGGGATCAGGCGGTCGACCATCAGGGCGGTTTGCTGCTTCTCGGTGGAGTTTTTCGGCACGGCGTGCGCCCCGCAGAAGGTCGTCGAGATCTCCAGCGGGATCTCCGGACAGGCGGCCGCTTTGTCCAACACTCGCAGCATTTTCATTTCCGTCTGCTCGTCCAGTCCGTACTGCAACGGACAAAAGAGTGAAGGGAGATTGAAGCACGTACTCCCGACTTGGCCTCCAGCAAGGTCGTCCCGCTTCGAAGCATCTCGTCGGCTACTCGGCGAAAGTCGGCGAAGAGTTGCTCTTCGGAACGGCGCGCGTCTTCTCCGTCGTGAAGTGAATCCCGCCGCCCATCTGCTGCACCTCCGCGTACGTGGCGCCCGCCAACTTGGCCGCGAACTCGTGCACCCGATCGCCGGCGAAGACGGGATGCGAGTGGGCGTCCACGAGGCCGGGGATCAAACACCCGCCCTTGCAGTCGACTCGCTCGTGGCCGTTGGCTTGAGATTCCAACTGAACGGAGCGCGTGGACGGACAAGAAGAAGCGAGAACTCACGTCTTTCAACGTCCCAATCGCCGCAAACTTCTCGTCTTCGATCAAGACCGCCAACTCGCACTTCTCGCTCTTCAGGATCTGAAGAAAACGAAGGTGAGTGGAAAATTGTTGTTCTGACCGCCCACCTTCAACTCGCTCATCTCCTTGACGGCCAAGAAGGAGGCGTTCGGCCGGTCCACCACTTGGACCATTTCGCACAGGTTGAAGAGCAGCATCTCGAGCAAACCAAGAAACGGAACACGTGTGCACGAACGAAAGAAAGCGAGTGGCGCGCAGAAAGCGGAAGAAAAGAGCAGATCTTCCAATACCCTACCGCAGGCATGTCGGGTACGGTTTGAAGCGCTCATATCGCAGCGCATTTAGAGACAACATCGGTAGATGTCTATGATTTTTAACGGCGCTTGGTGTTTAAAAAGTACAGAACAAAGTTACTTTTGGCCTTTTAGGTGTTAAACTTTCGTTCTTCCGTAGACCATACCGCTACTGACCGCCACCTGCCGGTACGGTATTTTGCGGTGACTTCAAGAAGTGGACAGCAGGAAAAAAAAGAACTAACCAAAACAGAAGCCGCTCGACTTTGAAGGAAGTGTCCGCTCGCTGCTTTTAACCCGAACGCTTCTTCGGACTCCGAAATCGTTGATGGCTTGCGAACACAAACGGAAATGTTCGAGTTGTAGAGGAGTTAGCGGGATGATTCATTCATTTACTCAATTCAATTATTGCTTCGTCTCCAGAGGACGTCCAACAAAACGCTCTCAATTCGAAGTGTTTCGAGCTAACCGGGAGCATCGTGCTCGTCGGCGTTGTCGACCGGTGTTCGATTGCTGCCAATCGCAGAGCAAGATCGACGCGCATTTTGATCCGCTTGTTTGTCGGCTTGATTTTGACCAAATAATTACAAGTGGTGACTTTCCTGCCCTATGCAGTTGGTCCATGTGTTTGTACAGACGGGATTGAATCGAACCCCAAAGTGGACACCAAATTTGCACGTCTGCAGCCCGAATGCCGTCGACTGCGAGGTTCGGCGGCGATTGCAGCTGCTCGTCCATCAACTGGTGTATCGATCGAAATAAACAGTGAAAACACACTTGGATGAAGGTTCTTTTTTTTCTAATCCTGTCAGCCGCCGCTGCTCGCTCGCTTGGTCTCGTTGAAACGTCAAGAAGCCACGCCAACTACGAGCCAGAGACCTTCCAGCCGTGCTAATGCAAGAGTCGTTCAAGTGAAGGCCGAATGTCGAGCAACAAGAGGATTGTTGGGGACGCGTGGGCAAGAACACACTTCTTATTGAGAGTGAATGAAGTGACTGCACATTTGCAAGCTGGTTTCCGTTCCTGCTTGTGATCTTTTTTGTTTTCAAGTGCGACTGCTGTCTATTGTTCGCTTTTCTTGCCGACCACGAGTAGCCGGAGAACCGGTAATCGAGCTGTCGGCTCGCGGCGGCCGCCCGGGCAGCAGCGGCGAGTACGTGAAACATCTTGCGGGTTTCAGTGAGCAGCGAGAAGGAAAAATCGGAACAGGCGGACGAAGAGAAGCGGGGATGTGGGCGGAAAGCGAACTGGTGAGTATTTTGAATCGTGGTCAAAAGAATCGGGGATCCCGCTCGCTGCAAGCAGACCATCCGTGCTTTTTGCTCTTGTTCTCCTCGCGACCCCAAACGAGCTGCTGAGCCGTCTGCCGCCAATCCTCGCGTTCGTGGAAGCCGGGCGATCGAGAATAAAGAAGGTGGGCGATCGACGAGCCCTGAGCAGTTTGTGCGAAAAGAGGTGCCCGATTGAGGAGCAGGGAATACCGAAAGTGATTCACTTGGGCGCGAATGGTCGGAGTTTGAAGAGTCCCCCGTGACTCACAGGATCTCCGCCCGCGAACGCCGCCCCTCCGCCGGCCTTCGCTTTGTACGCACCGAAAAGCGCCCTCCTCTCTGCTTTCCGTTCGATCGACGCCCGTCCGTTCGCCGCCTTTCGATCGGCCGGGCGGCCCTCACTCGATTTCGACAGCGGCCGATTCCCACCGATTTCGCTGTTTGTTTACACTCCGGGCCGTCGACAGCCGCCCCGTCTTCTCTGAGAACGCCCGCCCGGCCCTCCTCCACCGACCGGGCGGTCAGATGACCGCAGTCTTTCGTCTACTTCCTTCTTTCCCATGCGTGCGGACTGGGGCAAGTGCGCGCGGCGATCTCTCTGCGTTACGGGCGAGTCGAAGATGGGGTGCGTTCCCAATGGACCACCCAGATCCCTCGGTTTTCGAAGTGTGGACCTCCGCGCGTCGTTCGATTCCTGTTTTGATCGCGCCTCCTGGATGGAGTTCCGGACTGCGTTCTTCCTGCTGCAAATCGAACGTTTCATCGACTGATTCCACGATTTTTCCGCTTTTGTTCGCACGTACTCGCCGTTTCTCTCATCTCTTCCGAGTTTGCAGTCGAACCGTTTGTTTTCGTTCTCGAGAGCCTGCCGAGGCAGCGATCAAGCGCCGCCTCTCCCGCCCGCTCTCGACCCAATCCACTCGAGAGAACGATCTTTCTCGTCCGCTGCTACTGTGAGAAGTGCGGGTGTGCTTTGTTTTCGTTTGTTGTTTTCAAAAGCGGCTCGAATTCGGCTGCCGTTTCGAAAGAGCGGACGGGCGCGAGTGAGAGAAGGAGGGCGGGAGGGAAGCGAGAG
Organism: Aphelenchoides fujianensis; assembly: GCA_024699865.1. Classification (NCBI taxonomy): domain Eukaryota; kingdom Metazoa; phylum Nematoda; class Chromadorea; order Rhabditida; family Aphelenchoididae; genus Aphelenchoides; species Aphelenchoides fujianensis. The sequence goes on along the minus strand of JAMPIO010000204.1, from coordinate 99,236 downwards.
GAAGGCGGGCAGCATCGGCGAAGGCGGACGGCGGCCGCCCAGCTGTTCGACGCGCCCACCGATCGACGGCCGATTGCGAAACGCAGACGAGGAAAAGCGGTCTGGGTGGTCTGCTTTGAAGGCGGCGGGCCTCCGCTTCCCATCGCCCGTTCCTCACTTTCTCCCCATTGCTCGTTCTCTTTCGCTGGCCCGCACCTTTCAATCACTAATGGACGGGCACTGCAACGAAGATGCTAAGAATTAACGTGCGCTCTGGACAGCCGGACGTGCATCGGGGCTCTTTGCCGTCTGTCCGTCGATTCGGGCATTTCGCAAAACGGGGCGAATTTGTGGCCGTTGGGTGGGCAGGAGAGGGAAGAGGCCTCATCTTTTGCTCCCGTCTCGAATCTTCCGCTGCAAGCATGAGTCACGTATAAGTTTCGGTTTCCGTCTGAATTTCTTGCCCGCAACTTTCCTTTCGAGCGTAAGGATTCGAGTCGTGCCTCCGCTAACACCTGCTTTCCTTCCTCGCTCCCAACTACGCCGCTTCTTGTCCACCGACCGACCGCCTTCCACTCGCTTTCTAAAATTGAGTCCACCTTTCGATGCAAACTTGAATCGCCGCCGACTTTCTTCGTTTCGAAACGATGAGCTCGGGGTTGACTGGGGTTTAGAAAACGAGACTGTCTGGATTGCTTTCAACTGCTTGAATCCAACCCACTCTTTCGGTTACCTATGCAGCCCAAAGAACACCGAATGCGATGGTGGGGTGCAAACGCGGGTGTTCTCGATCTCTCCAGTGGCGAGCAAGCGAAATGTTCCCCGTCCGGAATTCGTTTGTGGTTTTAACTTGCGGCGAAGTCCTTCGCTTTGGGCTCCAGTGATTCGAGGGCTGATGCAAGTTGTAAACAGCGGACTCTAGTTTCCGATCAGCTTTCGCTGCTGGTCGCTCACGAACTGGAAGCGGAGGGGACAATGAAAGAATGAAGTCCGCCCACGACTTCTTCAGCTTTTTGTTGAACACTTGAATCAGCGGGCTCCTGCGTTGGAACTCGTCGCTCACCTACTCGAGTTCCGCTCACCGCCGGTCGATCGTTCGTTATTGGTCCCGACCGACCGAGACGACCGACCGGAGTAAAAAGCGGTCACTTTACTCACCGCCTCCTGCTTTCTTTCGGCTTCACGCATGTTCGTGGTGCGTGATGGGTGCTTCAATCCTCCATTCCTTTTGTATGTTCACGAGCTTGTTGCGGAGATTCCGCTTGTTCGCTTGTTCGAACTTCCACCTGGACGGCGGGCGTCTTCGGACAGTCGGCATTCTTGCGAGTGATTGCGGGATGTTCTCTTCCCACGGCTACAAGACGCGCCGCGCGTTAACGGGCGGATGGATGAGATTGAATGTGCTTCGATTGTTTATGCACGAGTTCCAACGGCTATTGCCGGCAGTTGGGATGTGCGAGTGCCTTGATTTGTCTTGTGGAGAAGCAAACGGCTGCTAAGCGATCACTTTGCGAGTCTCCTGGTCTCCGATCAGCCGGGCGAGTGGTCAAGGGGCTTGTTTGTGGTTGGCCCGAACTTCCGTGCCGTTGATCCTGCATTCGGAGAGAGATAGTCGGCGGTTGATTGGGGAAACTCGACGAAGTTCCCCTCACTTTCTTTTGTTCACCTCCAATCAGCCGCCATCCACTTGCTGGACTCCGCAACGGACTTCAAGTGGGTTGAAAGTGCAAACAGTCCTTTCGTTTTTTGACCGAACACGCAAACGGGCGTAAAATGAAGTGGAATTCTCCTTCAAAGCGGCGGGGACACGAAGCGGATGGAAGCGCGTGGACTTTCCTTCCATTTGTGGCCGCCGCTCCGTTTGTTTCGGCGGGAGTAAGGAAAGCGGAAGGTCCACGCACTCCGCTCGCCGTTTAATCTCTTCCCCATTCGCGAAGTCATCGACTACCACCTCCGCACTTGCGGCGAAACGAGGGCCCGCCGTCCACTCGGCGATTGAATGCTCGATTAAACGGGCGACAGCAACGACCGAAGGAGGGGGACGTGCGGGAGTACACGACCAGCATCACGGCCACATCGCGTTGAATCCTCGCCTTCGCGTGCTCGTCCACTCGGTGGCCAACTCGCTGTCGGAGCTGCAAGTCAACGCGCAGGTCGACTACCTTCTGTTCGAGGAGCACACCGGTGAGTCCATTCAGTTGAGTCAAGGTGAGTTTATTGCGGGGGTTAGAAATTATTGCGGGCAAATGGGAGGGTAAAAGAAAGGACGAAGAAATGAAATACGAGGTCAGATCCACGCGGAGGAACGAGGGAATAAAGGAAAGCATCATCAGAAGAAGAAACTGCTGGAATGCGGGGCAAAAGAATCTTCTTGGAAACCTCGACGCCCGATTCAAGAAACAAATCAACTTTGAACGGCGATGGAGCGAGAAATTTAGTGAGAAATCGAAGCGTTGGGGAATAAGGGATGAACCAAAAGGGTCGAACGGCCAATCGGCCGCGACGGGCGGCGAATTAAAGAACGAGGGGCGGGGGAACGGGGGCGAGCAACGGAAGACGAGGGCCACAACCACGAGTAGAAGCGGGAACAACGGAGATCACCGGGGATCGGAGAGGATCAATCGGAGGAGGACGGGACCTAACGGTTAGTTTATGGGACGGCCGGGGCACACAATCAAAAAGTGGGCTGCAAGAAATGGTGTGAAGCGTAGCGGGTGCGCTTCTGGACGGCGCGCGTTCGCTTCGGGTGTTTCCCTTGCGTGCCGTAGTGCCGCTCCTCCTCCACGTGCTCCGGATGGTCCATGGGCACGTAGTTGGCGGGCGTGCAGAACTCCTGCAAGTCGGGGATGCACACAATCAATGAGCGAAAGGACCCACTTTGTGCGTGCTGAAGACCTGCTTGTAGCCGCGGTCGAGCACGTAGATCTCAACCGCTGCTGGGAGTGTCGCAGTAGAAGATGGGGATCCGGCTGCACTTGGGGAAAAACGCGTCCTCCAGCTGCTTCTGATCGAAAAGAATCTCCGCGTACTGGACGCACTTATAACTCTTCCTCTCTGCGCTCTTTATCACGTGCACCTTACCGCCGTGAAAGTAGTCCAGAAAAAAACAACATTCATTTCACTGCGATTGCCTTGGCTCAACAATAAAGTTTATTCGTACTTAACGACGGCTGGAAACAACACAACAATCGAACAGAATTGGAGTGGGATTCGCGCCTCCTCAGCCCTGATTCTGCTGGGCCACCGCGTTCGCCGCCATGATGAAATCGTGTTCGCCCTGCAGCAGTTGCTGAAGCTGCGCCAACTGCTGCTGGGGCATCGCCTGAGCGGCGGGAGCGGCCTGAAACAAAAGAAAATGTAGTTGTCGAATCGCGACCCTCCGACCAACACACCCTTGTTCGTCTTTTCCATTCCTTTTCCGTACACCAAAAACGCAGTAGTAAAATACGGCGTTCGTCCGGAGAACAAACAAGGTACTTTTGTGTGCCCTTTGTTCATTCCGGCCACTCCGGCGCCAAACCGGAAAGGATTGAACTCTTGACACCCGGGGTGTCCGAAGGAATGCACTTAGCCGTCCATTAGCGAGGGCAGCAAGCGAAGCGTTCCGATCCGCACGCCCGATCGCGGCCGAGCGCTTGCCGCAAGCGGGGCGAACGGCTGGGAAGACGCGGATAAAAGCGGGAAGCCGCAAGACTTTGGGGTCGGTCGGGGCGCTCGTCCCACCGTCCCGCCAAGCGTAAAATCCTCCCCTCCTTTCCACTCCTCTCCTCCGGACTGCCAAGGCGGTCCACTCGTGAAATTTACCCACACGTTTACTCAGGTGTGTGTGAGTAAAGGCTGGGCGTAAGAAAGGCCAATTTCTGATGCAACCGGTGGCTTTCGAAAGCGAAATGTTGCCATTTGGCGCAGCACCTTCACCGCGACGACTCGAAGAAGAGGCCGCGGCCGCCGCTCGGAATTTTCAACCAAAGTGCCGCGTATATTTTGCGTTGCTTATTGTCCGCACGCCCCGCTGTTTGCCACGAGTAACGTCGAAAGCGGATGAGGATTCCCGGCAACAAAGAGGACTGGAGACCCGCCCACCATCCGGGTCTTTCTCCGGGAACACGCGAGCACGTGTTGCATCGCGTCGATGGCCGAGCGGCCGCTGAAGGTGTTCTGGGAACGTGCGCCAATGACGGAGGTTGGCGTTCAGCGAGCCTTTTTTGCAGAACCGCTCGATCGCTTCGTTTCACTAATAGCGGACAGACAGCCCTCCGTTCTCCCATCACCATGATTCCGAAGGAGCCAAAAGCGGAAGAAACTCACGACGGCGGCCAGCTGGTTGATCTGAGTGGGCGGGTAGATGTTGCGATGCTGCAGGAACATGTGCTGGCGGTAGCGGGTGTAGGGACCGGTGTCGCGGCAAGCAGCGCAGGTGAGAGCCATCTGAACGAAGACAAATGAAAAAATAGCATCGAGTAGTTCCTTACATTGGCAGCCATGTGGAGAACGAGCGGCAGAAAAAGAACGGCTGAAATCAGGAAGTCATTGAAGAACGGAACAATAAGAAAAACCACTGCTAAGATCATTTTCATCACGAATACCATTCGTGCACAGCATTGAAATTTAGAGTTCAAAAACCAACGCTCGGCTTCAACCATCGCCTATCAGTGAATATTTATAATGCTTCGGCAGCTTGAAACAATGTAATTCGAAAAGCAACTAATTTTTTGACGTGATACAAATAAAGCGGAGCGGTCGGGCGGGCGGAAAGCGGCGTCGCGACGGCGGTTTGATGATTTGGGCACTCCGTTCCGTCAATGATTGCGAACGGGCGAAGCGAAGTGCCGAGCATCGGACAAACAAGCAAAAAGCGACGAGATTTGCGCCCAATCTACTTGTTTCTCTTCGATTCGAAACGAAACGTACGTGCCGGAATAGAACGAGGAGTCTTCATCGTCATCGTGCACCGATTGCGGTCGAACTCCCGCATGACGAAGTGGCGAAGGGCGAGGATCGTCGTGTACTCGGCACAAACGACGAATCCACCGAACACCAGCAGCATCTTCAAGCCGGTGGCCGTCTAAACGAAAGAATTGGAGTTCCTTTGTCTTCCGCTGACAGCCGCCTACGTTCTCGGCCACAATGAAGGTGCTCATCGCGCCGTCGGCCTCCCGCCAGAGCGTCGAGTTCTCGTAAAGATGCTCGTAGTCCCGCATCGAGTGCGGGTTTTCCATGAACCCGTACGTGATACAAAGCGAGTCGAAGAGGGCGTAGAGGAAGATGAATGCGCAACAGGCCACGATTTCGCTCAATTTCATCAGCGTCCGCCTACAATCCACTCGAATTTCCACAGAGGAGTTCGAAAGACCTCGCACTCACTTGCAGACCAGTTTGTAACGAAAGTAGAAGTTCAGCGGTCCGTTCAGCGTGCCCAGTCCAACGCCGAACGTGTAGCACGTGCAGAGGACGTAGTGCACCCACAGAGGACCGTGCCGGAGGGGCGACTGGACGATCATCACGTACTTTCCGCTGGGGAAGTCGAATGCCTGCAGAAGGAGGGTACAGACGAACAAACGGGCGCCTTACCATCAAAGAGATGGACATGAAGAAGGTGGAGAGGTAGTCGATCACGCACGTCGTGATGAGCATCCGCTTGTACCCGGTGAGCACCTTGTTCTTCTCGATTCGAATGCAATAGAAGAGGAGCGTGTTCACAAACAGGGAGACGACCGTAGAGACGATCTCGTTGACCAGATTCACCGTCCGCTCGTTCACCACTTCGCCGATCATCGCGCCGTCGGTCGACCGGAGATCACAAACGGGCGGCCCAAAAGGAAAGAAGTGGATTCCAGCCACTGGCCGCACGACCCATTCGCTCGGCCGCCGCCGGAGTGAGCGAAAAGGGCGGAGCTTCGAGCCGAATGAGCGCACTAACCGAATTAAACGAAGCTGAAGATCGGGCGGCCGTTCGATGGAGGGCGGGCGGGCGGATGCCGTCGGATTTGCGCAGACTCGATTAACGGGCGGCGGCGTGAGCAAGTGGCCGACTGGTGGGAAAGGAAGTGGATTCCCCGTCCTTGTTGTGCTCGATGATGCAAACACACGACTTCCTTCCCGAATGCAACAAATCGAATGAGCAGACGTGACTGAACTCGACCATGTTCCGTACGAAAAATAGCCTGGATTGTGTCCACGATCGATGGATGGCTGAATGAAAAAAAAACGAGAAATCCCGTCCGGATTGTGCCGCATTTAGACGGCTTGTTTGCAAATCAGAAACAACGGAGTAAACTCAAAGGCCATCCGGCTGTTGTTTGAGCACGACAAACCAATTACGAGAAGAAACATTCCTTCTGCCTGCTTTCGGCATCGTTTCCGTATGTCCATCGACCACTTCCTCCACTCCTTGGTCTTTAGACTGATGAGGACGCTGCAGATGACAATTTCGAGTTTCCGAAACAACTGACAATGAAACTACGAGCAGAGAACAATCAAGAGGATGACGGTATTGAGTAGTTCACGTTATTTGTGGCTGCTTTCGGTAATCTCTCGTTTGATTTCCGTCTTGTTGCGGGATTAACACTCCGCCGATCACTTCCGCCAGCGGGCAGACAGAAGGAGTACGAAGGAGTGAGGAAAGTGCACGGATAATCCGACGGTTCTCAATTATGTTTGTTCCTTTTGTTCGCCCGTTCGTCGCTACGTTCAACTCTGAACTTTCGAGTGTTTCGTTGGACATGGATCGTAGCCAATCGAAGGAGTGCTTGAATTGCTTCCAGATGTCTTTTTTTGTGTCTATTTTTGAGCGGCCACGTGGTGGGGGAATTCTCTGACTCGGGACATTGCTGAGTGAGCTTCAGCTCAATTGGATTGCTGCTCATCATTGAGCGTTACGGTTTTAGTCCTATTTTGCTTCGGACAGCGGAGCACGTGGGCCACTGTCGGCTAATCGAATCACCAAGCGGTCTGCAAGCGGCAAGAAACTCTGCGAAAAAACGAGCCATCGACTTGACCTCGTTTGTTGCGCGTAAATGGAATCACTCCGGTCTACCGTTGTCCCTATGACCTGCAATGACCTAACGCAATCAGTCGGAGCTAACATAAACGACTGCTCCCTCCAAACCAGCAGCACACGAATTCGGAGAAGGCAAGTGAGTGATCGGAAGGACGTTTTGCTGTCCGGAACTCCGCCCACTCGCTCGTTTGCACTCCGATCGGGCGATTCGGCGGTCATCGGCGGCCAACAAACAAAAATCACCCGCGTTCTTCTCGAACGATCGTCACCGTTCGTCGTAAACGCGGACGAAGTCCACGCGGCGGCAATCAACCCACGACGAACGGCCGGCAATCAGCCGAAGGAACCCAATTGGCGGTTGCAAAGAACACGAGCGACGGGCATGGCGGTCGGGAAGACAATGGGGGCAACCGGCCGCTTATCGGGCGTTCGGCAGCGAGGAGCCCGCAACGGTAAACACGTTCCCTCCTCCTGCTTCCTCTTTCTCCCGAGGATTGCTGATTAGCGGCGAGTGTGTTCGATCCAATTCGAACAGAAGGCGGCCCGCTTAAAAGCCGCGTGCACTCCGTCCTTCGACCTCATCGTTCGCACGCGGCGGCCGTTCTTCTTGTCGATCTTCGCGATGCTCGTCCGGCTTCCCCCGACGGCCCTCTGCGGCCTCTCGCTCCTCCTCCTCGCGGCCATCGGCGACTCCCGCTCGATCAACGACGTCCGAAGCAACTCCAAGGTGCACCGAGAGACCGTCTACGATCCCGAATGCGACATGACCGTCCCGCAGATCATCAACCGCTGGGGCTACCCGGTGGAAGAGGTCATCGTGGGCACGTATGACAAGTACCTGCTGACGATGCACCGCATTCCGTACGGAAAAGACGGGCCTTCCGATGAGCCCCGGCCGGTCATCTTCTTGCAGCACGGACTGGAGGTGAGTTCCTTTGGGAAAGGCAGAGGATCAACCTTTTGACGGATTGCAGGACTCTTCGTTCTCGTTCGTGGCCAACCTCCCGGAGCAGTCGGCCGGCTTCTTGTTTGCGGACTGGGGATTCGACGTGTGGATGGGTTTGTCGTGCTTTCTCCTTCATCCAACTTCTCTTCGTTCAGGAAACATGCGAGGGAACATCTATTCGCGCGACCATGTGATCTACGACCCCAAATCGAAGGAGTTCTGGAACTTCTCATTCGACGAGATGGTGCAGTACGATCTGGACGCGATGATCAACGAGGTGCTGAAGCGGACCAACCAGACGGCCCTCTACTACGCGGGCCACAGTCAGGGAACGTTGACGATGTTCTCCAAACTGAGCAGAGATCCCGCCTTCCACAACAAGGTGAGCGGTGGAATGCCGAGTGTCTCTTCATTCCCCTCTTCAGATCAAACACTTCTTTGCGTTGGCTCCGGTCGGGACGGTCAAATACATTGAGGGCATGTTGGACGTCCTGGCTGTGAGTTTCTTGACGGCAAACAAGCGATCATTCTTTATGTTTAGAAATATCTGTGGGAAGAAGTGAAGTTCTTCTACTGGCTGCTGGGCGACGGCGAGTTCTTGCCCACGGGCAGGCTCTACGACATGATCGCCGAGTACGTGTGCGAAGAGACCGGCGGCTCGGCGTTCTGTGACAATCTTTTAACGTTGATAATGGGGTAAAAGGGCTTCGAGCAGGGGGCAGTAATCATCTCTTTTGTAGAGTAGACTCGAATCAGCTGAACTCGACGCGAAACGACGTCTACTTTTCGCACATTCCGGCGGGCACGAGCACGAAAAACGTGATCCATTGGGTGCAGATGGTCCGCTCGGGCATCCTGCGAGCTTATGACTACGGCTCGGACAACAACAAGTACTACGGACAGAAGACGCCGCCCATCTACGACGTTTCGTTGGATCGAGCTAAGATTAGTCTTTACTGGAGCGAGAACGATTGGTTCGCTTCGATCTCTCCATTCCTCCTTTCAATTCACGGCTTGCAGGCTGGCCGATGCGAAGGACATCGAAGAGTATCTGCTGCCCCCGCTGAAGAAGCAATACGTGGTGGTGAGTTCTTTCGATTGAGCGGGACGTACGGTAGTCGAGGGGTGACGCTCAAAGAACCGTTCAAGCAATTAAAAGAAGACGTAAATTAGCGGCGGTCTTTCATCAGAAACTCGTCGCTTGGTTGCGTCAAAGCGGCGGCATTCCGCGCTTATCGCCCGTTCGGTCAATCGGCCGGTCGCACGCTCGTTTCTCGTTGGGGGCGCGTGATCGCCGCCAATCGCCCGATTTCTAAGCCGCTTTTCGGCGAACAATGGGGATTTGCGGGCGTCCTTTTTTCGAATCGCCTTCCTTCCTTCCCTCTTATCAATCGGCCGCATTGCAGGAGAATGTGAAACTGGAGGACTTCAATCATTACGACTTCCTCATTGGACTGAAGGCCGCCGACCAGGTCTACCGGCCGATGTACGAGACGATCATGCAGCAGGAGAACGACGAGAAGGAGAAGGCGGCCGCCCTCCGAAACAACGTCCTGCACTAACCGCTTCTGTCCGTTTATTTCCTTGGTGTACAAATAAAGACGACGACATTGGAGAAGAGAAGATCGAATGCGTGTTCATCACCGCCTACGAACAGCCAATAATTTTATTTGCAACTAATTGCAAACAGAAACAAGTGAGAGCAATCATGCCAGAAAGAATCAACAGTTAGGTGTCCATCGGCTCCTCCTTCGCCCGCACGCTTCCATCTGGCGCTCCACTCCCGGTCTGCTTGCCCTTCAGGACGTTCCAGATGGTCTCCTTGATGTCGTCCGGCAGGTCTGCAATCAGAAGTAAGCGGATTGAAAGCCAAACATCACGAACGCTGGGTGGGGATGGGGTTGATCTGCGCGTGGAGGACGGCGCTCATGATCGCGTCCGCGTACATGTCCGTGACGGGCGTCGAGGTCCACTCCATGACGACCACGTAGTGCTGCACGAAGTACTGCAGTTTCACTTTGCCGTCGAAGACGCGGATCTCGTGCATGGGGCCCTGGCGGGTGTCCTGCGGGCCACCCAGCTCGAAGGCGCTCAGCTGGTGCAGGTTGTAGACGAGCAGCTCCAGCGAGCCGTCGAACCACAGGCCCTGCCGCTGGGTGAGCGTGCTGGTGGAGAGGTCGCTGTACTTGTGCAGGTCGGCAGGCGTCAGCAGCTGGTAGTTGTAGTTGTGCCGAAGGAGGATGCCGCTGAGGATGGCCTGGTCGGCGGGCGGGCGCACGGCCAACTCACCCACCACCTTGGCGGTCTTCTGGCCGCGGAAGGAGAGGTTCACGGACTCGGTGTTCCGCGGGTTGTGCACCTCGATCTTGGCGTCCGGATCGGCGTCGAACTGGCGGATGATGCCCGCCTTCAGGCGGTTCATTTCGTTCATCTCGCCGTGCACGAGGATCTAGAGGAAATGTTGAATGATCTCCTGCTGTGCACTCACCAAGTGGGCGGGCTTCAGCTTGTGCACGAACTCGGAGGTCTGCTTGTAGTCGGCGTGGGCGGAGAAGCTGATGTACGACACCTGCAGGTTCATCGGCAGTCGGTGGCCGGCGATCGCGACGATCTGCTCGGGATCCGAAGTGATGTGACGCGCCAACGTGCCCTCCACGCAGTAGCCGGCCACGATGCAGCCGTTCTTCGGGTCGGGGCACCACTTTTCGAACAGCTCCCGACTGAGCCCGTTCTGCAGCATGCCCGGACTGGCGAGCACCACGCACGGCCCGACGTCGTCGAAGTGCTCCATGCTCTGCAACGAGTGGGTGGCGAGAAGAGGGCGGAGGGGACGCACCTTCAGGTTTTGGATGTGCTTGAAGACGAACGGGTTGCTCATTGTGACGCGCTTCTGGATCCGCTTGTTCATGCTGCTCACGAACTGCTGGTACACGGAGATGCACTTCTTGGCGAGGGCACTCGCGTCTGAAACAGGCGGTAGAGAGAAGAATGGACTCGGTGCTCACAGTAAATGGGGACATGGTGCAACTCGGGGTGCGCCTCCCAGTACTCGTCCAGAATGAGCAGCAACTCCTGGGCGGGCCCCACGGCGAACGCGGGGATCAGACAGCGGCCTTGGCGCTGGCCGCCCACGATGTCGTGCACCACGTCCGTGAAGCTGCAAACAAACGAAAGAAATCGAGGAAAGAATGGCTGAACTAACCGCTTCTCGCGTTGCTCTCGACTCTCGTGCATCTGCGTCCCGTACGTGGCTTCCTGCAAGCAATCACTTAATCAATTCTTTCCCTTCGAATGCACTCGCCGAGATGAGGATGTCGAGGCTCACTTGCGGCACCTCCGCCCCGCACAGATGGCGCGTCTCGAGGCAGGAGTAGTCGCCCGTGTAGAGAATGCGGACGCCGGCGATTTCGATCAGGAACATGGCCGCGCCGAGCACGTGCCCGGCGACGTACGGCCGAAAGCGGATCCCGTTCACCTCCTTCTCCTCGTGGAAGTTGATCGCCTAAACAAGCGGGCAGATGAATGCGGGAGTGGACGGAAAGGAGACCTCGATCTTGTCCATGCTCTTGTCCAGCTCGGCCTCTGTGAAGATCGTCTTGTCCTGCCGGTTGTTCCCGTATTTGGACATCTGAACGGGGCAATGAAGAGCGAAGCTAACAGCAGAGGGAAGGAAGCACCTTGATGTAGTCGCCGAGCAGCATGCGGTAAAGCGCCTTGGTCGCGTGCGTCATGAAGCAGCGGCCGCGGAAGCCCGTCTTGTTCAGCAGCCACGGGAGGGCGCCGCAGTGGTCCAAGTGGAAGTGGGTGATCAGCAGGAGGTCGAGGCTCTCCGCGTCGATCATGTCCACGAACGGCAAGGCGGCCACGTCGTGCATCCCCGGGTGGATGCCGCAGTCCAGCTTCAAGGAGCGAGGGATAAGAGAGAGCAGAGGGAACAAACCATAATCTTCTTGCCCTTGAACGTGAGGTAATGGCATGAACGCCCGACTTCCTGCCCCGAGCCGCTGAAAGCCACAAATATTTGGTCGGAATTTAAAGGAAAGCGAACTCACAGCGGGATGAACGTGAGCGTGTCCGACTTCTCGCTCTCCTCCGACATTTCGGCGTCGATTCGGAAGCAAATGGACGAGGAACGAAGATCGGAAAGGGCAAAGCGGGATAAAATTGAGAAACGCCAAAGCCAGTTGCTGAAAGGCGGGTGAACCAAGTATCCGATCGATTTTCCCCACACGCAGCGAAATACGCTTTGTGTTCAGGGCCTTTCGGCGTCCGCTGCCTTTTTATCAAATGGTTATTTTGTGTCAATTGTGCAAAAAAGAATAAGGTGGCCGATAGCCGGCATGAAGGATCAGGCGCGGTAGGGGTGACGATCTTGCCACAAAGTACAGCGTGTTCCAAAATTTCCCTCCCTCGTTCGAACGCGCGGTCGGTGTCGGGCGCGACTCGCGCCTAGCTGGCGGAATGTGCGAGCGGATTTTCTCGCTTTTGTGCCTTGTTTCGCCACTTTTGGCTGATTTCTTCGGTCGAATCATGGACGACGACGAGCCCCGCCAACTCCACGCCCACCGTTACAGCGACGCCGAGAAATGCCGGATTTGTCTTCGAGTTTCCTTCCACGGAACGGCCGGAAAGCTCGTTCGGAACTGGGCGGACGAGTTCCCCCACCTGCCGCCGCCCAAGCCCAGCACGATTCGAAACTGGATCAACAATTTGACATCCAAGGGCCAAGTGACGATGAAGCGCGGACCGAAGACGAAATCCGTTCGAACGGAGGAGAAGACACACGAGATCGTCGAGCACTTCGTCGGAGAGTGCGGAGGGAAGACGTCCGTGCGGAAAGCATCGTTGTCGACAGGCGAGTCTCCCATTCGATCACACGATTCTTCGCTTGCAGCCAATCCTCCAACGAACGTGTGGAGAACGCTGAAGGAGAACGGCCTAAAGCCGTACAAACTCCAGCACGTCCACCAGCTGGAAGAAGGCGATCGGCCGCGGCGTCTGGCGTTCGCTCGTGACCAGCTCGCTCGCAAGCTCGCCATGCCAGAATTCTTCCAGCGGATCTGGTTCTCCGACGAAGCGGCCTTTTTTTTGAACGGAACAGTCTCTTCGCACAACAACCGTTGTTGGGCGGCCGAAAACCCGAGCCACCACGCGGAGAATGCGAAGGCGGGCACTTGGAGCTGCGGCAATGAGAACGATTGTTGTTGTTTGTTGGATTTTTTCTGTTTGTTCGGTTAAACGGTTGATCAAAAGCCCTCAAGAACGATTGGAAGTGACCACTTTTGTGAACAAACCGTTGAAGAAAGCGAGAAAATCCGCTCGCACATTCCGCCAGCTAGGCGCGAGTCGCGCCCGACACCGACCGCGCGTTCGAACGAGGGAGGGAAATTTTGGAACACGCTGTATCGTTTGCCGCTCAAAAGCAGACCCACAACCATCTGCGCCAGCCACCAACTCGAAAAGCGGGCAAAAAGCGAGCCAACTACCGCGTGCTGGGTGCTCTTCTTACGTGGCCGCCCATGTCACTCGTTTTTTGCCCGCCTTCCTTCTTCTCGGGCCCAAATTGCCACCCCGCAGTCCAAGTGAATAGAATCTGTTTATGTGTGCATACAAAACGAAATGGAATGGCTATCGGGTTATCTTAAAGAGTGGTGGTGCCCGCGGCGGAGCGGGTCGGACGACTGATGGACGAGACGGCGGTCCACGAGAGAGGCCGTTGTGACGGTCATCGTCCGGAAGCGGTGTTTGTGTTGCTTGTAGCGGGCGACGCGTTCCAGAAATTCCCTCTCTTCCTGCGTTCTCGTCGTTTCGGGCAGCGAGATGCCCATCCCGAGTCGAATCAAACGGCGCAAGTGATTCCGCTGCGGGCGGGCGCACAGGCCGCACGGACAGAAGATCGAGCGAACGGTGTCCGCGTACATCGACCGCAGGTCCCGATTCGTCAGGCCGTAGATCAACGGTTTGATCACGCTCGTCGACACGCCGATCGTCTGGCAGATCAGGTAGCGGTTGTACGTGAACTCGACCCAATCGAAGAGATGAAGGAACGTGAACGCCGTCATCGGCAGCCAGTGGATCAGCGTGATCGAGACGAGGAAGCAGAGCATTAGGAAGTTCTCTCTGAACACACACCAATCAATTAGCAGTCTTCATTCCTCCTCACCGGTTCTTCATCGGAGTCCCGCAATATCTGGGCAGCAGGGCGGGATCCCTTTTCATCTGCTCGCAGGCCCGACTGGAGAGCAGAAGGCCGCCGATCGGGAGGACGTACAACAACACGAGCGTCCAAATGATGTACGTCTCCTGGCTGAACGGCAGCCGATGCCACCCGCTCTCGGAGCAGATCACCTGCAGAAGGAAGCAAATAATACACTCGATTTTAAGCGGACTCACCGGCTTGGTCATGTTGCATTGCAGCAGCTGCAACGAGTAAGATTAAGGCAAGAGGAAAGAGCGAAGACGAACCGCTTTGTCCAGGTGGACGGCTTCGTTCCACGGCTCGAAGTAATCCACCACTTCCGTCGTCACAACGAGGACGTAAGGGACGGCAAACAACGAGGCCACGACGAACGTCAGGTTGAACCAATGGGAGTCGAATTTGAAGCGATAGGATCTGAACTCTCCGTTCAAACGAAAGAAGAAAGGCGACTTGCATGAACTGATGGGCGGCGAGCACACTCAACGTCACGTAGGAGGCGAAAAACGAGGCCGCTTTCAGGAAGGACGCCTTCAATCAAACGAAAGAGTGCTTGCAATCCCTTGGATGCACTCACCAGTTTGCAGGAGAAGTTGTCGAAATACCAGAAAAGATGGAAGGTGATCAGCAGGGTGATCGGCGTGGTGCAACAGCAAGCAAAGACGTCGGTCAACATGTGGAGGATGATCAAATAATTGCGCGGTCGCTTCAGGTTTGTGGCGTGGAAGAGGATGACGAGGGTGAAGAGATTGCTGAAGAGCCCGAAGGCGCTGACGCCCAACAGAGCGGCCATCGTCCCGCCGATGCCGTCCTGGTAGTTGAAGCCATCCTGAACGAGATGGAAGTTGTTGTTAGCTTCCGATTAGTTGCAACAGACTTGAATCTCCTTGATCTTGCTCAGATACTGGCAGACAGTCAGTCCGAACCGCTCGAGCGTGTGTTGATTTCGCTGGAACAAAAAGATTGAGCGAGTAAGCAAAACGTGGGGATGTGGAAAGCAGTCGACCCGGTTGTTTACTGCTCTTCACTCCCTCGTTGAAACGCACCACGAACTGCTGAAAGTCGAAGAAGTTTAGCTGCAGATTGGAGTCGTTGCGGAAGAACGTCCAGAAGGTGGGCGAGTCGGTGGTTTGCTCGGCCAACTCCTCCATCCTGTCGCCAATCGATCGATCGATCCAACCGTTCGTTCGGCCGATCCAACAGCCGAAAGTCGCTTCTTTCCGCCGCCGAACACCCGCCGAACCACCCGGCCGACCGGCTTTGCATAATCGCGGCGATCGCGTGACGCCCGCAGCCGAGAGGCCGGGCGGAATCCACGAGCCGGCGTTCCGAAAAGAGCGCGGCGGAAGTCCTGATTTGAATGTTCAACTTCCGAAGCAATCGATCATTAACGGGACAATTGATCGACGAGTTCCCTGCCATTAAACTGTTGTTTTAAAGCCACATGCTCTCCGTTCATGCAATGAGAAGTTTATTCATCTGTTTGTGTAACACACAACATTCAATTAAAGATTTCGTTAACGGCCGGCGTACGCATTGCCGCCGATTGCGTTTCCGCCTTGTGCGAATCCTCCGTCGCCTCCAAACCCGTTTCCTCCGATCGCATCGCCGCCTCGGGCCCAACCTCCCCAACCTCTTTGGCTGCCTGCAAACGAAACGATCAGACGAACACTCGCAAGCTTTCACTCGCCCTGCTGCCCAGGGTATTGCCCTTGGCCCCACTCGTCGTCGTCGCCGAATCCTCCCTGGTTTCCCCACATCTCGGCCTTCGCGGCGCCCTTCGGGTGTGTCGCTTTGGCAAGAGCTGCAACGAGAAGAGGGATGATCAAAAGGGAGCGTCGTGTTCCTACCGCAAGCGAAAAGTCCGACGAGGAGGAGGGCAACGGCGAGCCGCATTTTGCGCTTCTTGGAGTGAATTCGGAGTGGAAGGCGGGGGAAGAACGCTTTCCCTCATCCGACGGACGCTTTTATCCTCATTTTTGTGACCGTTGAAACACTCGTGCACCTTTTGCAACAGACATCAGTCGGCATTTGGGCAAACAGACGGCCGGGGAACAAAGAGCGGCAGTCGCGGCATCCGGCGTGCTTCCTGTCGGATTCTTCGAATTTCGGCCGCAATCTTGCAGTAGGGCGACGCCTGCCCAAACATCCGCCCGGCCTCTACAAAACTAATTGATTCCGATGGTTCGAAAGCGACGCCACGAACCGGCCGGAAACACGCTTCAGCTTGCAAATTTTGTTTGTTTCGGGCAGCAGACGAACGTGAATGCGGTCGAAAGAGGGACCTGAGTTCTTGCACGTAGCACCTTGCCGCTCTTGTTTCCTCACTGACGCTTCTTCTACCGTTTGTGCTCGTCGTTCCGCTTCCACAACGGCTAGTCGCTGGCAGCAATCAAGGGTCGTCCGCGTTCTTGTCTGTCGTCAAAACACTCTTGCAATCTACACCCAATCATTCGCGTTGCAACTTGATCACACCCGAGAGTTTATTGCAGGAACTCGTTCTCCAACCGCTGAATCTCGTGGAAACGGCCGGACACAACGAGCGGCCGGAGCGGCGCGAGCGGCTCCTCGACCACCGGCGAGCCGTCCGGCTGGCGGGGCGGGAGGCCGGCGATCATTTGGATCGTTTTGGGCGCCGTCCGCACTCTCGTGCACTCCCAACTGACGGAGTACTGATCGCCGTGCTCCGAGTTGATCTCCACGTCCACGTACATCAACTGGTGATTGGGCACTCGCTTCTGCACCAACGATCTCTCCGCATAGGGGGCGTTCTGCAATCAAACGAACGAGTGTTCAACGAGCAGAAAGAAAAGGACCTCCTCGTCGCAGGGCACTTCAACAAAGAGCATGGAGCCCGTCTCGAGTGGATGTTCGTAGCCCACGCGCAGGACGTCCCGTCCGTTGCACGGCGGAATGATGTGCAGCGTGCAGTTCACGAACTTCTTCAGCTTCAGGTTCCATCTGCAGATCAAGTTGAAATGGAACGATCGACGAGCCAAAAGAACGAACCGAACGGACGAGTTCTGCCGGTGGAGGGTGGGCAGCTCGCTGATCGTTCCGTGGGCTTCGAGCAACGGGGAGACGTTGAACGTCAACCGCTTCTGTACTCGAGCGACGTAGATGACCGTGAAATAAGCTTTGAACTCCATTGGATTCAATGCAAAGCGGTGCAGCTTGTAGAGGACCACGAGTTTGTTGCCGCGCGAGACGATCGGCGCGGGCAGCTCGCGGCAAAAGAACACACGACTGCGAGGGTTGGGCGGATCGTAGAAGACCGAAAGAATGAACGGAGCTGCTTGTGAGTGGAAGAAAGAAGGAGAACTCACGAGGGCCGCCCCGTGCTTGCAAGCGCGTTTGTTCCGCCGATCTAACTTGGCAAGCCGCAGCGATTGAAGGGAGAAGAGGATCTGCGTGTGGTTGGGCGACTGGATCTTTGTGATGCAGGTCATGTTGTCATAGATTCCGCCGAGTGGCCGTTGTGGGAACTCCAGCACGCCGTTCGCCTCATCCCCGTACTGCTCGCGAATTATGACCGTTGAATCGCAGCCTTTACGAATGAGTGAAGGGATTCGAAACTCGCTCTTACCCCACAAGTCCGGCTTCTTTCCACTCGTTTCATCAAGCGAAAGGACAACAGACGAAAGACTGGACACAATGAACAGTGATAAGGCGAACATCAGAACGACGAGCTTACAAGAAGTTCAAGAATTGCCCTCTGCCAAGGGGAAGACGAGACCGCAGTGACCACGCGTGTTTTATTCATTCAACGCCCGCACGAAGTGGCCGGTCGTCGATCAAAAGAAGGCCGGCTGGAGGACGGCGAGCACAATGCCGGCGGCGAGCAGGAGGACGACCAGCGAGCAACACACGGCCGTCGCGATTGTTCGCGTCGAAAGGCGGCGGGCGCGCCGCTTGTGCTCCGGCTTTCTGCAAGCGGGCGAGCGGTCGGTTGGAAGCAGAAAGGCGGCCCGACGAACCCGCGACGGAGCGGGTTGGCGGCCGTGGGCAGCGGGAATTGCTTCTCGTCCGATTTGCGCTCTTTGGCCTCCTCGCCCGGGTGGTTCGACTCCTCGTTCAGCGTGTCGCCCTGCAAACACGCAGGATCAAGAAGAGGAAGGAAGGGAGAGGACAGACCTGCGATTTGTTCGACAAACCGGCAGTGATTTGATCGACCTCGGTCGAGCCGCCCTTCGCCGACTTCACGGCTTCGCGCTCCGCGTCGATCCTGCAATCCGGCGGATGAACAAAGGAAGAGAAGTGGGCGGGATACTTGGCCAACGCTGTGTAGTCCATCGGGCGCTTCGGGCGGAGTGGTCGAGAGCGGAGCAAACTGAAAGCAGCCGGCTGCCAGACGGAAAGACCGTGAAAACGAAGAAAGCGAAGCGTTCTTCCATTTACTCGAGATTTGCATCGATCGCTTATGTCTGATGTCTATTCATCGTCTGTGTATTTTGTGGTTGGTTTAGTCGCGAAAGGCGGAAGAAGACGCGGCTTTCGATCGGAACTCATCTCCGAACGATCAGCGGGAACACGCCTCTCGCGCTTTCAGCCGACTGCCGGCTGCCGAACGAAAGCCGGCGGGCGGGCGGGCGGGTGGATGACGACGGCGGCGATTTCGATCCGCCCATCATAATTCGAGAGGAAGGAAGGAAGGAAGAAGCGGCAATCGTTTTCTTTTCGCCCGATTGTTGCAAACATCGCCGCTTTTCGTCCGAATTTCCTCCTCGCCGCCCGCCGCCGCTTCCCGCCGGTCACTCCTCGTCGGCTTTTGTCCGCCCTGCCGTTTGATGAACCCGCAGGTTGACGGCGACCACTGAGCGCTTCTTTGCGGACCCAAAAGCACAACCGACGACTCCCGACTGTCTGCCGACCGAAATGCCCGCTGCGGCGATCCGAAGCCAGCGATTGTGAGCGAACGCCCGATCCGACCACGAGGAAAGCGAGTGGCGGCGTTCGATTCCACCATTCGGTCCGCCATTCATGTGCGAGTGGGGCATCGGAGTATGCGGATTTGGAACAGCTCGCTCGTCTTCTTCGTCTTTCTTCTGCTCGCCGTTGCCTTCGGTTTGTTCCCACTTGTTCGTCCAATCATCCGTTCGTTGCGTTCAGTCGACTCGATGCGCGATGAGCCCGACGACCAGCGGAGGACTCACTACGACGAGCATGGCGCGTACGTGATCCCCATCACCGACAAACACACTCTTGGTGAGCGAAAGAAGAGGAAAGTGGGTGAATGAGTTTCTCGATTGCAGATCTCTACAAACACTGGTCTGCGCAGTCGATTTCCTCCGTCATGTCTGCTTTGGCCCATCAGGAGTGAGTTCTTGCTCGTCGTTCCAATCCATTCGTGTGCTGCAGCCTGGAGCACGAGTCGGAGGACGTGAAGAAGGACTTCTATTGGTGCACGAAGCGGGCGACGGATGTCCACTTGCACGCGCGCTGTCTGTCCGCCCTTTGGGACGAGAAGTTCGGGCGGCGACGGCCGACGGCCAACCGACGAGAAGTGAGTTCAACTGGAGGCTTTTCCTTCTCTTCTCTTCTGTTCGTTACGTTCACGTGCCTTCACTGATCTACGTCCTTCTTGAAAGTTCGCGCCCGCTCTTCATAATTTGGCATTGAGACGGTCGGGCGGTCGGGATCCTCCCAGCTGCTCATCCTTTCGCCTGCGTGATTGATCGGCCCGCCGCCCGCCGAAACGGAGAGCGGACGTTCCGGTCGGTGGGGCGGCGGCGGCTGATCGTAAATTCAAGTTCTCGGCGGCGAGGTGCGAACCGGACTGCGCGTCTTCGGCGCCCACTGATCGGCGGCGGACGCGCGGCACGGGCGCCTTCTTATAAAAACAATCATAAGCGTTGCGAAAACACCCGCCACTGATCGCGCGTCAACTTTCACGCTCCGAATTGGCGATCACTTGATAATGACGAGCAATGAGAGGATGGGTAGAAGGAAGAGGAACAGCAAACGAAAGCGAAAGGGAACAATTGACTGAATGCCCGCTTTCAGCCCAAATCGCGCCGTTTGGCTCAATTCCGCTTCCGGAATCCGGACGAGTGGGTGGGCGGCTTCCGCACGCGCCAACGGCGGAGTCTCCGCGTCCACCAACGGGACGCCTACGATCTGCGGAGCACCCGCCACGAGTCGCCCTCGCCGCTCGGCTTCGTCGCCCGCAGTCTGCTGAAGACCGTCCTAGCTTCAAAGAATCGAACGCAGAGCACGAGGTAGACAAACGAGATGGGTGGAAAACCAAACAGTCGGTTGCAGATGGCAGGAGGTGGTCGAGCGGGCGCAAGAGATCCAAAACAAACGAGGGCCCACCATTCCGACCGCCGACTCGGAGGAGAACGCGGAAGAAGAGGAGGACGAGCCGGAACGAATGCTCTTCCGCGGCCTCACCGTCCACAAGCGGGCCGAATTGGAGCAACAGGTGCGTTCTTCCCTTCGCTTTCACGATCTCACTCCATTCTTTTGGAGGTCAACCCCTACGCCCATCGGTTGATGAGCAGACGGACACTCCCCGACCCCAGCGGCAAGCTGCGCGAACAACCGATGGGATCGCGGGGCCGCCGGAAGCCGCTGGACGCGAAGGAGCGCTTTGCGCACTTGATGCGCGACGGGATCAAACTCGGCTACTCGCTGACCGGCGCCAACGTCACCGGCTTCGACGACAAGCCGTTGCGAGTGGCCTCGCCCCGCTTCCTGTCGGTGATGCCCGAAGAGGAGGGCACAACGAACGACACGGTGAGCAGTCGAAGGAGCTTCTCATTCTCGGTTGGTTGAAGGTGAACCTGATCTCTCCGTCGCTGCTCAGCCTGCACGACGGCGGGCACGGAATCGAGAAGCTGACGAGTCTGCCGCGGCTTCTCGGCGGCTTCGGGGGCGAAGATCAGCAGGCGTGGTTGGACCTGATCGTCGAGAGTGCAGGCGTCAAGGACGAGTTGGAGAACTTGGAGAAGGCGAGTGTTCTCGTTGGATTAATTGAAGGCTTCTGCTTGCAGACGATCCCGAACGACTTGATGCCGCCGATCAACACTCCCACTTCGCCCTTCCACCGCCTGCACGACGCGGTCGATCAGTACAAGAAGGAAGCGTTCACGAAGGACGGCCAACCGTTGTACTTCACGCGCGAGAACGCGACGCGAATCTACGGCGAGGTGAGCGACCGGCGGATCGACACGTGGCTCGCGATTGAGCGGACGTTCAGCCACGAGCAGGTGGGCATTCTTTTGGGTTTATTGATCGAATGAGTTGTTCGCAGGTGGCAGAACTGAACAGGACGGGCATCGCCGTCCTCACGGGCCCCCAGCTGGCGATGGTCTTCGGGAAGCAGTCGCCGTTCAACGACTCGGAGACCTTCGAGCGGCTGCACGACCTCGTGGTCCGCAAGCCGCGCCACGTGCTCCACCGACACTTCCGTTCAGCCGTCCGCAAGTTCGCCGAGGCCGAGTCCTTCGAGTTCAAGAGGATGCGGGACGTCATCGGGAGTCCGGTGAGCGATCATCAGCGAACGGGCTTCTGATCACTGCTCTATGTTCAGTTCTTCTTTGCCCCCGTTACTTCGCCCTTCTCGTTCGACGACTACGTCATATTTTCACCATTTGTTAGTTCAAAGGAAGGATGGAGAGGGGGTGACTCGATTTGTGCTGCAGGTGTTCAGTCCACTGATCAACCACTTCACGAGTAGGTTTCGACGGTCGCGTGTGGCTAATGACGTGTTCTCTTGCAGTCCTTGGACCTCTGATTCTAAGTCCATGGGTTAGACGATGTTTGTGGACGTTGTTGACGCTTGGAAGTTGCAGATCTTCACTCCCCTTTTGCTAAGCCCCAAATGTAAATGATTTGGGTACTTCAGGATCACGAGAATCGTTTAGTGGCATCCCCCATCTTGCTCAGCCCTTTTATGTACCTTTTTTACCTTCCCACGTCCCTCATTAACCATCATTCTTTGCAGGTTTTCTCCGACCATCGTCTCGCCATACGCGTACGTTGTTTTGCTC
Source organism: Aphelenchoides fujianensis (assembly GCA_024699865.1). Classification (NCBI taxonomy): domain Eukaryota; kingdom Metazoa; phylum Nematoda; class Chromadorea; order Rhabditida; family Aphelenchoididae; genus Aphelenchoides; species Aphelenchoides fujianensis. The sequence continues at coordinate 77,121 of JAMPIO010000204.1, read as the reverse complement.
GTCCTAACGCTCTTAATATTAGTTTTCAGGCTTCATCCCGTCATTCTCTCGTAAGTTTGACGTTTACTAGTGAACTAACACAAATGTCAACAAAATAGCTCAATCAAATGGGGCGATTCGAGTCGAAACAAGAGTATTGGGGTCAATCGAGAGCAAAACGAAAGCGAGGCAAGCAAAACGATTCAGCTGAAGTCGAGCGATGAACGGGCGGGCGTGTAAGTAAATAAACGAGAAGAGAGCGGCCGAGCGGCGCGAAAGATGTAGCGGCCGGACGGAAAGCGGAAGAAAGTGGTCGAGTGGGCGGAAGCGAGCAGAAGGCGGCCGCCGTTCGACTCGGATTCGACTGCAATCAAAGGGGAATGGGTGAGAGAAGGGAAGAGAAGAACTCACTTTACTTCCGCGCGTGTTTCTTCTTGTCGCCGAACAGTTCGGCGTACTCGCGCAGTCGATCGATGTTGTCGTTGCTGAACTCGGCGTACTCGCGGTTGTTCACCGTCAGCACAGAGCAAGTCAGGCGGTAGGTCGTCTTCAGCCAATTCTTTTGCATCATGTATTCGTTCCTTCGGTCGGTGTCGTTCCGCTGAATGAACTCGAGGCCATAGATCATGATCTTCTTGAACGTGCCGCCGTTCCGCTTCGTGTGCGTCCCTCGCATGTTTGCACGAATCTCCACGCTAAAACAGGGATAGGAAGCATGAATGATAAGAACGAACCAGCGAGCTCGCAGAGTCGGGTCACGATCGAAAGGCGTCTGGCTGTTCAACTTGAGAATCGTGCGATGGTACTTCCAGTTTCGCAACGTAAAATAGGCAAACTCTTGATTTCCACGTCGCTCGATGCGGAACTGCGTTTGATGTTGAACTCCATCGATCATTTGGGTGAAAACAAAACTCCATTGATATTTCACGTATACGAGGCCGTCAATCGTAATCCGTTCTCGCACGACGCCGTCCGCTTGCCAGTGATCGCTTTTGCCTTTGGAGCGCATGTCTTTCGTCACCTTGATGCTAAAGTGCAAAGCAGTCATATCCGTAAAAACCAAATAAGACGCACCGATGATGAATGAGCGACTGTTGGACTTCTCGACAGTCGAGCTTGTGCCTTCGCCAAACAACCGCCTCCTCCTCGCCCAGCTTCAAGTAGGCCGGGCACGTTCGGTCTTCGCACTTCAAACGGTTCATGCCCACTTTGCAGTACGCAATGTCCTTGAGGATCACGCGGTACTTCCCGATGAGCGTGAAGTTTTCCTCGTTCATTGGACTAAAGGCGGAGAATGAAAGGCGACCAGTCTTTTCGACTCACATTCGCTCGTTTCCCGTCTCGTCATCGACGTACAGAACGCGACGGTGCCGTTTGGCGGCTAAACTACTAGATAGTTCCTGTAAATACGACGATTCGACTAACGTTGAAGACAGCGGGGCGAATGCTCGCAGCCGCCGTCGGGACCCTTGCATCTTTCGCGTTTCATGTTCGCATTGCACGTTTCCGGCGTCAAATGCGCGGGCAGCAAGCAAGTCGATTGATGACACAGGTGGCTGGAGTCGAAAAATCGCATTCCCGCGAACCCATGGGCAATAGCGCAGAGGTATCGCGCGCTGTTGGATTTGAAGATGTCGCTTCAAACGCGGGCAATTGAGAAGACTAATGAAAACAAAAGTTCTCACATGTCCATCTGGTCGAATCTAACATGTGATCGAGTGGAGAAATCGGGCCGAAGAGACACACATCCCGTCTTTTTGTTGACGAAGCGACACTGACCGCCAATCGCCACCAAGGTGTCCAAACGGCTCATTTCGCTCATTTGGGCGCACAGCGGGTCGTTTGGATCAAGCAGGGCGTTGGTGGGATTCAGCGTTCGCTTCTGCAGTCGGTGCAGGTAGTGAACGAAGAGGCGCTGCACAGGAACGAGTGTTTTGTAGCGTTTCTTGACGCTTTTGATCCACTGCGCGCTTTCGCCTTCGAACCGGAAGTGAGTGGAAGAAACCTTGTTTCAAACCCACCCGTCGTTCGCAGCAAATCCCAGAAAATCTTCTTGTACTGCTCCTCCTTGCCCTCGGGGAAGTCGAAAGCCAGATATACAAGGCCGCACGTAAACAGGAAGGGCGGAGCTGACGAACCGAAATCGAAATGCGGAATGTCGGCCCAGTAGCCTTTGGAACGTACGACCGCCCGCTCCTTGCCCGCTTCGATCTCTTTCCAGAGAGCAGCGTTCTCGGCGGCCAGGTCGCGAAGCTTCTCGTCCGCTTCGTTCAGCCGTTCGCTCAAGTCGGCCAGCTTGTTCACACTGCAAGCATGGATGTTCACTAGCACTTGTTTAAAGCCTCACCACGTGATGCAAGCCGCACAATCTTCCGCGCACTCGCTCTCTTCTTCGGCCACATTCGGACCATCGGCCTCTCCTGCCACGCCCGCCGAAACGTCCAGCAGCTCGATCATGTCCGTCGGACTTGGGGCAATCGTTTCCGAACGAGACGTGCTGCGAGAGACGTCTTCGTTCATTTCCTGCTCGAAATCGTCGCTCGTGTCTTCAACGAAAGCGAAAATCGCACCGAACTGCAACGAAATAAGTGAGCAAAAGCGTGCGCAAAAAACTCACTCGTTCCGACCAATTCGTCTGCTCATCCGCTTCTGTTCTGTTGAAGTAGCGGTTGAGATTGAAGAACTAAAGCGAAATGTGCGTGAACTTGTTCGTTTGTGTCCAATCGACTCACTCCCACGTCGTTCGGATCTTCGAGGTCGTGCGTGATCGAGACGTCGGCCATCCGCTGGCTCAAGTTCGCCACCTCGTCCTCGTCGCTCAAAACGCGCGAATTCTTTTGGTCGCCGCTCGCCGCCCCGCTCGGCTGCTCGTAGGCGCTTCCCGAGTCGTTCGGGGACTCCTCCTCGGCCGGTGGAGTGCGGCGAGTGGACGGACCGGCGCGCGGCCTTTAAACGAGTCGATTGGGGAGAGATTGAAAGAAGAACCCACTCGAGAGATCGACGCGGGAGTCGAGAGCCCGTCATGTCGATGGGCGGCGTGTGCGGCGAGTTCGGCGTGTTCGGCGTCCGCCTGCTGCGAACCGGAAGTCGAGAGGGCCGCGCGGCTTCCTCGTCCGAACGATCGTCTGCAGTGCCCATTTGTTCGCGCATCTTCTCGCGAGCCGAAACGGCCGCCGTTCGCCGCGGACGTTCGGCCATTGATCGCTGCAAACACACACTCTCATTACTCGCCGCTCATTCCCGCTCGGAAGCACGCGGTCAACAATGGCGGCCTCGATTAACGAGCAAAGTGATCAAGCAAAGCCGTCCAGTGGGGTCGAAAAGCAGTGAAATGAATCGATTGAGCGGACAAATGTGAGTCAATCCAGTTCAAGCCGCCAGGTGAGAAGGCGACCATCAGCTGTTGAGGGCAAAACGACGAGTGTGGTTGGAAGAAGGGTCGAGAACGAACGGGCAGCGTGGTCAAAACGCTGTGAAAACGACGCCAAACAGCGCACGAGGCAGCAGAGCAAAGAAGTCCGAAAAACGGACGACTTCTTTCTCAACAGATCACTTGGCAGCACTTCCACTCGCCGGCCGGCCGCGCGAATGGCGTCGTTCGGCCGCGTGTGTGTGCAATCCACCCGTCCGCATCGCATTCCGGGCGGCGTCCCCCGTTTGGCACGAGGGCCGACCGCTAATGGTCTCCCCGCAAACTCCGTCCTCCGCTTCGAACGAAGCGACCGGAACAATGGTCGCGCGTCTCCGCTCTCTCCTCTCTATTCCTGCCCGCCCGCCATCTGGACGGCCGATTGCAAAACGAGCGCCAAATTCCTGCCTTTCGCTTTTCGACTCGAAAATCAACATTGCTTGTGATGCGGGTACCGCTTGCTCTTCATTCACTCTCAAGCAGCTCGCAAAGCAAACAGATCGTTGAACAGCACAAGATTCCATTGAATTATAAGCACAAGCAAGGCGAACACGAGAAAGTTGAAACAAAATGAGTTGATTGGAACTTCAAGGCAACACCAATCTTTCAACACGTCTAATAGCTTGTTTGCAGCCCGGGCATCTTCAATCCACTCATTCTTTCTCCCATCCTTTTAGGGCCCGTTAGTTTACACGTGTTTGTCGACCTCTAATCACGAATTTTCGTTTCAGGCCATCCTTTCGCCTCAGGCACAGTTTTTGATGCTTTTGATGTCAACGAGTGTGCTATTGGTTGCAGGTCTTCACACCCTTCATCCTTTCTCCGTACCTTTTGAGCCCCGTTTGTTGCCCATTCGTGTTACCGCAATGACTGCTTTCATTATAGGTCATTCTTTCGCCCTCGGCCGGCAGTCGTGGGTTGAGAAGTTTCATTTGCATCAATTGACCGTCCGTTTAGCTCTCGTCTTGTCCCCTTTCGTTCTCTCACCGTAATTCAGCGAAACATAACTACGAGATTACATCTCACTTTTGCTTAGGACCATCCTCTCGCCGCAAATCCTGTCGGGACTGATTCTGAGCCCGGTAAGTGCAACGAGGAGAATCTAACACTCCTAATCACTCCGTTTGCAGTACGCGCTCTCGCCGGTCGTCTTCTCCAAACTGCTGCTCTTCCGGCTGATCCTGTCGCCGTCCATCCTGAGTTGACTTTGTGCATTTGTTACCCACTATTAATTGCTAATGAATAAATTAATCACTTATTAGCTAACATTTATTACTTCTCTATGCGTTAGTAGTCAAAGAAACAAGAGCACAAGTCGTCCAAAACAAGCAGATCGCAGTTGGCGTCCATCTGCTCCACCATCGGCTTCGAGTTCAAGCGAGTGTAGTTGGAGGTCGGCGAGTAGGTGGCCCTTGCCTTTAAAGTGACCTTTTCCGTCCCTTCGACGGGCTCTCCGGCGTGCAGCCGGAGGACGTTCACGCGTGCCCTCGCCTTGAACTCGACCTCCAGCATGGCCGGCCGTCCGTCGCCCGCCAAGTGACTCGCCGAATGGTGCTCGTTGAGGCGGTAAGCGGCGAAGTAGGTGGCCGTTTGGACGTCCACTTTAGAGACGCACTCCAACTCTCCCAGTGTGCTCTCGACTTCAGTTGCCAGCTGCTCGTTCAACATTAGCTGAAGAGGTGAATGAGAAGTGAACAAGGAGTGGGCGAGTGAGCCCACCTTGACCTCCGCCGGAATCACGTCGTCCTCGACCAGCTCTTGACACACGCAGTCGGCGGGCGGAATTCCGGCGTCCGCGCACGTCCGGTCGGCCGAAATCTCGTGCAACAAGGAGACGCCCGGCGCTTTGTCGTCCGCCAAGTTCATCAATTCGAGGAGCGTCTTCCGGAGGTCCGCCTCGGTGGTCAGCCGGTTCTGAACACACGAATGAGCAGAGAAGCCTCCAAACAAGAAGGAACCTTGTTCTCGACAAAATTCTGCAGTGCGCTCGGGTGGAGTTCAGCGAATTTTGGCGGGAAGAAGGCGGCGAACAAGGGCATGTTCTGCTCCACGTGGGCCACGTACGAGTCTCCGGTTTCCGACAGCAAGAAACGACAATGGCATGAAGCATCTATTTCGTTTGCTTACGACCCGCTGATTGCCCATCAAAACGGTGATTGTGTTCTCGAAGACCTCATTGTAGTCCATCCGCATGAGGGCCGTGAAGAGCGCCTGATCGAGGACCTCCAGGTTGCTACCCTCCTCTCCCGTTATCTCCGACAGGACGTTGAAGGAAAAGTGGCATCGTTTGAAGTAGCGGAGGGCGAATCGCTCCCAAATGTCCACGAACCGTTGGCTCAACAAGTGCCCGTTGTGGCAGTGGGCGAACGTATTTGAGTCGTTGTGAATGGCCGCGTAGTAGTCGCTGCAATTCGACGAATAATCGATCCCTCGGTCCTTGCTAGCCTACGCATAAAAGTAGTGGGCGATTCCGGCGATCTCCTCCCGCTTCCTCTTCGCCTCGATCGGATTCGTGTCCCGCCGGTCGTCATTCCACATCGTCGCACAGCCTCTGTCTGCAATTGATTGGGAAGTGAACGAGCGAATACCGCCTCTCTACTCGCCTTTCATAACGCTCATCAAGCGTTGGATCGTTCGCTCCATCCGCTCGTCCATTCCGTCGCCCGCCCTTCCGTTCAGTCCATGCAGCACTTGAAATCCCTTCTCTCGCATGAACTTGAGGCTCTCGGGGGCGTGCCGGAAGAAGGAATTTCGGCTGACGTTGTCCAGCACGAGGATGTTCAGCGAGAAGTGCTTTGTGCCTTCGATCCGGTGGGGCTTCAGCGGTCGTTTGAAAGGGACGTTCGTGAACACGTCAAAGAACACTGCAAACAAAGAGGGAAACAAAGCACTTACTCAACAGAACTCGCGGAACTCACGTGTCCGCCGTTTGGCGTTCTCGCAGTCCACTCGGAATTGATTCATCTCGACGAACACCCGCTCGTTGAAGGGCAGCTGCAAGAGGTAAAATGCGATAGAAGACACTAACGCGAGCCAGTGCACTCACCTCGACCACTCGGCTTTCGTTCGCGGGAGCCCCAAGCTCTTTGGCGAAACACGTAAAGTCGGACTTTCGCTCGTCCTTGAAGACCCGCCCGACGAGCAGCTCGCCCGTGTGCACCTGCTCGACCAACGTCCGCTCGTCGGTCATCTTACAGAAGGCACTCGTTCGATGGACGATTGGACGGTCGAGATCGGGCGTGTCTCCAAAAAGAAGATGAATTCATAAAAGAACAGCGGGCCTACCTGCTCGCAGCAACGGGAAGCGGCACTTGTTCTCCAGCGGGTGGCTCAGCGAGTAGTCGAGATCGAAGACGTCTGCCCGTTGTTCGTCCACGAAAGTCAGCAATTCGGTCGGGTGTTCGAGCTGCGCGACGGGAGAGCGACGCTCCACAAACAACTCGAAAGCGCTTTTCTCCATCGTGTGCTCGGGGGTTTCCACTGCAAACGAGAACGATGAAGTGATTCGAGTGATGGGCCGCTCACCCAAATCCTTCGCTTTCTCTCCGCCCTGGTCCACAGGATGGGCAGAAGAAGGGTCGGCGGCGGGATGCTCGTTCATGTGTGCAATCGAACGAGAGATGAAGAAGAGGACCAACATCGCCGCCCCCAACGCGCTGACCATCACGAAGAGGACGGCAAAGCGGCACGAGAAGGCGGACGAACGGAGGCGGCGGCTGATCGCCTGCTCCTCGCTGCCGAAAGAACGCAGTCGAGTGGCCGATCGTTTCATTCCGCCAAGGAGGAGATCACTTGAATTGAATGCGGCTGAGTCCGACGAAAGCCGCCCGAATTCCCGCAGCCGCCCGCTTTCCCTTGATTCCAGCGCCGCCTCAAAAATCCGCCGATTTTATCGCCCGCCCCTTCCGTTTCTGCGATTTACACGCCGCCTCTAAAAAGGGCAAATAAGAGTAAATGCTTATTCATTCGTTTATTGCAGACAACGGGTAAATAAGAGGAACGAGAAGAAGTGTGTACCAGATTGAGTGAATGGATGAAAGGGAGGAGGGGAAGGAAGTAACATAATCCGGAGGAGTGCCCACTACCATCAGAACAGACAATACGCGACGAAAGTCGACCAGAGAATGTAAATCATCCACATCGAGAGGAAGATCGTGAAGGCGATCATTTTGTACTTCGATGGACCTCCGAGCTCGCCGCGCACTTGTGGGTGGTACCTCCGCCACTGCAGCGTAGCGAACGCAACGATCGACCCGAGCAGGAAGATCGTGACCGACGAGGCGAGAGCGCCCGTCTCCACTCGGAAGACCGTCCCGTTCCACGAGTGGTAGATCTAAACGAAAGGATAAAAGAAGGAATCGGATGCAAGTGGGCGTACGGCAGCCACGAGCCATGCGATCCCAATGCCGAGGAAGACGTTCACGGCATTCGAGCCCGTGACGTTGCCGATCGACGAGTCGGCCGTTTTATCTTGCTTGGCAGCGGATATCGAGGCGAACGTGTCTGCAAGAGAGATTGGTTGAGTACCCGCTTCACCTGATTGAAGCGAGTACCCGGAAGTGAAGTGCCAAGTGCGACAAAAGTGATGGCCGTTACGGAGTCCTGCAAACGACCGCAACCTTCTCTTCTTTCATCCCGTCCACTCACTTTCATCCCGATCGTGCAGCCGAACATCGCCGCCACGTCTCCGATCACGGCCGTCAGGAGGCCGATCGCAACGATTGCAACCACAAAGCAGAGCCATCCGTTCAAGTAGTCCGTTGGAGGGATGAGCGCAAAAGTGAGCTTCCACGGCAGCGAGAGGAAGTGCAGGAACTTCTCCTTGATGGACAGCGAGCCGTCTGCAACAAGTGAGTCTCCTTTTTTCTTTGATCAAAAGCACGCACCGCCGTCGATGTCCTCCACCTCCAACGCTTCGACGAACTGCTGCTTCCACGACGAGGTGCCCACCATGACGGTCGTCGAGGTGTTTTTGAGCATTTTGTCCACGAAATTCTGCACGACTATCAATCAACTGCCCTTCTTTTATCTCTTTCACTTGCCTTGAACTCGTAGTCTTCCGTGATCTGCACTTTGCAGCGAGTGTGCGCGCCCAGCACCGGGCGGCCGTCAGCGCCGTCCTGCCCTTCGGGATCTGAACGCAAAGATCGATTGGACAACAGACAGCTCCTCCCACTCACTTTTCACGTGCCAAATCGGCTGCCCGAGTTCCACGAAGAAGTCCTCAACCTACAAACAAACAATGAATAAGCACTCCATTGAATGACAGACGCACCTTCTCGTACTCGTCGTCGTTCACGATCTCAATTTCGATCTCCGCTCTGCAATCCGAATGATCACTCGCATGTTCGCCGTTTCAGCTCACTTCGTTTGGCCGTCTTGGAAACGGAGCTCCCCGTCCTGCGCCACGTAGTCCTCGCCGGCTTTGGCCGTTCCGTCGACCGTCTTGAACGGCAGGCTGACCGCTCCACGAGCTCCGCGGTGTCGTTTGACCTGCAAGAAGAACGAAAAAGTGAACAAAGGACGCAATCCTTTTTCTTGCCTCAAGGATCAACACGCCCGCATTTTCGGCCACTTTGAAGAGCTCCGAGTCGAAGCTGAACGCGCCGCCGTGGTCGTCGTCCACGATCAGGACGGTGGCCTCGTCCGCTCCGATCTTCGCGGGGATCTTCTGGGCTTCGTTGTTCTGGTAGTGAGCGCGGACATTCGAGAGTTTCACGAAGAATTGCTGGAAAAGGGAGGAGGTGAGTGGAAGCGATCCCCGAGTGTCCGCCCACCTCGTCCTCCTCGAAGACCTCGTTGTCGATGATTCGAATGGGAATCGTCTTCAGCGTCTCGCCCGCATCGAAGCGAAGAGTGCCCGAAGTCGGGATGAAATCGTCGTGTTCCTGCGCGCTGTCCGCCACCGTCTTGTAGTCGACCAACACAACGATCGGGATTTGGAGCGAGCCGCGGTCCACTTTGACGGACACGTGCACATCGCCCACGTTCTCCAGACACATGTAGTTGGCTGCAAGCAAGAAGGATGAACAAATCGACAGAAAGAAGCTCTCTACCGGGATCGAACTGCACGAGCACCTCCTTCGGCTTGTCGGGCATGAAAGCGGAGCCGTTGGCCGCTACGGTGGCCGATTTCTTTCGCATGTTCTTTGAGACGAGATCCCCCGCGCCCATCATTTTGTGCGTGGCCTCGATGCGGCGGAAGGCGCGGGACTTGGGCGTGTGCGAGACGATCGCCGCCGTCGCCAACTGCTCCAAGTCGGCGATCGGCAGGTCGGGGTTCTCGTTGCGGAGCTTCCGGAAGACGTCCAGGTACCGCTGGCGGGTGTCCTCAAAGGCCACGGCATCGGCGGCCGCCTTCGGGGTCTTCTTCTTCAGCAGGGCCTTCCTGCAATCAGTTCATTCCGTTTCGATCACGTGCCCACTTGATTCACTCGTAAAGGAAAGGCAACAATTTCGACTGCTTTCTCCCGATTTTCCGCCTGAACGCCCGGCCGCCCGGTGGAAGGAACGAGTGTTGTTTTTACGCGCCGAATTCCCCACCACTCGCTCGTTCACGAGTTCGAACCGAAAGAACTCACTCGACGTCCGAATTGCCGTTCAGACGCGTCGAATCGGACTTGCGGGGGGCGCCCATGCGCGGCGGGCCGCCTCGCGTGCGGAGGAACGAAGTGATGTTCGACGAAAGGAGCCGCTGGCCCATCGTCGGGGCGTGTTTGTTGCAGATGAAGGCCGTCAGGACGGTCAGCGGGAAGCTGAAAGCAGTCAGTAGAACAGAGAAAGCTGTTGCTCACCACAAGAAGGTTATTACGCCCTCCCATACCTGGAGTTTAAAATTATTGTCAACGGATCAAACGCAAATGGAGTCTCGCCGCAAAAGCCAACGCGTTTGGCGAAAAGAATCAGAAACTCCTCGCCAAATCAGTGGACTTGTTGCTGCGGGACCAAACTCGCGTTTGACCCGTTGACACAAATTTTGTGAGACGCCGTACTTCGACCACACCGGGCGAGAAGAACGAAAGGATGAGGAAGAGCCAGATGTACGCAAACGACGACCAGGCCACCGTGATCCAAAAGACGTCCACGCGGTGCACGCGGCGGATCTCGTCGGAAGGAACGGCGAGGATGCAGACCGCAATGATCACGAAAAGATTGAAGGCGGCCGAGCCGACGATCGTCGACGGACCCAAGTCGCCCGCTTCGAATTGATTGCCGAAGATCTCGATGACCGACAGGAGGATCTCCGGGGCGGAACTCCCGAGTGCCTAAACGAAAAGGGATTGAGAGCAAGAGCATCCATAAAACGAACCATGAGTGTGAGGTTGCTGACCGTCTCGTTCCACACGCGCACGAGGACGATCGTCTTCTGCCCGTTCACCTTCGTGATCTCAACAGGCCGCTCTTGACTCGTGATCACTTCTATGGCCGCCATGAAGCTGCAGGACAGAGAGTAATGAACGCCTTTCTAGCTCGTGCTCACCGATCAGAGACGATGGACACTCCAAAGAAGAGGTAGCACATCGCTGCCATGTAGACGGCCGCCCGAACGATCCGCGTGCTCAACGGGACGTCGACGGGCGTCCACACGGGCAGCAGGAGGCCGTCTTTGCAGGGCTTTGCGCCCGGACACACGCCCGGATCACGGGGTGAGGGCGTCGTAGGGAACAGCCGGGTTGAGTGATTCTGCCCGACGTTGAAGACCGCCCGCACGGTGGTGATCTGCTGGGCATCGCTGGACACGACGAGCAGGACGAGGAGCAAGAGAGTGAGCAGAAGTGATAGCCGCATTTCGGGGGTTGGTTGAAGGTGCGTGAGTGCTCGCTTCAATCCGCCCGCTCGCTCATCGCCGGCCGGCTGAGATCGCCGCTGGTCGGTGGGGGAATCTGCCGATGGGAACGAACGATTGGGAACACCGCACAAACACGCCGCCGCTCGAAATAAACCCCCGCGGTTCGCGCACGATTCTTTCCGCGAATCGAACGGCCGCGTGACGTCAAACGTCCCGCGGACCGTCGTTAAGGCGGAAGGAAGAACTCGTAAACCTGCACGCAGAGAAGATTAATGGGCAGGAAGACAGAATGCAAAGGACAAAGGAACCGTTTGTCCAACGAGACGAGGCGAGGGTAACTCCGCTCCTTGCGTCTTCTTCCTGCTCACTCATTTTCGCACTTCTTCGGGTCGACGAACAACGTCCTTCGCGCTCGCCGCCTTTCTTTCGATCGAATTTGTCGCCCGCCCGCCCGCCCTTTACAACGACCGGCGAGCAAAAAGCGGCAATCAAACGGGGCGTGCGCGAGGCGGACGGTCTGATTTACCGCCGCATCGGCCCGCCGGTTGCACTCGGCAGTCGAAATTAGCGCTCGTTTGTTTTCGCCTCCAAAACGCCGGGGCGAATCGTTCAATCGAGACGAGACGAGACGATCGCCGAGCGGCAGCACGTGCCGCACGGAGGATCGGAACGAATAAAAGCGGCCTCCGACCGTCCGGTTTTTCGCGGCCGCGTGCGAAGCGAACGGCCGCCCCACGGCGAATATGAAAATCGATTGCCCTCCGCGCTCCCCCGAGGAATTCGCGGCGACCTCCCGCATTCGTCGTCCACAAACAATCCAAAAGAAGCAGGAAGGAAAAGAAACTCCTTTACGAGCGCCTCACCGAACGGAAGCCGAACGGATGCCGCGGATGATGGACAGCGGGGAAATCCGCCTTGCAAACGAAAGCAACGTTCTCCCGCTCACTCGCTCGAACGCCTTGTGAGTGCATAAGTAATGCCAGAAAGTTTCACGCACTTTAGACACATCCGATAGTCAGTGGAAAAAAAGAACGAAAGCTTTGGCCAACGATCTTCGGAACTCAAAGTTCGAAAAGGGCCCTCGATCGGCCGATCAGCGGGACGAAAGCCGACCGGAAGGAGAGGGCGGGCGGTTTGTTGGGAAAAATGATTGAAGGCCGCCCGGTCTGCCCGCCGGTGTTCCGTCCGAACCGAAAGGCGGCCACTTGTTTTTGCCGAGAGAAAAGTCGACTTTCGAACCCGAAAATCATTTTTGCCGCCCCGAACGTCCACTCGGCCGCCCCCTCCACTTTGGGGAACGGAAGGAAGCCGCCCGCCCCGCTAATTCGATTTTTACATCGTGTTTTTTGCACGTGGCACGTGAGATACTTCTGGCTACTGGTCGATGACTTCCATTTCCTTATCACTCACCTCCAGAAACAAAAGGAGTAATAAACTGCCGTCTTCTGAAGGGCTTCTTCGCTCCTCGTGGTCAAATCCCCGCGGATTTCTCCAAAGACTGCTGGATGAGCCCCCGAAAGAAGAACCAAAGAGGAAGGAAAGGGATTAGTGACGTAGACGGGCAGAAAGAAATCTCGGGACCGTCAGCAAAACAAACCGCCGCAAAGGAGATGAAAAGTTCAGGAACATCGACCGAAAGAAGCGAGTGTATCGAATTCAAATGGACGAAATTCGAGCTGCCGGCCGTGCCGATCGCGCAGTTCGGTCGACCGGCTGCTCGGCGCGCAGATTTGCGGCGGTCACGCGGATGTTCTTTCGGCCGGCCGACCGCTCGGCAGGAAACGAGAAGTCGAACCGAAGGAAAGGTCGAGAAAATGTCGAGAAGCGAAGGTCGCCGCCGTCTCGTCGACCGATCGTTCAGCTGCTCCACAGGTGAACTCGACGGCCGACTCGAAGATCGCGCTCTCGAAGGTTCTCCGTTGACGAATCTCCCGAAAGAACACCCGTTCGTTCTCCGCAGACTTCAAAAGAAATTAGTTCTCTGACCCCCGCCTGCAACCCGCAATCGCGGGATTCAATTGGGATAAACGAGGATGAATGGAGGCACTCATTAGGGGAATTCCCGCTACAAAGGGTCGGCTTCCTGCTCGCTCAGAATGACGCCCGCTGGTCGTTAACTCCCGCTTCTCGTCGCGAGCGAACGCCCGAGTCCAAACCGAACGAACTCGCCGGCCGGCCGGCCGCAACAAAGGCGGCGGAACGAGCGGAATAATTGAGAACACGCCCGAGAACAACGAGGAGGCCGCCGAAGAAAGAAGTCGGCCGCCGGAATCCGCGCGTCTTCCGCCGGCCGGCCGGCCGAGTGGTGGGCGGACGCCGAAGATCCCCCCACTCTGCCGATTCAAACCCAATGACCGAAAGCGAACTGGCCGCCCGCCAACGACGTCAAGAAACAAAGAAGACGTAACGAGATTATGCTTTCGTTCTCACGCCTTCCACTGCAGGGAAGACGGCAAGTGGCAACAAACAGGCGGCTGCGGAAATCAATTTAAAGCTCGAATTTCGTCCCTTCCCCCGTTCCAAACAAAGATGGCGCCCGTTCCCCCATCGGAGGGATTAATTGCCGCAAACAAACAATCGTTCCCACGAGTGGGCGGACGCCTCGAATCTCCGCCGCAATTCGGGATAAAAAAGGAGCCGGACGGAGCGAAACGAGCGGAAGAGAGGCGGTTTAATGAAAGGCACAACGGCCGACAACAAAAGAGGAAGCAAGTGGAAGGCAGCGGGAAGAAGAGGGGTCGTTAGCTCCTTGCCCCCAAACAGAAGTGATGCGAACCGACAAGCGGCCGGCCAAACCCCAAATCCGCCCCGAATTCGTGACTTCTTCTCGTAAACAGGCCACTCGACATTCAGACCAAAATCACCTGCCTCCTCCCTTGCCCTCGGCCTCTGATTCCTACGAACCCATTCGAGTGACGTGTGGCCGGCTCTCGCACTCACCCGCCCGCCCGGCGCCAATAATCAGACGGCCAAACGAGGCGGAAATTCGGCCGTTGAGTCGCGTCGCCACGAGCGGCCGTCTGGCTGTCGGCGGGCGGACGGTTTGTAGGCGACAAATGAAGCGAACGGGTGATTTCCACAAACTGGATTTGGATTCAAAGAAGAACGTGAGGACGGATAGGTGACAGCAGAATGAGAGGAAACGAACGTATGGCCACGCGCTTTCCGATCCTCCGGTTCTCCCCCACCTCCCGCCTAATCTCCGGCTTCTTCCTTTTCAAACAAACGAACCAGCAAACGCAGAAATCCGAACAGAAGAGTACCCAAATGATCGTTTCGACCCCGAACACACGAATTCATTATCGATCACTTATAAAGCTAACGGCCATTCGACTGGTTGGAATAATCGACTTCCACGACTCCGTCGGTTCCTCGCACACACCTCCTTTTTTCCGTTCTTTGCACCTCAATCGCCTTAAGTGCTTCCCGACACGCGTTCCGTTGCAATAATGCCAATTCGAAGGTGTGGGTGAGTGGGAGGTGCCACCCTTGCACGCGGGCCCCTCCCATTCCTTTCATCAACAGGCCGTTCGGAACCGGTGGTGTAAGCGACGACCAAACGATGGCTTCTAATTCCACTGTTCTCGATTCAGCTTCGACGAGGGAAATCAGAACGCATGTGCAAACGCTCACCTTGCCTCTGAAGTCGTTCCTCGAGTTCCCGCTGGACGAAGAGATGGAGTCGATGCTGCAGGTAAGCGGAGGTGGAAAGAATCGAACTCATCCCAAACGTTTAGGACTGGAATCTGCAAGACAAAATGAGCGACCTGCAGGCCAATCACCGCCAAAGCGCGCAAGGATTCCTGGACGGGCACTGCGGCCGCTATTCAACGGCCATGACCACCGGGCAACCGGCCAACCCGGTGGCCCTCGCCCTGGGCGGCGCGGTGATCGGTGTCATCGTCACGGGCGGCTCTCCTTTCGCTGTTCTAGGACAACAACGCTCAGCAACGAGCTGGAACGGTAGGAAGTGAACGACTGGACCTCTCATTCAACATGGCTTCGTTTAGGAAAAACAGGCGTTACGTGGACATCGTCGCCAAGTTCAACGCCTGGTCCACGGGGCGAATGGTGCAGCTGAGCCGAGCGATGGACGGCGAGCTGCCGCCGGAGATGGCCCAGGGCCATTTCACCCACCTCGAGGACACCGTCGCCATGCGGTTGACGAACGTCCACTGCGAGGGAGGGTTCTTGAACGGAACGCTCACGCGTTACGTCGCCGCTCCCCGCTTCCTCCACTCCGCATCGAGCGTCCAAGCGATCGGGGAGTTCAGCCTCGAGCAGGCCGCTTTCCTGACGCCGAACCCCCCTTGGCGGGCAAAAAAAAGGGGGGGGGGGGGGGGAAAGGAAGGGGGGGGGGGGGGGGGGGGGAAAGGGGGGGGGGGGGCCCCCCCCCAAAACGGCCTTTTCCGGGGAGGGGGGGGGGCCGGGCCGACCCGCGGCCCGGAAGACCTCCTGTTCTGCCGTCTGACTCATTTGCGGTTTGCATCTCCCTGATTTAACGGCCCGCCACAACTGAAAAAAAAAAAAAAAAAAAAAAATAAAAAAAAAAAAATATCCCTTTTTTCTCATCCAATGGGGACTCGTATTTTCAAGTCGGTCTGTCGACTTGTTGGTAAGTGATCCAGCGAGTCATGCCTTCCCAACTGATCGCTTTTTTTCAGGCCTCCACCCTCCACGTCTGCCCGCTCGCCGCCCGCCTCCACTCCAACTGCTCGTTGGACTCGTGGCTAAAGTGCCCGGTCCTCTACGAGGAGATCGACGAGAACTTCTTGCGGGTCTACGAAGCAGAACACCTCCACGTTCACCGTCTACAGCAAAATCAAAGTGAGTTTCTCCGGTCTTCAAGTTCACGTCTTCTAATTGCCCGCTTTCAGTACTACAAGCACAACGGACAGGAGAAGAAGATGCCGCCCAGCGGCAGCCTCCGAGTAACGCTTGAAGTCGTCGCACAGTCTTCCGCATCGGCCACACGGAGCTGACCGGAGGCGGCGGAGAGCGTCGTCATCACTCCGCTGATGCCCAAGGTTTGTTTGTCCCTCTTCCCTCCCGCATTCATCTCACTCTGCTTACAGGAGTTCTTCGACCTCAAGCGGCTCCTCTACAAAAAGTCGGCCACGCTGACCGCCGTGAAGGGCCAGAACGGCCTGTACGGCTTCGCGCACGAGCTGGAGGACGCGGGCCTCTCGATCGTCGCCGCCTCTTCGACCACCTGAGGCCCGCTAGTCGCCGGCTTCTTCGTAGTCTGCCTCCTCTTGTCCTGTTGCATCTGTAGCTTGGCACTGCAGAACTGAACACCCTCAAGGCGTCGATTATGGCCCTGATTTGTGTTCTGTCTTGTCAATAAATCTTAGATCTTTGATCATCTCTTTTGGCCAAGCAACAAAGCTACCGCCCTGGATAAAAAAATACCGCGACAGTGTAGAACTAAAAAAATACTCGTTGCATGGCCGGCTTTGAGGCGTGCCACAGCCCGCCTCAAAGGACTTCCAGCCAAATTGGACCAGCGAAAAAAATGCCGAAATCATGACGCTGCCGACCGAATAATACTAAAGCGCACTGAGGTTGCAAAAGGCCTCGCCGGTCCATCAACTCTACGCCGCAAAGCCGAACAAGAGGTCCCGCTTGGGAGCGCGTTTTGTTCGCGACGATCGCCGCGATTTGCATTTCCGCGTCCGCCGCATCAAAATTCCGCCCGGCCGGCCGCCCAAGGTCGCCGGCGAGGGGTGGGAAGCGACTCGGCCCTCTCCTCTGTGACTCACAGCCGGCGGTAATCGAATTGGAACAAACAGGCGGGAGTGTTTGTTTTTTGAGGACCGTCTGTGATTCATTCCTTTGGGTTGCTTGGGGGTAGAGCGTTCTGCCGATCACTTGATTGCTTTCGATTTTTCCAATCCTTCATCTTCCTGCATGGTGCTTTCCGCATTCCTCGCGGTTTTTCTCGGCGTGTTCGCCGATCGGAATTCCGCAAATTCCCGGCCGCCGCTTATCGCCGAGCAGAAGACGCGGCGAGTGGTCGTGTTCTCGCTTGTTTGTCGCTCGAACGGCCGCCGACTGGTCGAAGACTGCGGGCATAATTCGAGCGATGATGACAAGACGGGCGGGCAGGCGGGCGGGTCGAAGTACGGCCTTCGGTCGGCGGATCTCCACTCCCGCTGCTTGTAGCTCGCTGCCGTCGCTGGTCGCTGGCTAGCCAGTCGATCATCGGCAGTCATTCTTTCATTAACTTGCCCGACGATCCCCCGCATTCTCCTCTTCTTTGCGGACGGAAGGCGGCCCGCTCATCAGAAGGCGGTGGAGGTCGTAAAATTCTGGATCCTCAACGCAATTTCTCGCCTTTACGACTGCCACCTCCCGCTTCTTATCAACCGCCGAGGGGGAGAAAGTGAAACGTTCGCCGGGGAAGAAAAATCCGCGTTCTTCCACCGCCCGGAACGTGAACGAACGACGGCGGAAGGCGGAAGGTGGGGCGAACGCAAACGTCCCTGACCGCCGCGTGAGATCCCGCGAACACGCGCCGCCCGTCGCCGCTGCTCGTCGAATTGCAACTTTGTCCGCTCCGTTTACTTCGTTTCCGCTTCACGCGCTGTTGGGAGACGACGGTTGTTGAAAACAGGCTTCGTTCTCGATGTGGTGAAACCCAAACTTCTTCCTTCCGCTTCTTTTGCATTTAATCCTTCCCCCGCTTGCTCCGCCGTCGCCCTTTTGAACGCCGCGAAGTGAACGCCGCGCGCGAACGCGACGGAAAAAGGACGACGATGGATGACCTCGAGCTCGCCCGCCTTCCACCTTCCTCCGCGCGTCCTCCTTTTTCCACTTTCCCGCCGCTTTGCGTTGCGTCGCGCGCGGGGATCGCCGGTTTTTTTCGTTTGGCGATGATTTTTGCTCGGCCACACCCTCCGCCGCGAAGAGCACGCGGGAAAACAAGCCGAGAATCTTCGGCTTTTGATGGTTTTTGCGAGCAATGCGTGTTTCGGTCGAGCACGCGGGGTTGCCGGTTGGATGTCGTACAGAAGACGACGCCGAGCATCCGCCCGCACACTTTTGTGATTTCCCGAAGGCGCGACGACCTCGACGGGCGGGCGGCAAGAGGCAAGGCGCCGATAAGATCGACGGGCGAGAAGGCGGCGGGCGGATTGGGCGTTCGTTTTGCCATCGACGTTGCGCGTTCCCTTCGATTTTGTTTACGCACCTGCCGGTGGGTTCGGCTATACAAAGTGACCGCCTCTTCGAGCCGCCGTCGAACGCTCCCCCACTTTCTTCTCGTTTGTTTTTCCGTTCGTTGCAGACGGGGGCGAGCGGCGAAATAAACAAATCGTGAGGGGCGGCAGATGGACGAGAAAAACGACTCGACGCGATGCGCGCCGGCCACTCATCACGTTTTTTGCGAGCAATTTCGTGGGCCTCTTGCGTCCCCGTTCGCCTCGAAATCACGTCGCTTGCGAGGGGCGATCGCGGGGTCGCTCGACCATTCCGCTGCACTGCGAAAAGACCACTCGCCCGTCCTTCCGCCGCCTCCCCGCGCTCGCTGCCCGCCCGCCCGCCTGCCCGCTCTTTTGTACGCCGGCCGCTAATCTCCGCACTCGCCGTTCGACGCCCCAAAAGCCGAGCGAACGCCGAAGTATTTTCTCGCGTTCGGCCGTCCGCCGGCTCGGCTCGGCTGTGTCATCTTCCTTCGTTCGTTCGTTTGTGCCCGTCTCTTCCTCGCGTTTGTGTTGTCGAGCGAAAGGTGCGCGTAAACCCCCGAACACCCTCACGCCGCACATCCTCCCGCCAACTTCCATTTTTGAGGGTCCGCAATGTCTCGCCATCAATACGGGGCGAATCCGTCGTCTCCGCACACCACGAACTACCGCTCCTACTCGAAGCCCGCCGGCGGCCCGCCCACCGCGCCGCGCCCGAACCCGCCGCCGTCCAACGGCTACTACCAGGTGGGCTCCCTTCCACTCGACCATTAGAATTCGAATGTTTCCCCCGCTGCAGGCCGTCCACTCGCCGGCCGCCTCGCCCGCCGCCCACCATGCGCAGCCGGCGCGCGTGGTGGAGGACGAGTACCTGCAGGACGAGACCGCCTTCTTCGAGCAGAACAGGATCAAGCAGCTGAAGAACGAGCGGATTCACATCCAAAAGAAGACCTTCACCAAGTGGGTCAACTCCTACCTGAACCGAGTGAGTTCCCCTTCCGCCCGTCTTCTCGTGCATTCCTCCCTCGTTCCGTAGGCTCGTCTGGAGATCAAGGACCTCTTCACGGACTTCGGGGACGGGAAACTCCTCATGAAGTTCCTCGAGATCATCAGCGGCGAGAAGCTCGGCCGGCCCAACCTCGGCCAGATGCGCGTGCAGAAGATCGAGAACCTGAACAAGTGCCTGGAGTTCCTCAAGCGGAAGAAGGTCCACGTAGTCTCCCCCTTCCTCCCTCCATTTCTCTCGCTCATTCTTTGCAGCTGGAGAACATCGGGGCGACGGACATCCTCGACAAGAACGAGGACCTCATTCTCGGCCTGATTTGGGTGAGTTCCCCTTCGTCCACTGCAATCTCTCGAATTCCCCCTGTTTGCAGACGATCATTCTCCGCTTCACGATTGAGAACATCGAGATCGAGGCGAAGGAGAGCGGCGAGAAGAAGCACGCCAAGGAGGCCCTTCTGCTGTGGGTCCAGCGCAAGGTGATGGACTACCCGAACGTGAAGGTGGACAACTTCACGAGCAGCTGGCGCAACGGCCTCGCCTTCAACGCCCTCATCCACGCCCATCGGTAAGCTCCCCTCCCCTCTCGCTGCCCTCCTCATCGTTCGCTGCAGGCCCGAACTCGTGAACTTCGACGGGCTGAACGCCCAGGACGCACTCGGCAACCTGAACAACGCGTTCGACGTGGCCGAGAAGAAGCTGGAGATCGCCCGGCTCTCGACGCCGAGGACGTGAACGTCCCCCACCCGGACGAGAAGTCGATCATCACCTACGTCTCGCTCTACTACCACTACTTCGCCAAGCAGAAGACCGAGATGACGGGCGCCCGTCGCGTCGGCAAGGTGATCGGCGGCCTCATGCAGCAGGACCAGCTGCAGGACGACTTCGAGCTCATCTCCTCCGACCTGCTCGTGTGGATCCAAAAGACCATCGACTGGCTGACCGACCGCTCGTTCCCCAACAGCCTGCGCGAGATGCAGGGCGAGTTGGCCGCCTTCAACGACTACCGCAAGAACGAGAAGCCGCCCAAGTACAAGGTTCGGTCCCCCTCCTTCTCCTTCAACTAGTGTGATCGATCGTGTGGTTCAGGAGAAAGGCGAACTGGAGGCCCTCTTCTTCGCGATCCAAACGAAACGAAAGGCGATGGGTCGCCGCGCGTACGCGCCGCCGCACGGCCTCTTCATCCACGACGTGGAGGCGGCGTGGGCGCGGCTTGGACCACGCGGAGAACGAACGACAACACGCGCTCATCCTCGAACTGCAGCGGCAGGAGCGCCTCGAACTGCAAGCCCAAATCTTCTTCCGCAAGACGGCCATGCGCGAGCAGTGGCTGACGGACATGGAGAACGTGCTCGCGAACGTCGAGATCGCCGCCACCGCGCCGTCGGTCGAGGCGGCTGCCAAGATGATCGAGACGATCAACACGGAGGCGGCGCCGAAGGCCGACCGCTTCCGCCTGCTCCCGCAGATGTCCCACGACCTCCAAGCCGCCAACTACCACGGCGCCGAGGCGGTCCGCCGCAAGGAGCGCGAGGTGATCCAGCGCTGGACCCGCTTCCAGGCGATGCTCGGCGAGAAGAAGGCGCACTTGGATCGGCTGACCCAACTGACCGTCCTCATCCGCGACATGGACACCCTCTCCGCCCAATTGGGGCAGCTGGAGGTACGAGCTTCTCCCACTAATCATCTCCTCACTCGATTGTTTGCAGCCGGCCGCCCGCAATCGGGACGTCGGGAAGCACTCGCTGGCCGTGGACGATCTCCTGCAGAAGCACGAGCTGGTGATCACGGACTTGAATGCCGCCGGTTCGTCCATCCTTTTGTTCACGTTGTATTGTTCTCCTCCATTCAGGCAAGTGGCTGCAGAAGGTGACCGCCCTCTCGCTCGAGTACATCAAGAGCAAGGGCGAGCAGTACGGCGTGGTCGAGTCCAAGCTGCACGCCGTCACCCAGCAACACGCCCAACTGGTGGACTTGTGCCACGAGCGGCAGAAAGCGCCTTCAGCGGGCCAAAGAGTACTTCCAGTTCCTCGACAACATCGAGGACGAGATCAATTGGGTCTCCGAGAAGATCCACTTCTGCCGCTCCGTTCCGCGCGACCTCAACGCCATCTCGCAGCTGAATCGGCAGTTCAAGGCAAGCATCCCGGAGCAATGAATGCGTGTATCGACCTTCTCTTCTTGCAGACCCTCGAAGCAGACATCACGTCGCACTGGCAGCGGAACAAGGAGATCGCCGACCGGAGTCGTCGCGTGCTGAGCGCCGCCCCGTCCAACCGGGACGAGGGGGCGACCAAAATGCAGACACTGAAGGTCCGCTGGGATCAACTGCGCGAGGAGGCGGACAAGCTGGCCAAGTGGCTGAGCGAAGCCGAGCAGGCCTCCCAGTACTTCCAAGAGGCCAACGACGCCGAGTCCTGGATCAAAGGTGGGGCAGCAGCAGGAGTGCAAAGGGGGATGTAATGGATTGTTTGCAGAAAAGATCCCGCTCGCCAAGTCCACCGACCACGGCCACGACCTTCGAGCCGCCCAGTCGCTGACCAAACGGCACGGCTACCTGGAGAACGACATCAACGGCTACCGCAACGAAATCAGCCGGCTGGACGAGGCGGCCGAGCGGCTCGCCAAGAGCAAGTTCTTCGCCGCCGACTCCGAAGGCACCTCGGCGGCCCTCGAGGCGGCCGAAGTGGAGGAGTCGATGGTCCCGCGTGTCCGCGTGCTCTACGCGTACGAGGGCAACGGCATCTCCGTGGCCAAGGGCGAGGTGTTGGCCCTGCTCGACCGGACGAACGACGACTGGTGGAGGATCCTCAAGCAGGACGGTGTGGAGGGCTACGCGCCCGCCAACTACTGCCACGTAATTCCAAACGAGACGGTGAGTGCTCGTGTTCAATGCTCATGCTTCATCCTTTCGATTGCAGGTGACCGTCAGCCACCGACCGCCCAAATCGCAGAAGAAGGCGGCGGCCGAGGGGGCGGAGGCGCTCCTCCAGCGTCAAGAGGCAATCAACGGCGAGTACCGCCGCCTGGTGGCCCTCGCGCAGGCCCGCCGCCGGCTGCTCGCGGACGCCGTCCAAATGTTCCGCTTCGTGAACGAGTGCCAGGACTTCGAGAACTGGGCCAAGGAAACGCAGGCGCTGATCGCCGAGAACACGCCCGCCGACCACATCGCCGCCTTCCGGCAAAAATTCGACGTTCGTCCCCTCCCTCCGTCGCCATTCGTTCACTCCTCGGTTTGCAGAAGCTGGAGAACGACGTGGCGAACAGCGGCGGCACGCAGCTGAAGCAAATCAACGACATGGCCGACGAGTTGATCTCCGAGGGCCACTCCAAGACCGAAACGATCCGCGCCCGCCAGCAGCGAGTGAACCAAATTTGGCACGACCTCCAGAAGCTTCTGAAGCACAAGGCCGAGAACCTGGTTCGTTCCTCTTCTTTTCATTCATTCAGTTGATTGATGCGTGTGTTCAGGCGGCCGCCGAGCGGCTCTCCGAGTTCAACGACAACTGCGACGACACGCGCTCGTGGATGCGCGAGAAGTTCGACCTGCTGAACCGGCAGCCCGAGTCGGGGGATCTGCGCGCTTTGCAGGCCCTCCAACGGCACTACCAGAACCTGAAGAGGGATCTCGTTCCGCTCAAGGGTTCGTTCCAATCAAGCTGCTGCATCCATCACCTTCTCGGGTTGATTGCAGAACGAATGAACCACCTGCGGGAGCTGGGCGCGGAGATCAAACGTCCGCCATCCCGAGCACGCCGCAGAGACCGACCGGATCCTCGCCGAGCTGGGCAAAATGCACGCCGACCTCGAGCGGGAGGCCCGTCTGCGCATCGACTCCGCCGAGCAGTCGCAGGGACGGCAGCTGTTTCGAGCGCTCGGCCGGCCAGCTGCTCGAGTGGTGCGCCCAGCAGAAGAAGGCGATGCTCGAGGAGCCGGTCGGGGGCGAGCCCGCCGAGGACCTCGTCAAGCGCCACGCCGACCGCCGCGACAAGATCGCCGCCCACTCGTACGAGTTCACGTACACGGCCGAGCTGGGCGAGTCGCTTCTCCGCAAGAACCCCCGGCTGTCGGACGTCGCCAACACCCTGCAGCAGATCGAAGCCGCGCGCGCCGACCTCGAGGCCGCCTGGAAGCAGCGAGACGCCGAGTACCGCCAGCTGCTCGAGCTCCAGGTGTTCAATCGGGAGGCCGAACGCATCGATGCACTCACCAAGGGACAGGAGCGGGAGTGCGAGATCGGCAACCTCGGGGTAGGGATCCTCTTACTCTCCTTCTTCCATTACTCGCGCGCATGTTCAGGACTCGGTGGAGGGCGTGGAGAACCTCCTCAAACGACACGCCGACTTCGACCAGAAGCTGCACGCGCAGGAGGAGCGCGTGAAGGCGTTCTGCGAGACGGCCGACGCGCTCATCCACTCGGGCCACGCCCACTCGAATTTCATCGCCCGCCGACGGGACGAGGTGCTCGACCGACGCCGTCGGTTGTACGCGGCCTCGCAGCAGCGTCGGGCTCGGTTGGACGACGCCCTCGTGTACCAACAGTTGCGACGGGACGCCACCGAACTGGACGGCTGGATGGCCGAGAAGCGGCGAATCGCCGTGGACGACTCGTTCAAGAACGACGACGCCGCCGCCCTCGACCGCCGCCTTCTCAAGCACGAGGCCTTCGTCGCCGAGCTGAAGGCCAACGACGCCCGCCTGCACGTGGTGTGTGCCGACGGGCAGGCCTTGATCGCGCAGCAGCACTTCGAGTCGCCGCAGATCGCCGAACTCGTCCAGCACCTGGAAGCCGACTGGGTCCAACTCTCCCGGCTGGTCGACGAGAAGTCCCACAAACTGGGCCGAGGCGGACGAAAAGAAGACCCTCGACCGGCAGCTGCACGACACCCACGCCAAACTGGACGAGATCGAGACGCAACTGAAGTCCGAACAGCCGGGCGCCGACCTCCGTTCCGTCAAGCAACTCCTGCAGCGCCAGTCGGCCGTCGACGAGGAGATCCGCCAGCTGGAGCAACGCGTGAAGGACATCCTCGCCCTTGCCGAGCGGATGATCGCCGCCGGCCACTACGACGCTCCCCAAATCCAGCGCGCGGTCGACGACCTCGTGGACCGCTTCAACCGCCTCCGCGAGCCGCTGGATCGGCGGCAGGAGGTGCTGGAGGAGTCGCTCAAGTGGCACCAGTTGGCCTTCGACGCGGACGTGGAGCTCCAGTGGATCGCCGAGAAGCGGCACGTGGTGGCGGCCGGCGACTCGGCGCGCTCGCTGACCGAAGCGACGAACGCGCGCAAGAAACACGACCAGCTGGAGGCCGAAGTGGCCGCCCACCAGCCGCGCGTGAGCGCCACTCTCCGCACGGGCGATGCCCTGGTGGCCGCCCGGCACATGGCCGCCGCCGCCATCCGCCGCAAGTGCGACGAGCTGGACGCCGCGTGGCGCGCGCTGAACGGCGGCGTCGTGAAGCGGCGCGCCCTCCTCGACTGGGCCCTTCGCCGCGAGCGCTTCTTCGCCGACTCGGCCGAAGTGGAGGCGTGGATCGTCGAGAAGCAGCAGCAGGCACGTTTCTCTCTATTTCAATCCTTTCGTTTAACGCTCGTTTGTTCGCTTCAGATCGTGAGCAAGACGCAGAAGGTCGACAGTTCAGCGCGGAACGCGTGTTGGGTTGGCTGAAGTCGCTGCGGAATGACATGTAAGTGCTCTTCCTTCTTTTTGTTGTTCACTTCTCGTTGTTCAGGCAAATGTACCGCGGGAAGCTGGACGAACAGCGAGCGACCGCCAACGAGGTCGCCCAATCGGAGCCCAACGGCCGCCAGGAGGCCGCCGAGTCGCCCGTCCTGCAGCGCCAAGGCCACGTGGAGGCCGCCTTCGACGCGCTGGAGCAGCTGGCCGACGAGAAGCAGGCCGAGATGGAGAACTTCATGACCCTCTGCCAGTACAACCACGAGAGCCGCGAGTTGGAGGAGTGGATCAACGACCAGCTGCAGGTGGCGATGAGCGAGGAGTACGGCCAGGACTACGAGCACCTTCAAGTGAGTTCCCAACAGAGGATCATGTTGATCCATTGGGGGATTGCAGGATCTGAAGTCGAAGTTCGAGGAGTTCCGCCAGAACGTGCGGACGGGCTCCGAGCGGTCGGTCCTCTGCGAGCAGGTGGCCAACGACCTTCTGCAACGCGGCACGCCGTTCGCCCGCGACGTCCTCCGCCGGCAGGAGAAGCTGCGGACCGCGTGGTCGCTCCTGCTCGAGTACATCGACTCGCGCGCCCACAAGCTGGACGCCGCCGCCAACCTCCACCGCTTCAATCAGCAGTGCGCCGACCTGCACGAGAAGCTCACCGAAAAACGAGTGACGCTGCCCGTGGAGTTCGGCCGCTCCGTCAAGGAGGTCTCCAATCTGATCCTCAAGCACCAGACGTTCGCCCGCGAGCTGGAGCAAATGCACCACGAGTTGGAGGTTCGTTTTTCCCTTGTGCATTCCATTGTTATGGATCATTTGTTTGCAGCAACTGCTGAGCGAGGGCGCCAACCTGAAGCTCGAATATCCGGGCCCGAACGCCGAGCACATCGACTCCCAACTGGCCGCCTTGTCCCAATCCTACCACCAGCTGAACGACGCGGCGACGAACCGCTTCAACAAGCTGCAGGCCGCCTACGACCTTCAGTTTTTCTACACGATGGCCCGCGATTTCGTCGCGTGGAACGAGCAGGCGCTGGCCGAAATGCAGGACGACCGGCCGCCCGAAGACCTCCAGACAGCCGAGTGGACGCAAGCCGAACACCAGCGCCTCCAAGCGGAGATCCAAACGCGCGACGTGGAGAACCACAAAATTCAGCAGGCGGCCCGCGGGATGGTCGACCAGCGGCCACTACGCGTCCAAGGAGATCGAGAAGCGCGCCGACGAGGTCGAGAGCGTCTACGCCCGCACCAAGAAGGAATGGAAGCTGCGGAACGTCTACTTGACCCAAGGTACTCACCTTCCTCCTTTTTTTCCCCTCCAATCCTCTCTTGCAGTCGTCCAATGGCACGGATTCCAACGAGAAGCCCAGCAGATCCTCGCCGCCATTCGCACCAAAGACGAGACGCTCAAGGTTCGTTCTGCTCTTTGTTCGGTTGAGGGACGTGCAAAGTCCCGCTCGCGCGTGCGAAAAATGCTCGAAATTCGTGAACTTTGTGCTCTCGCGAGTCGCTTTTGTTCGGCGGGCGGCGAGCTCTCGAGAGGCGCGAGCGGGAGGTCGTCTCCGCGCGCGACGAACGGCGTCTTCCTTTCGAATCAACAACAACCCTCCTCCTTCCACCGATTTAAGCGGAAATCTTCAAATGCACTCGAGTTCAATCGAAGAGTCAAGTGTTTACTCGTGAATATTTACACTAAAAACAAGTGTGCACAAATAGGCGAGCAGAGAAGTGAGTGACTGGGTGGGCGGAAAGGAGAGGGGAGCTAATCGAGAGATGTGAGTGATCGTGGGGGTTCCTCAGGCCTTCTCCTTGAGCAGCTTCTCGATGAACGGCTGGACGACCTCGCCGTGCGTCCACGCGGTCGGGTGGAAACGGAAGCGCGGGCGGCCCTTGCGGTCGATCAGGAACTTCTCGAAGTTCCACGTGACGTCGTTCACGCGAATGGGGTTGTAAATGAGTTCGTCCCGCTTGCCGATCTGCGTGACCGTCTGCGGGCAGGTGTCCTGCAATCAAGCGGGGATGATTGCCGCCTTCCTTCCGTTGCTCTCACCTTGAGGAACTCGTACAACGGATGGTGGTTAGCTCCGTTCACTTCGACCTTGCCGTAGATGTGGAGGTTGCGGTGCGGCTTCCAACCGTTGCCCGGCCGCACGTGCGTGATCCCGTTCATGATCTCGTGGTTCTCGGCGGGCTCCTGCAGGTAGAACTGATTGCAGGGGAAGGCGACGATCGCGAAATCGTCGCCGTTGCCGCGGTTCTTTTCGATAAGCGGGTTGAAGTCCGTGTACTGCTGCGTGTAGGCTGCAAACGACGGGGGATGGGACCGCCAATCAATCGACCGCTTACCGCAGAAGGTGGCCACGTTGATCACGAGCACCACTTTGCCCTTGTACTTCGAAAGGTCGGTGGACTCGCCGTCGAGGGTCTCCACCGAGAAGTCGTGGATGGAGATGTTCGCCTTGTGGCAGGTGGACCACCGCGTCGTCTCGTCGATCAGCTTCGGGCCGGGCTTCTCGGCGGCGAGGGCACAGACGGCGAGGCCGCACAGGGCCAAACCAGAGGGCGCGCATTGTGTGGAGGGAGCTGAAATACGCGAGGAGTGAATGAGGGAAGTGAGGAGCGAATGGTGAGGGAGGAGTGAGTGGTGGGAAGGAAGGAACACGGAAGATTCACGCCCGAACTGCCGCCCCCGACCGCGATCGTCACGCCTTTTATGCGCGCGCGCCGAGAAGGGCGGGTTCTTCGGTCCATTAGCGTCCGCCCTCGACTCGACGATCAAACACGAAGGCGGGCGAGGGAGGGAGGGGAGGGATGGGAAAATGAGGTACCCGCGGCTCCTCCTCGACCGACTCGAAGTGTTTTTTGTTCTCCTTGTTCCGCCCGTCCGCCGCCTCCGAACTCCCGCTGTTTCTTTCGAACAACAACCGAGTGGGGCGGCGGGTACCCGAGCGGACGGGCGGACGATCGGAACGAAAACAAGAACGACCGAAGACGCCCGATTGTTCGCGAGAGAGAACCGGGCAGCTGCTTTTATTCCCCCTTGAGCAATGGAGCAGCTGCCGGAGGGCGAAGGAATGAGCTTTCCGCTCGAATCCCCGCCCTCCCCCTTGTTGCACAATCCAGTGGGATGAGGAAAGACGGGCGACAATCATCACTTTCGATCGATCGATGAAGAAAGCCAACCGGCGAGTGTAATGCTCGCCTAAGGGAAGCCCCCAACCGATGACCCGCCCGCCCTCCGCCTCCCGCACCTTGAGGGCCGTCGGGCAGCTGCGCAATCAGACGGCCGACAACCGGCGGGCGGTTCGCCGCCGAGTCGCTCGGAGATCAAAAGCGGCGGCGAGAGGCGCGCCCTTTAGCTCGGCGGTACGCGGCGGGAAGAAACCAGCCGAAGGTTCCCGAAAGCGAGAAGACGGACGAGTTCACGTGTTTGTTCCCCGAATTGGGCGAACTCGCATCCTGAAATCAAAACAAACGGGCAGGAGCGCACTTCTCGCTTTCACAAGCCGGAAGAAGGCGGCATTCACTTTTCCTACCCGTTTGATGACCGCCGAATGTCATCGCTTGACCGTTCGGCGTTGATCGATCGCCCGAACGGCGCGTAAACATCAACAACCCGCCGCCCTGCTGCTCGCTCGTGTTCCCGCGGCGAAGGTCGTTCGGCGGCGTTCCGAAGGTCAGCGCCGTTCGTGCGGAAGAGCGCCCGATTAAGGGCAATCATTCCTTTCGATCAAATGAGTGTGTTTTGTGGAGTGTGGTGAGTGGGAACTTGGATCGTTGTGTAAAGAGGAGAGAGCGGGCATGTCCATGCGTGTCGTCGAAATCCACAAGCGGCAGAGAAAGCGGCGGCTGTTTACAACAGCCGACTGTCCGCCGTCTTTTGTCCACCCGACCGGCCGGCCGCCCGAAAGCGCGCGGGAGACGAGCGGCGGGCGGTAGGCGATGTTCCGGAACGAGCGAGCGCGACTGTGCAAATGTTTTCGGATGCCTGCGGAAGAAGCAAGTGATCAAAAAGCACCCGTCCGTGACCGGAGGGACCAAAACAACCCAATTCGGTTCAAGTGTTTGTTTGAATGCCGCCTTCCGCCGCCTCCCTCTTACAGACGATCAACGAGCACTCGCAAACATCCGCCAGAAAGCACAAAAATTACGAGGAAATTAGCACCAATCAATGCAATCAATGGAATCCAATCCACCTTCTCTTGTTTCAGACCTCGCGCACGATGTCCTCGGTGGAGGAGGTCGAGTCGCAAATGCGGCAGTTCGACACGTTCGGCAAGGCGCTCGGCCAGTTGGACTCCCGAGTGCAGGACCTCGACGACCTGGCCAAACGCCTCGCGGATGAGAAAGCACATGCAGATTGCGGACATCAACGAGATCGACGCGCGCGTGCAGGACGCCCAACGCCGCCTGCACGAGCGGATGGACCTCGTGCGGCGCGAGCTGGAGGACGCGCTCCGCGTCGCCCGCTTCGACGACTCCGTCCAGGAGCTCTCCGGTGTGGCTGGACGAGCAGCTCGCCCTGCTGCGCGCCCAGTCGGCCGACACGACGCCCCGCCCGATGAGCGTGGAAGAGAAGCTCGGCCCAACTGAAGGGCCGCCAAGCCCTCGAGATCCAACTGAGCGCGAACGCGCCCCGCGTGGAGGCCATCGGCGACCAGCTGGCCGCCTTCCAGCACCAGCAACGAGGCGGCGGCGCGAGCGTGCTGCCCGAAATGGTCGTCAAACGCGCCCACTCGCTGCTTGGCCAAGTGGAAGGAGCTGCAGGAGCGCGCCCGCCTGCTCGACGCCGCCCTCGAGGAAGCCCGCCACCTCTTCGACTTCCAGCAGGCCGTCGACCGCGTGCTCGCGTGGATCCGCGACAAGGAGC
The DNA here is from genome assembly GCA_024699865.1 of Aphelenchoides fujianensis. Classification (NCBI taxonomy): domain Eukaryota; kingdom Metazoa; phylum Nematoda; class Chromadorea; order Rhabditida; family Aphelenchoididae; genus Aphelenchoides; species Aphelenchoides fujianensis. The sequence continues at coordinate 47,214 of JAMPIO010000204.1, read as the reverse complement.
TCATGCTGCACGCGCAGGAGACGGGCAAGGACTACGAGCACTGCGTCGCCCTCCTCGACCGGCTGATCGGCAAACACGCGGACCAATCCGTGGACGACGCCACGCTCCAGCACGTGAACCGTCTCGGTTCCGCGCTCTATCGCGCACGGCGGCGAGAACAAGGCGGAAGTCCAGCACCGGCTGAAGGAAATGAACGACGCGTAAGCACCTTCCTTTCCTTCGCCCATTCAATCATCGCGTTTCTTTCTTCCAGATGGGCTCTCCTGCAAGGCCGCATCGAGAAGTACCAGGAGACGCTAAAGGCCGCCCTCGAGGTCCACCGCTTCAATGGCGACGTCGGACGAGACGAACGGCCGCATTCACGAGAAGGCGACCGCCCTCCAATCGGACGACTTCGGCCGCGAGCTGCGCGAAGTCGAGGAGTTGATCCGAAAGCAGGAGAAGATCGAGCGGGACATGTGAGTTCCCTCTTCAATCCATCAATCAATCCTGACTGTTGTTTCAGGTCGGCCATTCATTCGAAGCTGAATGAACACGACGACTCCGCCAAGGTGCTGCTGGCCAAAGGAGCCGCCACTTAGCGAGTCGATTATCCTTTCGCTGAAGAAGCTGGAGGCCAGCTGGCAGCAGTTGGCCGAGGTGAGCGGTCATTCCTTCAATTTGAATGTAACGCCGATGTCTGCTTTCAGTTGGCCCACACGCGCCGCCTGAAACTCCAGCAATCGTTCAACCTCCATCGGTTTTTCTTCGGGCACTTCGACTCGGTGAAGAAGATGGAGCAATGGGCGCAGCAGATCCGCACGCGGATGGTCTCGTACGTGCGGCCCCGCTCGGTGGAGGACGCGCGCCAACTGCTCTCCGGAACACGCGGAGCGGCAGGCGGAGATCGAAAGCCGCCAGGCCGAGCTGAGCGCCCTGCGGGAGTTCGGCCAGCAGGTGACCGCCGAGCAGCCCGACCATCGGGCCGAGATCCAGCGCGCCCACCGCCGCCTGCAGAACATCGAGCACCAAATCCGGCAGACGTGGGAGCAGGAGAACTCCGCCCTGCAGAAGGCCCTCGAGCTGCAGACGCTCTACGCGCAGGTACTGCAGACGGAGAGCTGGCTCGCGACCAAGGAGGCGTTCGTCAACGAATACGACCTCGGCGACTCGGTGGACGGCGTCGATCTTCTCATCCGCAAGCACGAAAACTTCGAAAAGACGCTCAAGGCCCAGTCGGACAAAATGGACGCCCTCCGCGCGGGAGTGCACATCCTGGACGAGGCCCAGGAGCCGGACGTCGAGAAGATCCGCCAGAAGTACGAGAACGTCGTGGAGCGCTACGAGAAGCTGCTGGAGTCGTGCGAGGTGAAGCGCCGCCGGCTGGAAGACTCGCGCAAGCTGCACGAGTTCATTCGCTCCTGCAGCGAGCTGATCACGTGGATGAACGCGAAGCTGCAGCTCGCCTACGACGACGCCTACATCGACCCCACGAACCTCCGCTCCAAACTCCGCAAACATCTCGCCTTCGACGCCGAACTCCAGCAATCGGAGCATCGCGTGGAGGCCGTGAAGGCGGAGGGCGAGAAGCTCCTCAACGAGACGCAGTACGAAAACGACCGCGTGCAAGCCCAACTGCACGAAGTGATCGAGGGATGGCAGGAGTTGCGGAGGTGAGCTGAACGTGACAGGCTTCATCTATTCAATCCTTCTCCTGTTTGCAGCAAATCCGCCCACAAGACCCGCCTCCTCCAAGAGTCCTACGAAGCCCACCAGCTGTCGTCGAAGGTGGCCGAATTGGACAAGTGGCTCGACCGCGTGGAGCACGACCTCGGCACCGAGGATCACGGCGTGGACGTGCAGTCGGCCGAGAAGCTGATCAAGAAGCACGACCAACTGCGCACGGAGATCGACGCCAAAGCGCCCGTCTTCCAGGAGGTCGTCGACAAGGCCGCCCACCTGAAATCTCTGGCACGTTCTTCCATCCATCTATCCATTTCATCCAATCCTTGCGTGTTCAGAACTACGAGAACATCGAGGAGCAGCTGGAGCGAACGGAGGCTCCTCCGCCAGCGCTACGCCTCGCTGGCCGAACCGTGCGGAATCCGGGCGGAGAACCTCGCCGAGTCGCTGCGGTTCTTCGGCTGGGCGGCCGACGCGGACGAGCAGCTCGTGTGGTTGGCGGACAAGCTGCCGCAGCTGCGGGCGCGCGAGTTCGGCAACTCGCTGCACGCGGCCCAGTCGCTCCAAAAGAAGCACCAAATTCTGCAGCAGGAGGTGGACGCGCGCCGCTCGATCGTCGCCGAAATCCGCGAGCGCGGCGACCAAATGCGCCACGCGAATCACTTCAACGCGGCCGAGATCGCCGCCAAGCTTCGTGAGTTCTCCTTTCATCCCTCTTCCACTTTTCACTGGATTGTTTGCAGGCGACCTGGACGATCAGTTCGCCCTGTTGGAGGAGCTGAACGCCGAGCGAACGCGCCGCCTCGCCGAGTCGCTCCGCTCGCAGCAGTTCTACGCGGAAGCCGCCGAGGTTCGTCCTTCCCCTCGTTCCTCTTCATTCTTCCGCTTGCAGGCCGAATCGTGGTGCCGGGAGCGACTGCCGCTGGTCGCCAACCAGGACACGGGCGCCAACCAGTCGGCGGCGGACGCCCACCTGCGGCGAGTCGCCGCCCTGGAGGCCGAGCTGCAGAAATTCGAGGGCGAAGTTCAACGCCTCCACGACATCGCCCACGCGATGATCGACGAGGGCACTTCGATCAGACGACCGTAAGCATCCACTCCCCCTCATCCTTTCGTTCATTCCACTCGCTTCCAGCTGACCGCCCGGCAAGCGAACCTCGAGCACCTGTTCGAGGACCTCCAAATCAAGTGGCAACGCCGCCGCGCCCAATTGTTGGACGCCAGCCGCTACTACAACTTCGTGCGTCAAGTGAACGATTTGACCACGTGGCTGAGCGAGAAGGAGCGGCTGGCGCTGTGCGACGACTACGGCGCCGACCTCGAGGAATGCCGCGCGTTGATCGAGGAGTTCGAAATCGCCATCCGCGAGCTCTCGGCTTCGGGCGAGCGCCTCCACTCGGTCGTCAACTACGCGAAGCGGGAGCAGCTGCTGCGCGAGGGCCACCCGTACGAGGCGTCCATCTACAACGCCGTCCGCGAAATCGAAGACCTCTGGCGGCGCGTGAACACGACCGCCAACGACCGGCAGCAGGCGCTCCAGGACGCGCAGAAGATCCACATCTTCGACCAGGAGGCGGACGAGATGCTCATCCGGCTGGAGGAGAAGGAGGCCCACATCGTCGCTATGGACCAAGAGGACCTCACCGCCGTCGACCTCGCCACCGTCAAGAGTCTCTGCCAGAAGCACGAAGGAGTTCATGAAGAGCGTCTTCGGCGTCGAGAAGCAGGTGCAGGAGTTGTGCGCCGAGGCCGACCGTCTCTCCGCTCTCTTCCCCCAAACCCACGAGCACTTGGAGGTGCGCCGTTCGGAGCTCACCGAGCAGCTGAAGGACATCCTCGAGGCGGCCATCAAGTTCGCTGACCGGCTGGACCAGGCGAAGAACAAGCAGGCCTACTTTCCAGGCGAGTTCCCTCTTCTGTTCGTTCCATTTCCCTTCGTTCTCGTGTGTTGCAGGAGTGGCGCGACCTGGTCACGTGGATCCAACACATGCGCACGACGATCACCGGCGAGATCCTCCCGCGCGACCTCGCCAACTGCGAGGCGTTGAACGTTCGGCACGCGGAGTACCACACGGAGATCCGCCAGCGAGAGCCGCAGAAGAACGCGTTCGTGGCCGGAGGGCCGCAAGATGATCCACGCGGGCAACGCGCTCAGCCAGGAGATCAACTCGCGAGTGGACCAACTGGAGGAGGGATTCGCCCAACTCTACGAGTTCTGGTCAGTTCTCTTTTCCTTCCCCACCTTCTTTCATTCGTTTCCTTCAGGCACGCCCGCCAACGCGTCTACGAGGAGAACTACGACGCGCAAAAGTGGCTCCACAACGCCGCCCTGCTCGAGAAGTGGCTGGCCGAGCGCGAGACGCACCTGACGGAGGACTGGCGCCAGAACGAGAGCGTCGAGCAGGTGGAGGACGCCATTCCGCCAGTACGAGGACTTCTTGGCGACTCTCGACGCCCAAGCTCCGCAGTTCGAGGCGCTCCGTCGGATGACCAAAGTGGAGGAGTCGTGGGCCCGGATGCGCGCCAACGAGGACCCGCACGCCTTCGCCGCCTCCTCCTCGCGGCCGGTCAGTCGGCGCGAGTCGTCGATCGGCGGCGAGAATCGCCGCGGACACGCAGCAGATCAAGGTGATCGAGAAGAAGAAGATCCTCCAGGAGAAGCGGCAGGAGCGCGAACGCCGCAAGACGCAGGAGATCACCGTCCTGAAGCGAAGTCCCTCGCAGGTTCGTTCCTTCCTTCTTTCCACCCTCCTCCCTTCCTCTGCTCGTTCCGCACACTCCTTCTCGGATGATCCCCGCTTGGCCTTTTGCTTTTGAAGCACTCGCCCGCTGATAAGCGCGGGGCGATCCGAAAATTTGCGAATTGCGGCGAACTCCGCCGTCTTGCGCCCGCTGATAAAAAGCGGGGTTGTCTTCCCATGATCTCCGCGAACGCCTTCGGTTTGTCGCTTGATGTCATTGGGGGCGGGAAATAAGCGGATTGCAGACGACCCGCTTCGCCCTCGCTGCATTGGCGTTTCGAGACAAAACTCACTCGCCGTTCGAACCTCGCCTCGTCTGGGTTCCTCTTCTTCTCACCGATTGCCGGGAGGTTTTCATTAACGTTCAATTGCGGGCATCCGCTGGGTTTCGAAAGGAGGAAAGACGGGCGGGGATTACCGAGGGCGGAGGGCGGGGGTCGAGAACACTCGAAGGTAATCCGGCTGGCTGGGGGATTAGAAGAAAGAACAAGTGGGCAGGTCGCCGTCTATCCGATTGCTCCTCTGGGTTGTGATCACTTCCTCCTCCTTTCCGGCCGTTCGAGCTCGTGGGGATGCGAGCGGCGGATTTCTTTCGTCTGCTTCCGCCAAACGAAGAGAGGGGAATTGCTCGTGCCTTTTTTTGTGGGAACGGGGCGGAAATTGGGGCGAGCTCGGACTTCATCACGCTGCAGCCGGGAATTAAAAACGCCCGCCGCCCTCTTCGCGCGTCCAATTTTGGCTCTCCGGCCACCCCGCTCGCTTCCGCGCCCTCCCCGGAAATCATGAGGATGAAGGGGGATTCACGAAACGACGAGTGTTTCCCCATCCTGCGGCCAATCCGCGTGTTGTTCTTCCGTTTGTCGCGATGAGCACGCGACGATGACCGCCGGGCAGAAATCAAATTTCCGCCTTCTTCTCGTTGCCGCTCCGCAATCCCGCTGTTTTCCACTTGCTTCCTCTAATCCGGGCGATTAGTCCGAGGGGATTCGGAGAAACATTCGCTGATGACCTCACCGCTTTTACGTCCGCTCTTCCCGATTGTTCGCAGTCGGCGAGATGTTCGTGACTCACGCGTCCAAACAAGCGGCTGTTCGCGCGTTAAAGACGGCGCGAATTCACCGCTCGGCCGCCGCACCCTCCGCTCCACGATCGACGGGCCGAACGGCCGAGCGGAAAGAAGCGAGAGGGTTTTCTGCAAACATGGGCGCTTCTTTGGACAAACCACCTGCCTTTGCCATTGAAACAAAGGCCGACTTTATGGGGTTTCCGTGACTAATTGTTCCAAAAAGACAACGGCTAAAGGTCTCGAAAGAATCGTCGTGTCCGATAGTCACATTGTTCTCACCCGTCTCATGGTCAATGTCCGTGCACGTGCCCGCGTGCCCGCTCGACCTCTTCGTTCCCGGGCGGGCGTTTATCCGATTTTCGTGTCAATCCGCCGTCACGTTCGAACGCCTTCAGGGGGCGGCGATTCCGCGAGATAAAAAAGAGGGCGACGATGTACGAAGAGAAACATTCGCCCGTCGCCAGAAGTCACGTGGGGGCCGCAGAAGGAGGAAAGGCGGGCCGCGAGGGCCGAGTGCGCAAACACTTTATTTTTAGTCAACCGGGGCTTAATCCTGTGAATTTCGATTAATTCCGATGACGACACGTTTCTTTTGGTCTTTCGTGTAGGAAGCTGGAGGGTCTTTGGAAGAAACGGTAGAACGCTTCCGTGAGCTGTTTGTTCATTCCTCTCATGTCTTTGTTGCGAGACCCCCATTTGGAATTCTTGTCACGTTTCTCCTGCAAAACAATACGCGCGCAAACTCGTCATTTCTTTGACAATTTGGCGGCTTTTGTACTCTCTTTGCCTTCTCTCCTCTCTCTTTTGCTCCCGCCGAACGTCTCACTCATTTCTTCGTTTGCAGGAGAACACGACCGTCCTCGCCTCTTCCATCACCTCGGCGACCCTCCCGCGCGCCCGCAACCGCACCGAATCGATCGAGCCGCAGGTGATCGCGGGCACGAGCAGCGAGGTCGAGCTCTCGCAGTCGACGCACGAACTCGGCCGCGGCGGCCAGGTGCTGCACGTGAAGACGCAGCAGACGCACACGGTGGTCGGAGTCTCCGCCCAGCTCTCGGCCGGCAGTTCGAAGAGCGGCGGCGACGCCGAGCGGCCCACGAGCATCGTCGGCGGCCTCTTCAGCGGCCGGGCGCGCGGCTTCAACACTCGCCGCACGCCAAAGCATCAAGAAGATGAAGCAGTGGGACGAGTTGAAGTCCATCGACATGAACGGGTGAGTTCTCTCTACTTCCTTCTCCTTCATCCTCCCTTCTGCCTGCAGGTACGTGGACCGGAAGCACGAGTTGTCGGTGGGCGGCCGAAAGGCGACCAACCGCTCGTGGAGGAATCACTACACGATCCTCTGCGGCCAGCTGCCTTTGCTTCTTCAAAGACGAGGACTCCTTCTTCGAGAACAACGCCAACGCGCCGCCCGTCTACATCCTGCACGCGCGTTGTGTGGTCTACCCTGAGTACGCCAAGCGGAAGCACACCTTCAAGTACGTTCATTCATCGAGGAGTGATCATCGGGCGGATTGCAGGCTGAACACCCACGACGGACAGGAGTTCCTCTTCTCCTTGCGAGAGCTACGCGAAGATGATCGAGTGGGTCGAGAAGATCAACTTCCACGCCCGTAAGTGCCCCACATCCAAAGAAAGGGGACTAATCGGCGAGTGTTTAGGCCTGGACCCTTCCCACCAACTGACGAGCTTTCAACAAGACGACGAACAGCCCGTAAAGCGATCGATTGCCTAAATTATTCGTGTTTCTCGAGATTTTCTATTCGTTCGAATTCTTGTTCACTCTCGCTTGTTCTCTCCGCTAATCATTCGAATCCACAAATCACTCGGCATTCTCTCCGATCACCCGCTAACCGCCCACTCTCGTTTCTAACGCGCCCTTTCGCGCCTTCATGTTCGATTTGTTCCCATTTCTTCTCGTATGTTTGCAGAATAAAAGCACACTTTTACGCGTGAGAGTGCTGATCGCAGCATTTCGCTTTGCGGGCGGCTTCTTTTGGCGGGTGCATTCGAACGAACACGAGGACAACATTCACACGCGATTTGGACAACCGGAAGGGCGGCAGCGTTCCAAAAGTTGCAAGAGTTTATTTCTCTTCGCTCGCTCGGTTGATTCGGGCGATGAGTGCGAATTCTGCAAGGCCGTCGCGTGCAAACGAGGTGAATAAGCCGGCGATGGGGCGTTCGGGGCAAAAGTCCAAAGAACCCGGCGCCGACCCCCCACCTTTTCGTTGAACGAAGGGCGCCATTCGATCGTTTGGTTATCGCGGCGGCCCTCAAACAAACGAGTGGTCTTTCCGCCGCCCGCTATTTATTGCCCCCCATTCCCCGCACTCGTCCAGCCTCCAACCAGTCGACCGTTGATCCCTCCACGATGTACTTCTTCGACGAGAAAGCGATCGTCGGCCTGCTGGCCGCCCCGTTCGCCCCGCTCGTCCACTGGGCCGTCCGCCTTCTTCTACTTCCTCGTCCACTTCGCTCATGTGGCGTGGTCCTGGACGAAGGAGAAGAAGGTGGTGCCTCGCATCGGCCTGGAGCCCGACGAGCAGTTTTTGTTGTATTCTGCAGTGGAGTTGGCCGAAGGAATTCGAAACAAGACGGTTGGTTCCGAAAGAGAACTAGAAGGTTTCATTCCGATCTGTTCAGTTCTCCGCCTCTCGGGTGATCGAAGCGTACATCCATCGGATCGAACTCGTCGATCCGTTGCTCAACGCGGTGGTGCAACGAAACTACGAGGACGCCCGGCAACGAGCACGCGACCTGGACGACTACCTTGCCGTCCTGAAGCCGGGCAGCGACGAGTACCAACAGGTGAGTTCTTTCTTGATCAATGGCATGAAAAGAGGTGTTTAGATGATCGAGAACAAGCCCCTGCTCGGCGTCCCGTTCACCCTCAAGGATCAGTTCCACGTGAAGGGCCTCCGCACGACCGCCGGCCTCGCCTGCCGCAAGGACGCGCCGTTGAGCACCGAAGACGCGGGCCTCGTCGAAGCGTGAGTTTAGCTAGAAGGCCGCTTTTTCATCCGTTTGGTTCAGACTGCGAGCAGCCGGGGCAATTCCGCTTTGCATCTCGAACGTGCCCGAAGGCCTCATGCACATAACCAGCGACTCGGCCGTCTACGGAACAACCAACAACCCGTACGACAGCCGGACCACTTGCGGGGGCTCGAGCGGGGGCGAAGGAGCGCTCATCGCCTTCGGCCGCCTCGGTCATCGGAATCGGCAGCGACATCGGCGGCTCCATTCGGATTCCGTCGCTCTTCTGCGGCGTGTTCGGCCTAAAGCCCTCCCCGGGACTTGCCGATCTTGCGAGGAGGCGTTCCGGACTCCCTGCCCGCCCTCAATGGAGGAGATGGTCGGAATCGGACCGATTTGTCGTTACGCTCGTGACCTCCGCACCGTTTTCAAGGTTCGGGCAACCCAACAGAAGAGTAGAACGAGTGGTTGCAGGTGTTCATCGGCCCGAAGAACGCCACTCGTCTCCGTTTGGACAAACCGGTCCAACTGGAGGCCGTCCGCCTGTTCTCGATGGCCGGCACCGGCAATCAGCTCGTGTGCCCACCATTGGATGCGGACGTCTTGCGGGCGCACACCACGGTTTGTTCCAGAAGAACGTGGAGTCTTGTTGATCGATGTGGGGTGGATTGCAGACGATCGAAGTGCTGGAGAAGGCGACCAAACGGTCGGCCGTGTGCCCGTCGCCTTCCCGCTGGCCAAACACGCGGGCGACTTCTGGTTCGCGATGTTCGCAGGAGGGCAGCTTTCCCATATGCCACTTTTTCAAGGGCTTCTCCGTTCGTTCCTCCCACTCATTTCTTCCCATCTTGTTTTCGTTGCAGAAAGAGGAAAAGCTGGACCTGTTTGCGGAGATCCCCCGCTGGCTGCGCGGAAGTAGCGAGCGAACACCACGCCCGCAATCGTTTCGTGCGCGATGGAATGGTTTGCCGACCACTTTGCCGTCTTCGATCGGGAGCAGGTGGGCAGCAAGAAGAGAATGGAAGGATGAAACGTTGTGTGTGTGGCTGCAGGTGTTGAAGTCGCGCGACAAACTGCGCGCGCAGGTCGTCGAGATGTTCGCCGACAACGGCGTCCTCATGTGAGTGGCGTTGTCTTAATTTTTACGCACTCTTCCAGTGCAAAAATTCACCGAATCTGCCTTATTTCAACGTTTCAGCTGGCCCTCGTTCCCGCAAGCCGCCTACGTGCACAACGAGCTCATCTGGAGCTTTCTACATACCGAGATGACCGCCATCTGGAACGCCCTCGCCCTTCCGGCCATCGCCTGCCCGGTCGGCCTGAACGCCGACGGCCACCCGCTGGGCGTGCAGCTCGTTGGCGGGGCCGGACAACGAACGGCTGCTCATCTCTCTCGCCGAGGTGCTGGAGCAGGAGCTCGGCGGCTGGAAGATGCCGCCCGGACCGTCCGCCTAATCACTCGTTCGCTTGTGCGCGATACTATTCCCCCAATAAACATTTTCGACCTTTCGAACGGTGTGGAAATTACCGTCCTTCATGCAGCGATGTTCGGCAGAAATTGGGGGTTGGGCGGCCGGAAAGCGGCGATCTCGTCGTTCGCTTCACGGCTTCTTATTTTCGTCTGCCGGTCGGCGGTGTTTTGAAAGCCGTCGGATCGAAACAAAAAGCCGGCCGCCGCTCATCAATGGCCGCTAATTGGCGGCCGTCCACGCGTGCCCCCGCCTTCAAGAAGGTCATTTGAGGAGTGGGAACATTCGGGGCCGGTTTTTACGAACGAGACAGACCGAAGATTCCCGACCGACCGACCGGCCGCCCGACGGTGGATTCGAAATTCAAACATTATGGCATTCAGATGAGGGGACGACGCCCGGCCGCGCTGTTCGTGTTGACATCACGCCCCCTCCTGCTCGTTCGGTGGTTCCCACACTCATTAATCGGCGCCTTCTCGAATTTGTTTTGATGAGGGCGGCTGTCGTTGGAGATTGCTTGGAGGAACAATTCATTCCCGGCTTTCTTTTGTGGGCGACCGAAGGTGGGGGATTTCTGCTCGCTTCTTGCACGCGACCGTCCTGCAGACACCCCGCTGGCCGGCCGACCGGTCATTCGTACTTCCTTCTCGGCAACGCGGAAGCAAGGGGATGACTCGTGGCCGTTCCGCCGTCTTCCCCACACTCCGGCTGACGTTGACGCCCGTCCCGCCTGTCAATTGCACTAATTTGTGCTCACAAGTGCCGGGTAGACTGGCTTTGCTCTCCTTCATCCTGTTTGTTAGCTCCGGTACGTTTGACGTTCGTCACTTTCGACCCGCCGGGTTGAGAGTTCAAATGTTGAATGTTGTGGGAGAATACGGTCGTTTGCTCATTTGTTGCAACACGTGTGTTCTCTCCCGGGACTCGCGCTCATTACTCCCTCACTCCCTCACTCATTCACTCATAACAACCAATTTTGTTCGGTTTAGTCGAAGCGGTCGAAGGAGATGGACGTCCCGCACAACCAAACGATGGCCGAGTGGATCCTCGAAGTGGAGCCCATCTTCGAGCTTTCAATCTCCCTTCCAACGCTGCTCATCAACTTCTACTTTGCGCTAAGATTCTGCCAACTGGACTGCTTCTCGCCGAACTTCCGGATTCTACTCGTAAGTTCCCGAAATTCAAAGCGACGGTGTTCCTATCCACTTCCTTCAGGTTGGCGCGAACATCTGCACTTCTCTTTGCACCGTAAGTGAAAAGAGGAATTGAACAGAAGCAATCGGTGCTCGCAGGTGATCCATCCCACTGCCTCAACTTTTCCCCCGCTCTTTCTACTCGGTGGAGAGCGGGCACTACGGCGGAGCGATCCTTGTTTATGGCCTCCACTTTGTTGGAATGGTCTTTCTTTTGATCATCGACACAAAATATCTGATGGTCGGCATGGAGCGGTACTTGTTTCAGTTGATTAAGACGAGGAATAATCGTTTGAATTCAGGTGGATCGCCTTCAAACATCGACGGAACTACGAGGAGCGGGACGGAACGGAGGCCTTCCGGTTTCCTTTTCTACTACGTGAGCAACCCGCGAACTTCTGTCCCAACTCATTCTATGTTTCCAGCTGAGTACAATGGTCGTTTTCGTCACGATTAAGGTTTCCGTAATGTTCTACTTTTCGTCGGACGAGTCAATGGACGACCGGCTGGCCTTCGCTTTCGTTCCCGGAACGTTGCATTTACGTCTTCGCTCCGACCACCGCCTGTGCGGGCATCACGTGGATCATCGGCTGCTTCCAATTCTTCCACTTGTCTCGCTTTGCGAAGACCTACCGCTACCGGGCGCAGTCCTTGAGCGAATCCTTTCTGATCAAACAGATTGGGCACTCGGTGGACGTGATCATCGCCCTGCTCGTTGCCTACTTGTTCGCCGTCATCTTCAGTGGAACCTGCATGTAAACGGACGGAATAAGAATTGTTGAATCCATAGTTGCTTCCAGGTTCATCATCTTGTACCTCTACTTCTGGCGGGGCTACGGAACGACGTCCACTTATTACTTGATCTTTGCAAACTGCGCTTACTACAGCGTCCCTCTGTACACATTCTTCAGCACGGTCTATCAGGTGAGCACTCGAGCATTTCTTTCTTTAACCTCTGTTTCCAGATGTACTACTTCTCGGCGATGCGACGGGCCATCTTGAACGACCTGAAGGCCCTGTTCGGCATCGAGATCGAAATCACGGTCCATCCGCAGCGCGTGAACGCCGCGCAGGAAACGAAGCTCTACTTCGAGCAACTCCGCGAGCTGTGGAAGTGATCGTTGGATCCGATTTGTACCCACTTGTTCTCTCGAGCGAATAAACTGCGAACATTTGTAGTCGGCTTTAATCTCCGCTTCGCTCCACTCTGCACTGCTCTGATTGCGGCAATTACCGCCCGTCCACGTCACCTGCGGGCCCGAAACGGGAGTCCACGGCGACCGGCCGCAAAAAGTAATCTCCGTTGCTTCACATGAAACGAAGACGCTTTGAGTAGACGGGTGGGGATCCCGACTTTCCGGGAAGTTGCTCCTCTCCTTGGAGGCTGAAGGTCTTTGCGAAAGCGAAGTGTGGAGAGCTGTAGCTTACTTTTTTTGAATGAAACCACCTGCTATCTTCTGTTCTTCTTCGTCCACGACCCGCAATTATCCTTAACGTCAAACAAAAGGCCAATGCGACGCGAACGTCAGGATGCCGACGGTGGACGACCTGCTCAGAGTGAGTGCCCCTCTTTCCGAATGGAGCGGCTTTAATGGAGGGTGGGTGGTCCATTCGGGCTGTCATCATCGTTTGGAACCGAAATCAAGTGGCCGCACGCGATCCCCGGTGTGTGGGCTTTCGGCGAAAGAAATCGCGTTTATTTCCGACTGCTCTCGACATTTCTGGACCCGCTTTTGCTGCTCGATTGCACGCGAGCGACTGAAAGCTGGGCGATTTTTCAACGACCACTCGGCCGGCTAGCACACGGCTCATTTCGGGGTTTTCTTTCAACAATTGCAGCAAAAGACTTGATATTTTACGCTCATTCGTTTAGATCATGGTGGAGACGTTTGTGGAGACGTGCGTTCGAGTGCTGCCGTACGTGGAGCTGCTGATCGGCGTCCCCTGCCTGCTGATTAACGTCTACTTCTCCTTCCGCTTCGCTTCGATCTCGACCATCTCGCCGAACCTGCGGGTGTTGCTCGTTGCCACGAACATGAAATCGGCGATCGTCGGGCTGCTTCACCCGCTCTGCTCGTTCATTCCGCCCGACTTCTACTCGCTGGAGCGGGGGCGCGTGTTCGGGGCCTCCGTCTTCTACTCGATCGTCTTCGTGAACCACGTCTCCGTCTTTACGCTCGACTTGAAGTTCGTGATGGTGATGATCGAAAGGCGGATCGCCTTCCACCAACGGGCGGAGTACGAGAGCAGAGACGGGCGAGTGGCCGTCAAAATGCTCCTCTACGCAGTCCTCTCGGGCACCTTCGTGATTGCCGTCCGGGTGGCGTGCATCTTCTGTTTTGCGGACGAGCGGGATTCGATCGACGAGGTGCTGAAGCAAGCGTTCGTGCCCGAACGGTCTCTGCCGTTCTTCATCACCATCCACGTCGCTCCAGTCGTGAGCGCAAAAGATGAAGGCCATTTATTGAATGTTGTTTACAGATTTCGAGTGTGATTGGCATTCTTGTGAGTACACATTCTATCCCTCCATATATCTTTTTTTGCCTTTGCAGGAACTCAAGCGGCTGAATCGCCTGACTAAACAGTGGAAGTACCGCGGCCAGACCTTGAGGCAAACGACGCCAGCAATTACCTTCAAATGATTTCTTTCTTTTAGCGAGTCCTTTCAAATCAAACTGACGGCTCAAGTGGTGGCTGCTCTCCGACCGCTGCTCTACGTCTACGTCACGCTCACTTGCGGGTCCTTCGTCTCCTATTTTCTTCTGCTCTACTTTCATTACGTTTGTGGTTATGCGGTCACCTCCCCGCTCTATCTGGCCATCTCGAACGTGAGTGCGGAAGAGAAGAGAATAGAACTGTGTTTTTGGTTGCAGATGGACTGGCTGTTCGCCTCGTCGTACACGGCGTGAGTTCGAGCACTCGTTTCTTCCACTCTCTGCCAAGTTGCAGCTTCTCGACGGTGCTGATGATGCACAGCTTTGCGGCCCTCCGTCGACGAATCGTTCAGGACTTGAGCCGCCTGTTCGGCTTCCACCTGCCCGCCGAGCGAGTGGGAGCGGCCGAGCTGGACAAAAGCCGGCAGGCGGACGAGCATTTCGATTACTTGAATTCCATTTGGAAAGTGGAGCGGTTCTCGTGAGTGTGGAGGTCTCGAGTTTAATGCAGAGAGGAATAAAGGAGTCATTAGCGACAATTAAAGCCATTAGGAGGGATGGACAGCTGAAAAGCATTACGAGAAAGATTGGTCGGTATGGACGCTTCAAAAAAAGAGCAAGATGTCATTCACGCGTTCATTCCACATCCACGTCAAGAAAATCGCCCAGCATGTCACTTAACTGATTAATTATCTTACGGATGCCTTCTGAAATCATTTAGTCAGAAAATGCAAGAGCAATCGTCGACTCTTACCAATGCAGGCATCAAAGGACAGTCGTTCGATATTTTCGAGTCCTTCAGGCGGACTATCAAATCCTTCTTCATTTGAGTGTGAAGAAGCGGCTCCGTTGAAGAAACGGTGAAGCATTTGAGATGCCGTGCAGCGGTTCTCGCTGCGGTCCATTAGCGCTTTGATTAACTCAATCGTTCGCTGTTCTATAAGATAAATTAGCGACGATGGTGAGTGTTCAACTGACTGCATTCGTGATTTGGAAATTCCTCCACTGGCAGAAGTTCGTCTAAATCGGGCAGTTCGGGCAAAGCACCGGGCTGCTGCGGACTTCTTTGTCTTTTCTTCCGCCAAGGACTTCGGAGTTGTTCGTGTCGCTGTTGCTCTGTTGCGGCTTGACTTCGTCGCAACACAGAAATTCGGACTGTTGGTCGTTCGTTCTTGTTTATTGTGTTTCGTTCGTCGATTAAATACGGGACAAAAATGATGCAATAGGTGGGTTGTAATCGGCTTACTGGGGCGAAAAATCGGAGGTCGGGACTAATCGGTGGGTTCGGCAGAAGCGAAAGCAGAGAACGGCAGACTTGAATCAGAAATGAAGCGGACGGTTGCTGAATGTTTGATTTTCCCCCGAGAGTACAATTATTCGCTGTTCGCGACAGCTCTTTTTTAAGTGAGACATTGAAAAGCGGCTGTTTTGTTATCATTTCCACAATAATCTCTGCGACATCCCACAGGTCTTCTGAATCAATATAAGAGAAAGTCTAAGTTACGTCGACTAAAAATATTTTCGCACCTGCTTCCGCTACGCTGGTCATTTCTACCTCTCCTGTGTCTGATGTTCTCGTGGGGCGCACTAAAGTAAGCTGAGCACGGCTAAGACCCATGATTTTGAGCGTGTAACCCTGCTCTGACCGTTTGAAGCCGCATTTGTTGGGGTTCAAGCCCTACAAGCACACGACGGAAATGTTAGACAAGGACGCTTAAAACGCACTCCGTGAGTGATTTCATGTCGATGAAGATACTCAATGCCAAGCAGCAGTTCATTGCTTGCCTTCGTTTTATCCACGTACGTATCCAGTTTGTACGTAGCTTCATCACCGTGAATGGCGGTCCACATTGTACATTCGACGTGTTCCATAAGAATGTATAAACTACGCGGGTTTTGAAACGTCGGTTGAAAAACCTCGGACGTGTAAGCAGCCCTCAAACAAATAATCTAAAAAATTGCGGGATTATTGAATCGGATTGGCATTAATTACGTTCGGATGCACTACCGCGTTGCGAATCGAAAGGTCACGTAACCAACTTCTTGCACGTGTCGCGTTCGTTTTTCCAGCATTTCCTCTGTTCAAATCGAAGCGATATGCTTTGATCTCAAAGCAATTTTCGCCATCACCACTAGTGGGCCCGTTACGGCTGACTTTGCTTAATGCAAAGCAGGTTACACAATGCAGAAATGAATAAAAATCACATACAAACAAGATCCAACATTGCTGCGCGTAATCCTTTCGGTTGGCGTCAAACCGTACGGAATAAAATAAAACTCATTCGGATGATCGAAATTCCAATAATTTCTTTGTGCAGGATGTCTGGTCCATTCACACGTTTCGTCAACAAGCGGAATAAAATGCGTAGAACTCATTCCTAGCTGAAAGCGAAGTTAACCAAGTATTGAGCGGTTGGCAACACAAAAAGATGTCACAAGGAGGCAACGCAAAAACCTCTGGAGAATAAGCGCTTTCGTCTAGCAGTTTGATAATTTTATTGCGTGCCTGCAACATACAGACAAACGCATGGAAAACGATATTTCATAGCGGAAGTCGTTTTACTACAAATGCAATGTGCGGATTAACTCAGACGCATTTTCCGGAGGCACGTAGGCCGGCTTTCTGACGCCATTGATCAAAGGAGCATGACGAGCGAGCATCCCGTTTAGTCGCCCTAAAAAGCCGAACGCACTGAGCAACGATCCTAGCCACACACACACCTCGACATTCTTCTAACGTGAGAGCCCCTTCGATGTCATCGAGTGTGCCCGAGAACTCTCCTTCAGGTACGTAACCAAGATCGAAGTCTTGCACAAGCACGTGTTGGAGAGCATCGCCGGCCGAAAGCCGCTCTGACGCATCCCAAGCCAGCAGATTGGTGATCAAATCAATAGTCATTTGCTCTAAAGAAACACGAATGAACATTTGAATTCTTGACGCCGCTCACTTGTATCGGCGTCCAGGAACCGAACGTCCGGAAGCTCCGCATTCCAATCACGCTCACGTTCTTGTTGAAGTCGTTGGAGTTGACGTTTCGTATTTCCGCCGCTCCTCGACTGCACTCCAGTGATGGTTTCGACGATGAGCACTCCGACAGACCACAAGTCAGCTGGAAATAACGCTTTTGTTAGATAATGAGAACTAGCCTGCCTTTCTCGTTGTAATCTTGGCCCTCAAGCACTTCAGGAGCCATGTACTGAAAAGTGCCCACTTGGGGGGTGACCGCGCGGCGTCTGAAAGCGCCCGAACTGCCGGACTCTTCGCCTGGCCAGGGCACTTCTCTCCCGCATCCCGTGCTCAACAGTTTAAGTAGGAAGTTGTCAGGTGCAATGGCTTTTAGTCCGCAACTCGAAGGCTTGACATTCTGAACAAAACCATGAAGAAAATAAATCATCTCATCTCTTGAATTTACCCGATGCATTACACGATTGTTGTGGAGGAAGGTGAGGGCCGACAACAGCTCCTTCCAGCTTTTAAGCCGCTTGTTGTGAGTATCTACTCGGTATGGAGCATCCCTTTCGTGGAGGGCGTGTTGCAACGTACATTCGATCCATTCGATACGAAAATAAAGACTGGTCTTCAGTTCGTACGAAGGATCGAAAGCGTACATGTCTTTGAAGTTTACGATCTAAAAATAAATACTCAAATAATTTGCTTTTGTTACAATTGCTTAAGTTGGTGTGTTTCACACTGGCAAGAATAAAAGCTTCTCGCAGAAACGTTGTGGCGACTCGGCGATTGTGCTCCGCTGCTACGTTATTTAGCATATCGTCCTTTGAGTTTAGAGCCACATTCAATGTTTTAAGGCCCCACACAGAGTGTTTCCCATTGACGGCCTGCTTCTCTACCACTTTGCTAAAACATTGGTTTGCGGCGCTAAAACAAAAATGACGTACAACAGTATTCCGAATGACTCGCTTCGAACTCCGCCCGATGGTTCGAGATCTTTTGGAATGAAATACGGAGTGTAGGGATCTCTGAATGTCCAGTGAATGTATTCTGGATAGGCGTGATGAGGAGCATGACGTTGCCAAGCCATTTCAAACCGACGAATTTTCACAAAAAAATAAAAACGAGCAATGTTGTCGCTTGCACCTCCGCTTTATTTCAGCCCGTAAGGAAGGTTTGATAACGTAAGCGTTGTTTGCCTTTTCCTGGGCGAATGATCGCCCGAAACGCCGCTCGAACATCCGCTTTTTTCGTTCCTCTTATCAGCACGACTGAAGAGGAAAGAGTTTCGGGCCTTCTTCTTAGCGCTTTACGAGTTCTTTTTCCCCACTTGTAAAAAAAAGCAAACCAGCCGACGTCCGCGGAAAGAATAGTATCCCCCCGTAAAGCGCGTAAAATTGTGCGTTTGTCTGTCAGACGCGCCCCCTCAACTTTTTAGCCGTTGGTCCTATCGATCTGAAATTTTTTCTGGCTAGAGTAACTTGCATGCGCGAAGTCCGAAAATGTGCATTTCGACCGCCGGCGGGCACGTTGAACGTTCCGTGCCGACGTTCCGCGCCGTACCGTTTTTTGCGCACGGCGAAGATTACCCGCCCTGTTGACGAAAAGATGCGCCGTGAAACGCCGAACACCTTATCTGTTGACCGCATCATCAGGAAATGTAGTTAAAGAAAGTTGTGATCGCCCGAAGACGAAAGGTGCGGACGGAAAATCGAAGAGGTTCACATTTAGAGGCGCCGTTCTTCGCTCCCTGAATTTATTTTGGGAAACAAAAAAGATCCCACCTAGAAAAAGGTCTTGCTCAGCTATTGAACTTGCATTTGACTCGGGAAGACTTGCCGGAATCTCAGCGGTATGGATCGAAAATTGTGTCGGTTTCGAAAACTTCGCCAAATTTCGATCCCGTCGTTTTTATCGCCCTTTGGACGTCATGACATGGATGTAGGCTCAATTGAAAGCCCAGAATGTGGGCTTTCCAACGGTGTGCAGTTTGGTGTTGTCTTTGGCCCACTTGGCCACTGCGACACGCGCGAAGGAGACCCCTGATATCTCACAAACACCGGGCGGATTTGGAAATATGTGGACGGAATCTTCTGAAACTTGGGAGAAACATCGAACACGTAATTGCTCATCTGACCACCGTTTCATATTTTTCAAACGTTTGGCTTTTGAAGAGTAATAAATCGTCGTGTCTGGAAGCGTGCACTTCGGGTTTGCGGCACGTTTATTCGGTTGCCGCTGCCGCTTTTAATTTTTCCCACTAGCTGGGACCAAAACAGATTGTTTGGCATCTTTTGCGGATGTTGAACAGCGTTGTGCGTGCATTCGTGCTTGAAGACTGCGTTGCAAAAACTCATTGCCCCGGATCGGTTTTCCTTTAGTACCGTAAGAGCGTAACGGAAGGACAGAGCTGTGCCTGTTAAGTAACGGCCCGTTCGCCGTGCTTCAATTAAACTCGAGCGTTCGTGAAGCGCGACTCGGCCTTCACTCGTTGCAAGGAGCACTCGGTTTGTCGAACAGCGGCGACAAAAGCATCCAATACGCACCAGTCTAACGACTCCCCCAGCGGGGGACGGCGCGAAGCGCCGTCACACGCTGGTGCTCACAAAGACCATCGGACGACAAGAGTAAAGTTAGGAGAAGAGGAAAATGTAAGTGAGTGCAGTAACTACGAGAATCGAGAAAACTGAATTATGGCCCTGCTGAGAGCTCGAACGAAAGAGACCAGCAATGAGAGCGGAAGGAGAAAATTGGTTGAAATGAGTACAACGAAGAAAAGAGACGGCCGATCACTCTTCAACGTTGGTCTCGGCTTTGAGCCGTTTGGGCGGCAGGCCGTACGGTCCGGCGGCATGCTCGCCCTTCTTTCTACCCGTTTCCCGTCGGCCTTTGCTGGCTCGTTTGTAAACAACTACACAAACGAGTCCATCTTCATCGCAGTCGAGTAGCAGCGCAAAGATTTGTTGGATAAAGGAAAGACGCAGCAGCTACTTGTTCATCTCATCACAGCAAAGTCATTATCCTCCGGTCCTCCCGCCAACTCCCCGCTTAAAAGACCACCTCGATGTGACGTCGCAGCCAACCACACGTTCAACGCGAACAGTCCAATCGCTCAATCAATTCATACGACACGTGATTGAATGCAAACGGCGGTTGAATCGGAGCCAAACAACCGCTCGCGCGCAAGAGGACAAACAACCCGCAGCGCAGTGTTCTACGGTCGACGTGTTCCGTTTGTCGTTCGGTGTTTGAGGCAACATTTCGAGTGAACTGCGAGCGTACTTCTTTGCATCTCTTCGAATTTGCTGAATGGATGCTGCTAGCTACTCCAATGAAACGGAGGAAAGCAATCGCTGGACCAAATGGAGGACTCGAATAAAGCGGCTGTTGAGAGCGGGCAACAAGCGGAGGGGACGAGAAGGACGAGCGAAGAGCATCGCTTCGACGTGGAGTGAGCACGAAGCCAAGAGTGCGGCCGAGGAGAATGAAGAGCGCAAAGGTTCGTTCTTTCAACGGTCAATCGATTATCTTCTTTAGGGCCAAAGAAGGGCGGACTGTCCCAAACGGCCACCGAGTGGATCTTCCTCGCTATTTTGGGCGTCGTGATGGCCCTGATCTCCGCCCTGCTAGACGCGACGATCAAGTCGATCGGAGACTGTAAGAAACAACACTGCTCTTTATTCATACCATCCCTTTCAGTGCACATCTTCATTCTGGATGCGTTGAACCCGCTGATCGACGGCTGGACGAAGTGGGCGGTCGAGTACGTCGTGTGGGTCGGCTACGCGGTTCTTTTGACGACTCTGTCCTCCTTCTGCGTCCGAACGATCGGTCCACAAGCCGTCGGTTCGGGCATTCCGGAGATGAAGACGATCCTCCGGGGCTCCCACATCGTTGACTACCTCTCGTCCCGCACGTTGATTGCGCTCTTCATCGGTCTCGCGTTCACGATTGGAAGTGGAATGCCACTCGGACGAGCGGGTAGGCGGAGTGGAGTGTGGACTCATCTAATTCCTTGTCTTTTTAGGCCCTTTTGTGCACGCCTCGGCCATCGTCGCAAATATGTTGGGCGAGAAACTCCTGAAGTTCGATCCGAACGCGCCGATCATGAGTTCGCTCCAAGGCGAGGCGCTTGCTGCAGGTGCGGCAGTCGGGACTGCGTGTGTGTTTGGAGCGCCGATTGGGTGAGAGAATCCTCTCGTCCGCTATTATCTTCGAATTTAGTGGGGTGCTGTTCGCAATCGAAGTAACAAGTCTTCATTTCGCCACACGCAACTACTGGAGGGGGCTGTTCGCCGCCGCTTGTGCAACGACCGTCTCGCGGCTTCTGCGAGTGGCCTTTGGGCTGGACGTGACCGTCGGAGCGCTCTATCCGACTTCTTTCGCGGACGACTCCGTCTTTCCCGAGGAGTTCCCTCTGTTTGCCGTCCTTGGAGTGGCTTGCGGATTGATTTCCGCCGCCTTCATCGTCCTCCATCGACGGCTCGTGATGACCAGACGGACGAATCCAACGATCAAGAAGTTCTTCGATCGGCAGTAAGCAGGGAGATTGGGAACTAATCAGACTAGATGGATTGCAGTTGGAGCGTCTACCCGATCGTCATCTCCTTCCTCGTTTCCGCCTGCTCGTACCCCAACGGACTGGGCAATCTGATGGGTGGCGAGGCGCGGGACTAACGAACCTCCTTTTTCATCTACTAACGTTTTTTTAGAGAAAATTCGGGCCGAGTGTGCTGGACTTCTTCTCGAACTGCACGTGGACGGTCGAGCAGAACTCGAGCGGCTTTTGCTCCAAAGAGCTGCGGGACGCGTGGTTGGACGGCGATCAACTGAATCCTTTTGTCGTGCTCTCCTGTTTCGTCGTCGTTTACGTTCGTTCACGCGAGACAGCTGCTTTCTATTGATCTGTTTCTTTACTTCTTTCTGGGTACAGCAGCGGCTACCCTACCGATCCCGCAAGGCGCCAGCGGGACGGCGTTCACTCTCGGCGGGGCTCTCGGCCGGCTGGTGGGCGAAGCGGCGGCCGTTTGGTTTCCGCGCGGCTTGCGAACGGGCGGCGACTCGCGGATCACGCCGGGCGTGTACGCACTCGTCGGTTGGCCGTCAAGCCACACCGAGCTTCTTCTATTTGAAAGTTTGCAGGCGCTTCGGCGTTGTGTGGAGGATTGACTCAAACGCTCAGCTCTGCAGTCATAAGCTTCGAGATCAGCGGCCAGTTGACCGCCATTCTGCCCGTTCTGGTCTGCCGCCTGCTCCAGTTCGCCCAATTCACATTGCAGTATTTAGATCGCCGTGCTGATCGCAAATGCGGTCTCCTCCTTCTTCCAGCCTTCGTTCTACCAGAGCCTGATCGATCTGAAAGGACTTCCGTATCTGCCGGACGTCCCGCCGTCCGTCAAGTGAGCACATACCACTGCAAATAATTCCTTTTGCTCTTTGCAGTTGCCATGGAATAACCGTCGAACAGTTCATGACGAAGAACCCCTACCATTTGACCGCGACAACCACCTACAGGGCGGTCCAGCGGCTTCTGCAGAAAGAAGCCACAATCCAAGTGTTTCCCGTGGTCGAAAGCGAACAGAATCCCGTCCTCATTGGGACTTGCCGGGCGGAGCAGCTGAAAGAAGCCGTCGAGCGGGTGATCGGAGCGGACAGGCGGCGAGCGGAAGCCGAGAAGCGCGCCGAAACTCTTCGCCTCCACTCACAGGGCGCGTTGAGCACGAGACAAGCGGCTGCTTTGAGCGCGACCGTCCTCACGGCGCTGAAAACGAGGAGGAATGCCGTCAATCCGTTGGAGAGCGCAGACGACGATGCGGGAATGGACGGCGAACATTTGGCGCGCCCTTCGACCACGACGGCTGGGAGGTAGCGCGCAGCAACAAATAATCTTCCGACTGCTTTTCAGATTCACAGTCACTCCTGCTGCTCCAACAACTCCTTTCTCGAGCACTCCCACGCTCTCCGCCTTGATGCAGTCGGCGGCGATGTTCGGCGGCGGGATGGGCGGCCCGAAGAAGAAGCTCTCGTTCAAGCACGTGACCCAAAAGCTGATGGAAGTGCGTGAGAAGACGGGCCTCTCTCCGGACGACCTTTGGGGCGAGGAGCGGCGCGAGTGGGAAGCCCAGCAGTTGGGCCGGCCGTTCGAACCCGCGAGCCTCCAAATGGACTCGTCGCCCTTCCGACTGGTGGCCGGAAGCTCCCTTCTGGACACCCACTCCCTCTTCGCCGTCTTGTGTTTGAATCGGGCGTACGTGACGCGTGCCGGCAAGCTGATCGGAGTGGTCACTTTGGCAGATGTAAGGGCAGTGAGGGTGCAGTGAAAACGAATGGATGAGCTTTAGATCCGACAAGCCCTGAAAGACGTTCAGGCGGGCGTTCTGTTCGCGCAGTCAGCCAACAAAGAGTTGAACGAGCAGGAGCAACAGACCGGAGGATTGAAACGCAGTCAGTTTCGCTTCCCAACCGTTCTCACAGTTTGAAATTGCAGGACTCTCTCGTTTTCGATCGTCTCTTCGAATCTCGGTTCCGAATTTTGCCCGCCGAGCTTCGCGGATTTTCGACGAGAACCACGCCGTCGGCAAGGGACTTCCGCCTTGATTTGACGTCGACCGCATCAACCATTCATTCACTCAATTGTTGTCATTAAAATATTCGCGATAAACAAGAGTTGTTGTTGCTGGAGTCCCTGGGCAAAGATCACTCAAGTCGGTCGACGTGCACGTGATCCACGACTTCCTTTTCGGTTCGGTTTGGTTCGTGTTTGATTTCGCCTCCATTTCGACGGCCATTCGATCGGGGAAGAACGTGATCCCCGTTCGGGGCAAAGAGGAACGGCCGGTCGGCGGTTGTTTGCACTCGCGAGGAGTCGATTCGAAGTGGATTTGGCGCCCATTAAACCGCCGCCTTTCATTCATCGACGGTCGTCTGTTTGCGCGACAAACTCGTGAAGTTTGTTGCGACCTTCTCGATCGTTCCCTTTCTTCTCCGTACGGTACGTGCCCGCTGCAAGATGTTTTTGTTTGAGATTGTCGGGTCGGCAGACTTCAAGTGCACACGCAAACGGAAGTGTTTGTTGCGCGAAAACAGCCGTGATTATTGAGCCCTCCACCGCTTTTTCACTTCAAAAAACGACCATTCAGTTCGGAAGGCCGAAATGCAGCGGCTGCTGGTCGACCGCCTTCGCTGTGTGGTTCCCGATGAAGCAGCTGAAGGAGCGGGTGGCCGCCAACCTGCAGCTCGTCTTCAATCGAGAGCAGCGGGCGCATCGCGGGCGCAAGAAGAGCATCGTTTCGTTGAGTTCAAGTGCCGAGGATGCCGGAAGAACGAAAGGCGAAAGAAGAGGTGGAAAAGCCGAAGGGTAAGCGGAATATCTTGCCTCGTTGTTTACTTCTTTTCGTTCTTTTCTTGCAGTCAAATCGAAAGAGTCAGTTGTCGAATGTCGCGTGGGAATGGACGCTTCTCGCCCTGATTGGCGTGGGCATGGCCTGCGTTTCCATCTGCATGGACCTTCTGATTGATTTGATTGGAGATCGTTAGTTTTTCTTCCTTCTCTCTTGCACTCAACTCGTTTTGTTCAGTGCACGGCGAATGGCAGTTGTTGATCCGGCCGAGCAAAGAGGGCTTGTGGACGGAGATTTCGACCTTCTTGGTTTATGTCTCGTTCATCGTTCCTCCTGGTCGTTCTTTCCGTCTGCGTGGTGCGGGCGATTCGTTGGAAGCCGTTGGGTCGGGCATCCCCGGTGAGCAACGCGCTTCTATTTGCCGATTGCAACCCATGAGTTTTCTTTAGAGATGAAGACCGTGCTCCGAGGGAGTCCAACTGGAAGGCTACCTGACAGCCAGGACACTCGTCTCGCTCCTCATCGGTCTTTCTTTGGTGTTGGGCAGTGGGCTTCCTGTCGGGAAGGCCGGTGAGTTCAGAGTTCTTTCATTCGTCTATTCTTGTCCACTCCTTAGGGCCATTTGTTCACGCCGCCTCGATCGTCGCGAACTTGGTCAGTCGGGCGATGAAGTCCTTCGACACGGGCATCGCGACCTCTTCGATGCACTCCGAAATGCTCGCTGCAGGCTGGGTCTGTCGGGGGTTGGCCTGCGTCTTCTCTGCGCCAGTCGGCGGCGTTCTGTTCTCTATCGAAGTAACGATCTGTGTTCTTTGCCGTGCGAAACTACTGTTCGTATTTCCGCTTTTCTGATTCCCGCATGTATTCACTTGCGTGTTCAGGGCGTTCCTTCTTTGCGGCGCAGCGTGTGCGACCACCACCTTCCGCCTTCTCCGGGTTGCCCTTTCACTGGACATCACGGTCGTTAGTCTCCTTACCAAACGTTCTTTCCAAAAGACGCCTTTCTCGCCGAAGAGTTGCCGATATTCGCTGTTATCGGGTAGCTTCTTTCCTTTCCATTGAACCTCCCCCCTCACTTCGTTTTTCAGGCTGTTCTGCGGATTTGGGGCTGCCGGTTTCGTCGCGATGCACCGCTGGATGGTCTCCTTCCGGGCGACGAACCCAACGATGAAGAAGATCTTCGACAAGCACTGGATCCTCTACCCGCTCTTCGTTGCTTTCCTCTCCGCAACCGATGACCTACCCGGCGGGAATCGGAAACTACCTCGGTGGAGAGCGCAAATTCGGAGCGGCCATCAACGATTTCTTCCGCAACTGCACGTGGATGGCGGCAACGCCAACTCGTCCGCCTTCTGCCCCGAAGAGCTTCGGGCGATGTGGCTGGACGGCGACCAACTGGACGTCTTCCTCGTGCTCGTTTCTTTCACTGCCGTCTACTTCGTTCTCACCGGCCTCGCACTGACACTTGCGATCCCTTCGGGCATTTTCGGGCCGGCATTTGTGAGTGATCGCTACAAGGGAGTGCTCAAGAGAAATCTCTGTGGCTTCTCAGGCAGTGGGAGCGGCTTTCGGGCGACTGGTGGGCGAACTCGTGTACGTCGCGTACCCGGACGGAGTGCGCGAACAGGATTTCCACCCCGTTTTTCCCGGAATCTACTCGATTGTGGGGGCGGCGGCCTTCTTGCGGGTTTGTTCGTATCCACCTCGAGCAATCGAGCGTTGTGTTGCTTTCAGCGGGATCACCCACTCGATCTCCGTGGCCGTGATCGCGTACGAACTGACAGGGCAGCTTGGTGTTCGTTCTGCCGGTCATTATCGCCGTGTTGATCTCGAATGCCGTTAGTTCGTGAGTTGCCATTGGTTGTCCGTGTCCACATCGATTCGGGCGCTAGGTATTTGGATTGTTCATTCTACGACTCGCTCATTCGGATCAAGAAGCTTCCGTTCTTGCCCACCATCCCGCCCTTCTGCCAAAGTGAGTTCCCCTCTAGATCTGTCCGTGCTATTCCTCTTCTTGCAGCTTCCATGGAATTCTGGTCGAGAGGTTCATGGTCAAGAACGTCCGCTACATCTCGCCCGCCACCACGTACCGGGAGCTCCGCTTTCTGCTCACCCAACGGCCCCGACTGAAGGCGGTGCCGGTGGTCGACAGCGAGGAGTCGTGCATCCTGATCGGCTCGTGCACGCGCTCCACCCTCACCGCTGCCCTCGAGCGGCAGGTGGGCGGAGAGGCGCGTCGAGCGGAGGCCCGAGCGAGAGCTCGGCGGATATCCCCCCAAACGAGTGAGCTCGTCGATGGACGCCTCGTTCCCGCTGCTCATCGGCTTAAGTCGAAAGCCGTCGCTCTTAAACGTGGACACCGGCGAGCAGTTCGCCGTGGAGCCCGTCCCGCCACCCACTTGCACGCCGCCGACGAGTGCGGGCGAACGCAACGTCGACTTCTTCATTTCCGGACCGCACTTCCATCGACTCGTTCCCGCCGACGCCCAGCGAAGTCGGGACGCCGCGCGTCTTCTCAATTCCCGGACTGTCTGGGCGGTAGGCATGGACCGTTTGCATTCAATCATCTCACTCCTCCTCTTGCAGCTTCACGTTGAGTTCCGTGGACCTGCAAGCCCAAGACTCGCCGAACGCGACCATCCACTCGGCCCCGATGTTCGCGAACTCCCTCCTCTCGGACAGCCTTCCCCGCAGCCAGACGGAGGCCATCGGGCTCAAGAAAGACCTCCCACGAGAGTCGACTTTTTCGGTGAGGAAAGAAGGCAGTGGGAAGCCGAGCGATTGGCCCAAACGATCGACCTCGACGAGTTGGCCGTCGATCCCACTCCGCCTTCAGTTGTTCTCAAAGACGTCGCTGCTCAAATGCCACTCGATGTTCTCGCTTCTCGGCTTGACTTGCGCGTACATCACGGCAGTGGGTGGGCGACTGACTGGCGTTGTTGGGTTGAGAGAAGTGAGCACTCCTTTGGTTGGTGGCCCCTCCCTTCATTCCACTTGATTTCAGTTGAGATTGGCGATCGAAGCCGTGCAGAACGGACAGCTGCGAGTGGACGGCGGTTCTTTGTTCGCCGAAGAAGCGGGTGAAGAGCAACGAAAGGATGCGAGTTGGAGGAGGAGCCGGCGGAACACTAGAACGGATCGATCGCCACCGCTCGTCCAACCGAAGCGGAGTGTTTCGGCGATCGCCAAGACGAAAACGCTGCCGGAAATCCGCGAGCACGACGACGATTCGCTCGTTGCCGGCGATTCTTCGTCGAAAATCCACGAAAGTCGAAGTGCCGAGGCGATCGTCATCGAAATGGAGGACGGAAGAAACGGACGACAAGCGGAGATCAGAGCGGAAGTTGGGTCTTCCGAATCAACGGTTTTCTCACTTCTTCTGCCGTCTGATCACCAATGACCCCTTTTTTCTGTTGTTTACCGTGTAAACAAACATTCTTTTGTCGTTTACATTCTCTGTTCTGTTCGTTGTTTACTCGAAGCCCAGATACAATCCATTAGATGAAAGTCGTTACAAAAGAGTACTGAAAAAGGAGATCGCCGTTGTCGTTTAGCCAATTCATTGGTCGCTTCATTCGTCCGTTTGTCCAAGCCATCACATCATTCCGGTGTCGCGCAGGTTCTCTTGCCTAAACAATTGAAAGAATTGAACAACAGAAAGGATGTGAAACAAACACGATGACGTCGAGCACGCTGTCAAACACGTTCTGTACTTGGTCCGTGTTCGTTGCGCACGTCTGCAAGTTCCCGAGTTAATCGAAATTGCCCACCTTTGTCTGGACTCACCTCGTGAACGTAAAGTTTGCTCTCGTTCGCGTAGAGCTTCATGAACTGACGGCG
Source organism: Aphelenchoides fujianensis (assembly GCA_024699865.1). NCBI lineage: Eukaryota > Metazoa > Nematoda > Chromadorea > Rhabditida > Aphelenchoididae > Aphelenchoides > Aphelenchoides fujianensis. The sequence continues at coordinate 19,323 of JAMPIO010000204.1, read as the reverse complement.
GATGAAGGAGATGCCGTCGTTGTAGTTGAGGCCGCCTGAACGCACGAGTGAACGGGTAGATCGATGGAAAGGCCCGCCTTTGTAGTTCTTGAAGGTGACCGAAAGCGAGACTCGTCGAATCTTCTCTTCAAAGAGGTCCTTCTTGTTCAGGAACAGGATCACGGAAGAGCGCTCGAAGAACGGGGTGTTCACCACCGACTCGAACAGCTCGAGGGCTTCCGTCAGTCTGCATTGCGGCAAGGACGAAGGGTGAGTGAGACGAGATTGCATTGCACTCCTCACCTGTTCGTCTTGTCGTCTTCGCGCAGCCGCTGGTCGAACTCCGAAATGGCCGCCACGTAGATGAGGGCGTTGACGTCATCTGAAATGCAAAGGAGGTGAAAGAACGGAGTGCGCGGAACAAACCGAAACAATGAAGCCACTTCCGCCGCTCACTCCGCTGCCCGCCGACGTCCACGATCCTGCAACCACAAGCTTTCTTTTCTTTCAACTGATTGAACGAACACGAAATGAATGTCATTGAAATTGAAGTCGAATTTGACAATGCCGGTCGTTGGCACCCGGGTGTGGACAATGTCTTCGTTTGTGGGCAAAGTAGGTCGGCTTCGAGATTCGATCCAGATCGTTCAAGAAGCTGGAAACCCGAGGAATGATGCACTCTATCGTTTCGTTCTTGCTTACTGCAGAGCAGAATCGTTGCATTGGAACAAACTGCGACGGCTGAAAGCCTCCCGCACGCCCTGGATCGGCCCACAACTGCTTCAGCATGTGGAAGACCTCCGGGCTGAAGGGCTCGAACTCACAGCCGCCCTGCACGTACTTTTTGAGACGGCGAGCGTTGTCCTAAACGAAGGTGTTGATTAAAAGGGCAAGGAAAAAGAACAAAAAGCTCCTAATAAAGGCTTCATAAACTTTCAACAGAACTCACTTGATTCTCGGGATCCGCGAAAGCGAATGGAGAGCCGCGGCATCGCCTCGCAGATCTCGGCGAGTGCCCGAACAGTGTTCGAGTACACGAGACTGCGGCGTTCTTCCAGTTCCTGGTCCGTGAATCCCTCGGCATGAAGGATTTGCATTTGTTTGATGAGCGTGCTCTTGCCGCTCTCGCCCGGTCCTGCAACACAGTCTTCGATTAAAGCTAGTTGTGAAGAAGGAAGACGCACCCAAGAGAAGCAGCTTCTGCGTGAATTTGTGCGAATTAGCGTGGAGTTCGCGGTCGATAGCCCGCGAGCGGCGCTTTCTGCCGCACGAGTTCGTTTTGGCACGAATTCGAGGCGCCCATTTCCGTTTCGGCTTGTCTTGTCTAAGAGCTGGCGATCAAGTGATGAGTAGTGAATGAAATCCGACGGATCAAACGCGCATACCGCAACTCATTAAAGAGCTTGAAAAAGTGAGCATTGACGCGTTCCTCAAGCCCGTTTTTCGTCTAATCAAAAGGCATTCCTGCGCTCGCCTCGTCTCATCAACCGAATGACGGCCGCCTTGCCGCAAACAAGAAAGGAGTGACTTCTGGCCCAATTAAACGCCGGCCGTTCTTCCCCAGTAAAACCAAAGCAAACAAAGGAATCCCCCGGGCTGGCGGCGCTCGGAAATCAGCGAAAGATTTGGAGTTCTCGGCACTTCTATTCGTGCTCAAGCACCAGAAAAGAAGGCACAGCGACAAGTTCGGCAGAATCCTTGCACATTAGTCCCTCGAACACACGAGCAAGTGAGCGAGCGGACAAAAAGAAGGACGGGAGAGGTTGATTAAAAAAGAAATTTTGTAGTCGCCCGTCCTCGCCGGCCCGCCGAACAAAAGGCGGGGGTTGTGCGAACTCGCCCGGCCGGCAGATCGCGGAGGCGACGGGGCGGAAAGAAATGGCCGCAAATTGAACAACGCCGACAACGCGGCCAATCGATGGCCGAACGAAATCAAGCGGAAGAACTTCGGCGAGTCCCCAATTGGCCTCCAGCGGAACGGTAGCCGGGCCAGACCGGCCTGGCGGCTAATTGGGACGAGCGGCGAGGTCGGCGGACGTCCGCTCCGGAACGGCTGATTCGAAGTGACGTCTGCGGCCACTCGTTTCCGCGAACGAACGGCGGAACTCCACCGAATTGGGCGGCTTTTAGTTCCGAACTCCTCGAGGAAGCAGGAAGAAGCGAGAGAAAGAAGATGGAAGATGTTTGCCGAACACCAACGAGCCGCCCCCTCCCGCTTCTTTTAATTCCGCCGAGTTCAAGCGTCCATCCCGCCCGAAATACCCGCCTGGCCACGTGTTTGTTTGCGCAGGCGACGACGATGAGGAGCGAAATAATGCCTTCATTTCACTCGCTCATTCCTTCCCTCCACCCCCTCCTCTGCCAGTTGGAGACCCGGGCAGAAAGATGAAGGGCAGAACTCCAATTCGAACGGCGAAATTGAAGCAAGCCGGGATTTTCGAAATCCCACGGCACTCAAACAAACAACCTCGTTGATTATAAAGCAGATAGAAAGTGAAGCCGATGCCGAAATGTGACGACCAGAGGATGATGGAAAGGAGAGAACGGCAGTCGACTCCATATTTCTTGGCCGCCCTCTTTCCGGACGTTTGGGTGCTCGAAGGGAGGAAGGAGTTGAACGAGAGGCGGGCAGGCGACGAAGCCAATTAGGCGGCAACCCGGCAGACAGTCGGGAAGACGTGACTTCGCCCACTTGCGGAGATTGCCGACGGGAACAGCCGGCAATTAATTCGAAGGAAGCTTCAGGTTCCGCGGACAACCGTGATTAACCCCCTCCTCCTTCTCCTCCTTTTTCTTCCCCTCATCGACCGGCAGTTCAACCTTCCGCCGGGCGGGAACCTTCGGGACAAACGGGTGGCATTTGGCGGTAACCTTTCGGCCGTCCTCCAGTCCCTCTTCTTCTTTCTTCGTTCGGTAATCCGCAAGCACCGAAATTGGATGATTAGCCGACGGTGTGGGCTACAAATTGCCCCCGTTGCTTTCGAGGCAATAAAGAGGGGGTTCTGCTGCTTTCTCTTCGCTTCTTTCCTCTCGGTCTTCTGCCTAATCCCCCTTCTCCTCTCCGTCGTTTTATGGCCGCCAGTTCGCCCGTTTGGGACTCTTCGGCACGTGCCCTCCACAAACATCCCCGCGATTCCGTTCTTCAAACCAAAAGCAATAAACGAACGGACGAGAAACTAGATGGAAATCAAGACAATTCAACACGTTTACGAGCATGAGACACACCGCCCAGCAAACCGAATCCTCAAATAACGACCGCTTCTACCCCCCTACGGTAAGCAGACGAACGTTCTGAATAATGCAGGAGATGACGGCGGAAGCTGCAAGCCCGCAGTCATCCGTTCACAGGCAATCGACGGAAGCAATTGAGATCGTCGTCGTCGCGCTGTGGATCGTAAACGTGGCCGAATGCAAATCAGAACGACCCGCTTCCCCCACTACTCCCTCTCGTTCCGTTTGCCTTCTTTTTCGAACGGGCGACCGACAAGCGGCCATTCGGTTCGAGACGTTCAGGATGCTGCGCCTTCTGCTCCTCTCGTTGATCCCACTCGCCGCCCTCGTGAGCGCGAAGGAAGAACAATGGGCGAGTGAGTGGACGAACCCAAGTGATGGCGCCTTTCAATCGGTTGCTTTTTAGTTCCGGAAACATTCGACGACTACCTGTTGTCTCTGTTCCGATACGAGAATCCGATCAAGTTTGTTACTCCTTCTTCGTTTTGTTTAATGGTGGCTTCCAGTCGTGACCACTTCTACTTTGTCGACCATGGACCGACGACCACCAACTTCACGTCCACCTTCCACTTCGAAGACTACCGCTTTGATGGGTACGTGGGCGAGGTGCTCTCTCCGTTGGTGGTGTCGGCGCAGTGATTCGAACAGTCAAGGTGGCCGTTTGCAGGGCTTCAAGGACTTGTTCAAAGGGAAGCCCGGAGGCCGAACGATTGCCTGCCCATCTATCACGGCTATCACAAGGTAAGGAGCGAAGGAGAAAAGGGAACTGGAACGCACTCTTTACAGGGATTGAAGCACAACTACTTCTCGAAGCCGTACGAGCCGCATAGACGAGGAGGCCGTCCAGTTCTATCTGGCCAAAGAGAAGGGCTACCTGCTGGCCAACCACCCCATTTACACGCTCGACGGCCAACCGATCGACTTCTTCGGTGACCTCGGCTACGACACGGTCTACACGACAAACCTGAAGCTGCACGAAGAGGATCCCAACATCGAGAACTACGTGATGTACCGCGTGCTCGGCCACTCGTGGGACTGTGGACGAAGTCCAAAACTTCAGCGAAGCGAATCCTTCGCCGGTTCTCGTCCAGAATGCCGAAGGCAGCCGTCGAGGAGGAGGAGGCGACCACGCAGGCCACACCCGGCTACGCCTCGCCGTTCATCCACTCGTGGCATCAGTACACGGTCGCCCTCTACCAGTTCTTCGAGGAGTTCGACCAAAACTACTACTACAAGACCACGGACTACGATTCGGCCCTCGGCAGTCGAGATCGCTCCAACTTCGTGGACAAAGTGGCGCACATCGTTCATCCGAAGACAGACCGGAAGCTTCTCGCCCAACTGTCGGCCCGAAAACAAGTCGCTCATTCCGCTCATCCAGGCCTACGCCAACAGTTCCATCTACTGTACGCTCCTACTTTTCTCTTTCCACCATGGTTTATTGGTTTGATTGCAGCGACCACCGTCCTCTTCCTGAGCGAAGAGGCCTACAAGAAGGCGGAGAGCGAAATGAAGACGACCTTCATCGAAAAGAAGATTCCTCGGCTACGTCTCCACGAACAACACGCACTGCGATCCCCGCTACCAGCTCAACATCTACCGCTCGTGGAATGACACGCAGGTCGGCCGCCGGGAAGCCCCTGCACGACGAGTACGTGTACATCGCCCCGCTGGCCACACGGGACCAACACAAGCTCTTCTACGACCAATCGTTCTTCGTTTGGTGATCCCTCAGCGGTTGATCGTTGATGCGTGCCGTGAATTGCGAGAATAAACTCGAATGCTTCAGTTCGGAGATCAAAGGAAGCCTGTGGATAAAAAGTGATGGTCTTCCGCGCTTTTTCTCGCTGCTCCGCGCGCAATCAGCAATAAAAAAAAACGGGCGGCCTTTGAAGTCGCCGCCCGGCTGCTCGCCGCTCGCTGGAGATCGCCGCGATTAGTTCGAGCGAGCGGCGTGGCGGGCAGCACGCTCGAATGAACCCGAGGAGAAGGCGGCGAGGATCCCGAAGTCGAAAACAATCGTGGAGATCCTCATCTTCTCGGTTTGCCTCAAGAATCCCCCCCGTTTGAGGATGACCCGCTTTTTCCGCTCGAACTGCAGATTCCCGCAGCCCAAGTGAAATCGAAAGCGAGCGGCTTTTAAACCACTTTCAACCGCCCACCGGCCACCATCTTCGCTTTTTTTCGGACGAAATGACGAGTCGCTTGACCGCCGTCTTCTCCAAACCGCTCCTCTACGTCCTTCTGCTTCTTTTGGGCTGCATCGGCCTCAAGCTGACGCGCGACTACGAGGCCAAACGGCGCCACTTGTACGTGGCCTCCGCCTTCTTCATCGCTGCCGAACTTCCCGCAGTGAGTGGACCGGAACGAATGAAAGGATTGCTCTTCGCTCTTCCAGCAACAAAACGTTGATCCGGGCTTTGGCCGTCGTCGAGAAGTCGCTCTTCGATCCCCGCCTCTCGTGCGATGTGGACGGCGAGGTGCGGCCCGTTCGGGTTCGTCGCCTGGAGCTCTTCATTGGTTGCAAGTGAGCCGAGGCCGAATGAAGAGGAGTGAACGAGAGTGTTCAGGTGGGGCGTCTACTTCCTCGACTGTCCCGTTTCCCGCCCGCCCCAACACTTCCACCTCGTTGGGGAGAACGAAAAGAAGCACGAGGTGAGGGTGTGGAGAGAGAAAGCAACCGCAAATTCCGGTCGTTTAGGTCGCGATCACACCGGCCGATCCAAAACCTCGCGGTTTCGTCGTTTGTTTCTCTCGGCTCTTCTTCTTCGAGCGGTGGCAAGCGGCAATCGCTGCCCTCAATTTCTACCAGTTCCACGGAGGTCGATCCTGATGGTTCTTCCAATCATCTCGGTGATCGAACAAATGTACACGATCCTCCGCGAGTACGAGGCCGAAGGGAGCGTGCGGTTGAAGCGAGCGGCCATGATTCCCCAAGATTGTGGGCACTTATCTCCACTCCTTAATAACTACATCTGCTTGAAGGACGGCCTGAACTACGAAGCCGAACACCGAAGTCGACTGGTTTAACCAGGTACTGAACTTCGATGAGTGCCTCTACGAATATCCGCGAATCGTCCGACTTCATCGCTTTTGCTGACCTCGACGACCTGATGATCCCGCGCAACTCGCTTGATTTGCACTCCGAACTCTCCGCCCTGGCCGCCGCCCACCCGCTAGCCGCTTCTTTCGAGTTCAACTGGAAGTGGGCGTCGGCGATCACTCGTTCGTCCCTTCCGCCTTCTTTCTGCGTCCATCCTCTCGGTTTTTTCAGCCAACGAACCGGAGAGCTTCTCGTTGAACGGCCTGGTTCGAAGCACGAACGTCCTCTTCAGGGCGCCCACCTGCGGGAAGCCGGTCGTTCGGCCGAAGCGCGTGCAGGAGGCGTTCATCCACCATCCCGAACGGCTGACCATGCGCGGCGAAGTGTTGCCCGGCTTCGAGCATAAGTGGCTGCGGGAGGACACGATCGAAGTGATCCACTTGAGACATCTCTTTCCAGACGCCCCACATTGTTCGTCCTTTCCTTTTATTCATCCATCCGATCAGTGTGTCGTTTAGACCCACCCGAACTCCTCGAACACGCCTTTCGGCAACGATCCCCGCTACGAGGAGGTGCACCGCGAGTTCGAGCGCTTCCTCCAGCGACGGCCGGCCGCCAAAGACGTTCGTTCAATTCAGAAGGAATCATCAGCTGAATTCCTTGTCGATTGCAGGCCTTTTTGAGGCTGCCCAGCAAAATGCTCTATTACAACTCCACCCATCGCTGTCTGCAGGAATCCCGCTTCCAACGCTGCCACTCGGCGTTGATTTGTGCCCCCGAGAAAACGGACGACCTTCCCGCTTGCGTTGTGCTGCAGACGGAGCCGAAGCGAACGGAAGTTGCAGAGCAATTGGGTCGTGTACACATCCCTCTCGCCGCAGTTCGTCCACCGGCCAAACTGCTTGATGTGATCCACTCAGCTTCACTTCCCTCGCCATCACCAAAGATGTACATACAAAACGGAAGAATAAACCGCCCACTCATCACCAACTTCAGCCACTTTTTATCGTTTGCCGATCAGAAATTCGAATGATCATAAACGATGAAGACGGCGGAGAATAATCGGAGGTCAATAAAGCAGAATCGCGGTATTCGGAAGTGATAAACCGGAGGCCACCCGACACGGCGAGTCTCCAGCAGTTGCATTCGCTCGAACGATGAAGGCGGTCGGTGTGTTGGCGGTGGCTCTCTCGCTCGTTTCCTGCGGTAACTTCCTTTCACAGCTACCGTCTTTATATGTTGCGTTTGTTTAGTGGCAGCGAATGGAGTAGACCGAGATTTGATCGAAGAGTACCTAACCGATTTGTATCAATTTGAACAGCCGGACACCGGCGACACGAAGCTGCTGGTTGACGAGAACGTGCTTTCCGGGCTGGACGATGGTCACAAGCGGGTACATCTACGAGTGTGGGTGATCTATGACTTGCTGGTGGGTAACTTGGGCATCTTCCTTTAGTTTAGCTCTCCTGGGATCGATCGTCCACTCGGGAATGAAAACGCGTGGCTACTGGCTACCCGACGGCAACAAGTGCGGCAAGCTGCTTCGATTGGTGCGTAATCTGCTTTCCCTATAGCAAACGTTCACTCCTTCCTGGCAGTACCGATGGTTCAACGGAACGACCGAACTCACCAAACTGACCTTCGATTACCGCAACGTGACGAACGAGGGCGATCGGCAGCCGATCGGCATGTGCGCGGAGAAGCAGGGAGATTGCGGGGCCGACTTGCCGCTTTTTGCGTACTCGGGCACGAATTCCAGTGCGGTAGTCCTTCTTACAACCTTCCATTGAGGAGTGTTTAGAGGGGAAATTCGGCTACTTTTACGCCACCTCGAATCACTTCAAGTTCACGCCCGACCGAGGAAGAACTACAAGCTCGTCAATTCGACGCCCTTCTGTTGGATTTACACCCGCGGTCGATGGCAGATTCAAGACGTAAGCCGAGCAGGAAGGAATCGAATGTTTGTTCGTGTGCAGGAAGGGAAGCCACCGGGCAACCTCCACCTTCGCCACCTCCACGCGAACATTCAGCCCGTCTATTTGTACCGCCCGTCCAACGGTGCCGCTCGCTACGAGACGGCGGTGCGCGACGATGCGGCGAGTGGATTTGCGGGTGAGTTCTCAACGCAAGAAGGGGAATGAGGACGCTCGTTCGCTTTCCGGCCACCAATTCAACGTCTTCGCGAACACCACAAGCCCCGAGCTCCAGCAACACTGCCGCTTGCGTCCGCTGAAGATTCCCGGGCAGGAGGCGGAGATCTCGGGATTCGTGTGCACAACGAACAAGATTTGCATGGGCCACATCCACTACGGCGGTGTTCTTCAACAGCACGAAGGCGAAAGGTTTGTTCACCCGCCCACTCCCTCCCTTCTCACTTGCTTGTGTTCAGGAACGGTGTCGTGGCCCCGGTCTGGTCCCGTACACGGAGTTCGACACGCCGCTCGCGGGCAGCGATTTCTTCTCGTTTTGATTCGATTGGCGGCCATGAGAAGGCCCACAAGTCAGTCGGCTGTGGAATAAACGAGTGATGTGCGGGCGTTCGATTGGTTGAAGCGGCGATTCTCACGGTCGTTGCTCAAAATTCAATCGATTATGACCCCCCGCCGGCCGTCCGGCAGCCCACAACCGGCCGGCAATTGGGTCGAATCAAACAAAACGAAGCTCTCGGCCGGCCGTTCCGCATCCTCCCGCCTCATTCTTCGCCAATCCGTCGGCATGTTCGTGCGGACACCTTTTTTCTGTTCTCTCCTCCTCCTTCTTACGGTACTCTTCAATGGGTGGACGGCGGGTAAGCCAATAATAGAAGGGAGAAGTGAAGTCAAATGGATTGCAGAGGGCGCTCCAATGGAGATCTTCGAGTCGCCCGAAGAGCACCGACCGTTGAACTCACCGAACAAACAAGCACTCGGGCATTCAAAAAGGTGAGCACAAATGAGAGGATTCCGCTAATCGACTTGCCTCCTTTCCTGCAGCCGCGGCCTCCTCTGGTGAGGACGAAGTGGCGGACGGCCCACAGGCTCTCAGCTCCACACACGCCTGCCCGCCCACTCCTCCCCTTCGTCGAAGAGCCAACCGCCGAGCTCGACCTTTGGAACCCATCCGACAGCCGGAAGCTCGACCCACACGCACACAAGCGGAAAGCCGGGCAACTCCTCTCCACGAGCCCACCGTCCACTCAAGCAGCACCAACCGACCGACCGCCTTCACTCACCCGTCAACCGGCTTCACTCACCCACCGACGGGCAGCAACTCGACCCATGCGAACGGAACCCAACACACTACCGCTGTCAACCACCGGCCACTCCACCCCAGGAACTCAATGGCCGACGCACTCACTCGCCGACCACACCCGCGATCCTCGACCCCGCCGAGCGGCGAGCGTTTGGCCATCGAGGAGTACCTAACCGAGGCCTATCTTCTCGTGAACAACTGGCGGATGGACGCGAAGCTGGAGACCGGCCGCGAGCTGCACTACGGGAAGGGGAAGCAGTTCGACAACTTCATCTTCCACTCGGTCCTCGGCTCCATCGTGAATCCCGGCCCGAAGTCTCGTGCATGGCGCATGGACGGCGAACACAAGTGCCGGGGCCTCCACTACATCTACCAATATTTCAATCACATTCGGACGAGAGCCATCGGATCACCTACCGCTTCGAAGACACGAACAACGTGGGCGACCGGCAGCCGATCGGAATGGTCGCCCAGCAGGCGGGCGTGTGCGGGGCCGACCTCCCGCTTTACGTCTACGAGGGCCACCACAACGGTGAGTGGACGGAAAGAAAGAAGAGTAATCAAACAAAGGTTTAGACTCGCATGGCAACCTGAGAAGCGCCTTCTTCTTCGCGACCACGCCCCGCCTTCAAATTCCTCCCCGATCGCGCGCACTACAAACTCGTGTCGCCGCAACCGTTCGGCTTTCATTTGGAATCGCTCTGCCGAACGAATCCAGAGTGTAAGAGACGGATGAAAAGAGGAGGAACTCACTTAGATTTTAGGACAAGAACATCAGCCAACACCACAACCTGGAGCTTCGCCATCTCGCCCCCTACTTGCAGCCCGTCTACGAGCACTACAGCCCGAAATACACGGACACCTGTTACTTCAACAACGTTGTGGAGGATGACCCACTGCTGACGTCCACTTCGTGCGGCATGCTTTCAACAGCTTCGTTGCGGGTTCGGGTCTCGAGCGCCACTGCAGCCTGACGGAAGCCGTCGACTTCGTCCACATAACGCCCGACGGAAGCGACGTTGGAACGCGTTCGTTTCACTAACTCTCGCAAACCCTTCTTCTTTCCTTGTGTTCAGAAGACGATCAAGTGTTCACGAACCCGCTGGAGTTGGAGGTTGCGAGAAATCACACGCAGTGCTTACGATCGCCGCTTCATCCACTCCCTACTACTCCAATCCGACTCCATTGGGCCTGGTCATCAATCGACCCCACTTGTGCGGCCACCCGCTTCCACTACGTTCAGTACTTCAACCGCACACTTAACAACTCGTACGTGGCGATCGAGGGCACGAACTGGCCGGCCGATAAGCCGATCAATCTGACTTCTTTCTATTCGCTCTGATCCCCCGCTGTTTCTTCTGCAACGAACGAAATAAACGACTGCAAGCACCATCGGTCGATTGCATCCGTGCGTGCGTGTTCTGTCGAAAGAACGAAGTCGATTGATTGCACGAGCTGACGAACAACCCATTCGATTTGCATTCGGGGCCCATTTGTTGCCCACGGAAGTGGTCGTTCGGTGCAAATGAACGACATCTTGTCGTATCTACCGATCGCTGCGACGATTCTCGACGGCAATTCGACTTCTTTTCGAGTCGAACACGATGGAGATGGGCGGCTGTCGGCTTCTCGTCCTTACGGTAGCCCTCCTCCTGCTCGCGAGTGGAAGTGGTGAGTGGAGAGAAGTGGAAAGCGAGCTGAAGGACTGCAATTTCAGCGGTCGAATTCAAGAGCGCGAAGTCTCCGGACACTCACGGTGAGCGGCACCCCAAGAAACACCCGGCCGGTCATCCCTTTCTCGCATCTCACCCCTTCAATCATCCCTCCGTGTTTGCAGGCGAACCGAAAGGCCGACTGCTCATCCAGAAGGACGGTCCCGCAACTGGCGCTCCTCCGCTCGCAACCACGAAAGCGACGAGCACACAGGTCACCGAAGACCACCACGGAGCCGATCCCAGAATTCACGCGGCCGGACCCCGGCTTCACCGTTCTTGCCGAACCACGGCGAGATCGAAAAGTTCCTGGACGACGTCTACCTGTTCGAGGATTCGGTCAACCGGAACGCAAAGCTCGTGATTGGCCACGAGTTCTACACGGGCAAGGGCGAGAACTACGACCATTTCGTCTTCAACTCGGTCCTCGGCTCCATCGTTCTGGCCGGCCCGAAGACGCGCGCCTACACGCTGGGCGACAAGCTGTGCGTGGGGCTGCACAAACTCTACCAATGGTACAACCAAACGACTCGTGAGAACACTCGATTCTCCAGCACTCGCATATTCTCCCTCTCGTTGCAGAAGTCACGCAATTGACCCTCGACTACCGCGACGTCACGAACGAGGGTTCTTTTCCTTTTCTTCTCTCTCTTTCCACTCCTTCCTTCTTTCAGGCGACCGCCAACCGCTCGGATTGTGCGCCCCGCGGAAGGGAATGTGCGGAGCGGACGTGCCCCTCTACGTCTACTCGGGGACCCACGAAGGTAAGCAAAAGATCTCGAAAAGCAATGGAGGGTTGTTCGTTGTAGTGGGCAACGACCCGAAGAAGCTCTCCTACTTCTACGCCACCTCGCCCAACCACAAGTTCACGCCCGACAAGACGCACTACAAGCTGGCCTCCGACGAACCCCTGTGCTTGGATCTACTCCCGCTCTCAAGCTCGTGCGGCTGATGTTTGTCCTTTTGGTAGTGGATAAGTGGACAATCGGAAGTTTTCAGGACAAGATCACAGACGTGCACTCAAACCTGCACTCTACGCAACGTCGTCCCGTTCATCCAGCCTGTCTACGAGTACCACAACGAAGAGCACATGGACACGTAAGCCGTTTTTCGTGAAGGGATTGAGGGTTTTCCGATTTTACCGCACCTACTCTTGTGGCCAACCGGCTTATGAGCTGTTAGAAACGCGCCACTCGTCTGTGTGTTCCAGGTTCTACACGACGGAGTTGCTCGACGGAAAATTCGCCAAGGACTTTCGCCGTAAGCTCTTTCTCGGGCGACTGTCGAATTTAATCGGGCGTTAGGCGTGGCTTTCAACACGTTCAAGAACTCGTCAGAGTTGGCGAAGGCCTGCGATTTGATCGAATTGGTCACCTTCGTCTACATTCCGGACCGGAACTACAAACACCGCAAGAACACAAGGAACTGAATGGATTGATCGAACGAGTGTTTGCAGAAGACGACATCATCTTCACGTCGCCCGAAAAGATCGCCGAGGCCAGGAAGAACACCACCGCGTACAGGAACCCGGACAGCTTGGGCTTCGGCGTTCGCTTGAATCACAAGTGCCGAGCACGCCTGCTCTACAAGCAATACTACGCGAAAGAAGACCAAGGTCCCTTCAAAACTTGCAGCTGTTCGTTGATTACCGCCCCGCTCTTTAGATCACTACATTGCGCGCGACGAGCACCCTCGCAGCCCCGCTGATGCGTGGGACGACGAAACGGCTTTTTATTCGCTCTGAACGGCGTGAATCCGAGTGTGCGCAATGAGAAGAGTAAACGCATTGATTATCGTTTATTACGGCCGGTGAGAGGGGTTACTCCTTCTTCACGGCGTCCATCAGCCGCCCGTGGATGTACTTTCCGTCGTGAATCCGGCGACACGCTTCGTCCATTTGGTCCATGTGCGAGTCGTGGGTCAGACGGCGCATTTCGTCCGCGTTCCGAACGTTCGCTTTCTGCAAGCGAGACGAGTCGGTGGAAGGAAAGGAGAGAACTCACGATCAAAGCGGGCTGAGCGGCCGGGCAGGACTCCGTCAACTGCTTGAAATAGCAGAGGGTCGAGCACTCCACCGTTCTACAGGGCAAATGGTCGGTAAAAGGAAAGAAAGAAATGGAGTGAACTCACTTGCACAGGTGCTTCTGCTTCTCGACCTTCGACGCGGTCTTCTCCTGCTTCGCGTTGCACTCCTTCCGGCAGACTAAACGAACAGCAATGAATGGTCGAAAGAAGAAGAGAACTCACTGAAATCCGCCTTGTACGAGGCCTCCCGCAAGCAGGGCAGGTGTTCTTCGAGTTCTAAACACTCGCGAATGATCGACGGAAGCTCTCTTCCACTCCCACCTTCTTCCATCTCAATGCAATGCACTCGGTAGAAGGTGGTGTATTGGAAGAAGGCGGACCGATCTTCGGGCACGCACTCTTGAGCGCAAACCGCCGACTTCTCCAACGCCTCGCACACGTCCTCGTAGTGCAGGTACAAATAGGAGATGGTGCGCTCGATGCGGCTCATCGGGTCCAAACATTTCTGCAGACACGGCGACACGTCGTTCGCTAAACAACCGAATGATGCCGGGGAGAAGGAAAGGGGTTACCGTTGGCCGTGCATAAGGCGGTGGCCAGAGCAACAAGAAAAAGCAAACGAGCACTCATTTCGTCTCTGTAAGCGCAAGGATGGAGTGTTCGAACGAAAAGAACTCCACGAGATTCGAAGCAAACCCGCCGTCTTCCAACCGCAATCTTCGTTCTTTCGCCCGCCGCTCTTCATCAACCAAAAGAAAACATTTTGAGATCCGCCGATCGGCGACGAAATCCGCCGGTCGAAATCGAAAGGCGGGCGGCGGGCGGGCGGCTAATTCGAGAATGAAATTTGGGTCATCGCCGGTCGCTCGAGCGGGCGGTCGGTGGGGCGCGAGTGGAAGGCGGGCGGGTGAAAACGGCGGGAGTCCGCCGGCTTTCCGAAATCCGCCCGCTCGCTCCCGAACCTTTCGCCTGTTCGGCACCCGAACTGAACCGTTGTTCTTTTGTAAGCCCCAATCGACTCGTTTATTCCATCGAATTAGGAGTTCGAGAAACGAAGAGCGCGAACGGACTAATCATCCCGCAGAGACGGAGTTTAGCCCTTTGTTCGCCTTGTAGACGCCGTTCGCGTAGACCACAAGTTCTGTTTAATCTTCCGCTGCATGAACAGAAGGATCGTTTTATTCTCACAACAAACGAACGACAAAGATTCCGCCTCATTTCTTCTCGACGGCAGGCGGCGGCTGCGGAACGACGGGCGCGACGCCACGACCGAATTGGCGATCGCCCACACGAACAGCTTGGAGGCGTAGCGGAGGCGCGGCGCGGCCGGCCGCTTCATCCCCGACTCCACGGCGCCCACGTTGTGCAGGTCGAGGTCGAAGTGGGTGGAGGCGGCGAAGTAGTTGATGAGGATGGAGAGCACGATCACCAGCTCCATCGGGAACTTGATCTTCGTCCACTTGCGCAGTACCGTGTCCAGGAACTGCTTCGAGAAGAGCAGCAGCACGCAGCAGACGACCGACAGGACGGTGGGGTTCTTCTGCAGCTGGTCGATGTTCTTGAAGAAGCAGATGTAGAACTGAAAGAAAACGGATGAACGGATGAGCTCTGCAGTCCTCTGCTTGCCTTCGGAATGCCGCAGAACTCCATGGGCGACGGGAGGTGCTGGATGCCCGTCATGTAGGGCAGCTGACTGGTGAGCACGAGGACGGCCGCTCCGGAAGTGAGGCCCTGGACGAGCTGATCGAACAGCCACACCGCCAGAATGCCGGCGTTCATGAGGCCGAGCAAGAGCTGCAGGAAGAAGGGTGGACAGCAAGAGGCAGGGCTCACTTGAATGCAGCCGGTCATGAGCGTCAGACAGCCGACGATCTCCACGCCTCCGCGGGGTCGAGCACCGGCTTCTCCGTCCAGCAGCAGAAGCCGGCCGCCTCCAGCTCGTTGCCGGAGGTCGCGTGGCCCTGATCCGTTTTGATCTCCTCGGCCACCTCGCTCACCGCCGCGCTCACCATCAGGGCGACGATCGAAAAGGGGCCTGCAAACAGAAGGGAGGGGAGTGAGCGGACAGCATGCACTCTTTATTCTTGAAGATGACATCGGTTACAGAAAAGAAGAGTTACATGCCTTCAGTTAGCGACAGAACAAAAAGATGCGAGAGATTCAGAGCTCAGCGACGACTGTCCACATCATCTCCGTGCCGTGACGCCCCAGCTGGCGGTCGTCCTTCAGCTTCGGTGCGGGTCGATCTCCAGCCCGTCCATGACCATCCGGCGGCCTTTAAACAGCGCGCATTGGTCAAACGAGAAGGTGGCGAGCGAGACTACCCGGTCGGGTGCTTAGCGCAGCTGCTCGTTCGTCTCCTCGTCGTCGGACGTCATCACGGTCAATTAGATGCACCACTAGAAGGTAGGCGGTTGGAAGGTACGAGGAGAACTCACTGTTGTAGGCGCGCAGGACGCTCATCCGGTCGTCTTGGTGCTCGGACTCCAGCTCCAACTCGAAGCTGTCGTCGGAGTACTCGTCGCCGAGAGAGCCCAGCTGGACGCGAATTGCCTCCAAGTCGGCCACTCGCAGCAGACGGGCGACCCAGAAGGCCAATCCTTCGGCAAGTGGGCGGCGGTCAACTCCAGCGAGCCGACTGGAAGCCGAACGGCCGAAACGATGCAGCGAACGTTCCAAAGCGGTCGTGATTGCGGAAAGAACATAATTCTTTCGGTCACGTTTATTCTTTTGAAAAGAAGACACAATCCCGGTACAGCCGAGCATTCCGCCACGTTCGCTCATAAAACTTGCAAAGACTCTTTAACGAAAAGGAATAACCAAAGGCAAAGGTGCGTAATGCACTTGTTTGTTTGTTCTTTTGATCTTTTGGATCACGCCGCCTGCAGAAACTGGGTGTGTCGGTTGCTCACTTCTGTTATCGAATGCGGCAACAAAAAAACTCTTCTTCCGCCGGTTGTTCGGAGCGATGCTCTTGTGTCTTTTTCTGCTGCTTTTTCTTCGGCCCACAAATGCGGTGGACGAGGTGAACTGGAGGTTCCTGGGCGCGGGCAACCTGAAGCCGTTTGCCCTCGCTGCAATCGGGACTCCGGGTGCATTCGTTCGCCTTTTGCTATTATTTTCTTCTTTGTTCAGGGCAGTTCGAAGATCTCGCGATAGTGAAGGGAACGTCCGCAGTGAACTTGATCCTCCCGAGTGATGTCAACGTGTTCGATCCGCGGTAAGCAGCTGTTCGTTTGATCAATCTTTTTCGTAGGAACTCGACGAGCTTCAAGAAGACGGCGGACATCACGAATCCGGACGGCATTCGCGGGACGGACACCTTCGTTGCACGTCTCCTCGCTTCCTTCCACCCACTTCTCCCTTCCGTTTAGCTCCACTTGGGCGAACTGAAGGCGGACATCACGATCGACGTGGTAGACGTCTCCTTCTATGCGGGGAACAACTGGCCGGGCGGCGCGTTCGAGCTGGACCGGCCGGCCGACCGCTCGCAGATTTCTTTCGTCCAAACACTCCTGAACACGCTGGACACGCACGAAGTGGTCATCAGCTACGACAAGCACGCACTTCGATCTCCTACTCGTCATTCACTCTCGCCCGCTTTAGGGCGTGTTTCCTCACGGAACCTCCTTCTTTTTCGGGCTACCTGACGCTAGGCGGGCGGGCGGCCGAGTGGTGCGGCGCCGACTGGACGCTTGTGGCCGACGGGGACACGAGCGGCGCCCACCAGTGGTCCTTTCCGCTGGGGATGTTCGTTTCTTCTCGCCCTTCAACCGATCGTTTGCTTTCGGTTCCAATTCGGCTGGTACGGGTGGGTGTCGCCGGGCATCGCGGGCTTCGCGCTCGACGCCTCGTTCATGGTCGTCCCGGAGCTTTTGCGAGCGCCCCTGCTGGAGCAACTGAACACGACGGACGAAACAGACGTCCCCTGCGATCTGGCATTCGATTTCTTGTTCCTCATCGGGGGCAGGGAAGTGCGCATCCCACCAGTCGATTACTTGGAAGAAAGAGCGGACGGAAAGTGCAGCCTGCGGGTGACCTTCGGAGCGGAGAGCTCCTTCTTCACCCTTCCGCCCACCGTCTTCAAGGACCACTGTATTCTGCTGGATTACGACCAGCAGAAGCTGGGGCTGGCCTCTCGGCTGACGACTCTGAACACGAACTGCACGAGTCCTCAGTCGACCACTTCATCGCCGTCTACCACAACGAAAGGAGGTGCGCAGTTTGGACCAGCTATGATCACCGTTTTCCTCGTTCTTTTTGCTCTTGCGTTTGGTTTAACTGAACAAAGAACTCTCTGCCAGCGGGAGCAGTAGCGACTGTTTGAGGAATAAACTCTCGATTCATTTTCGGCCCAGAGTTGCTCGCGGCTCAACACTTCAACAATCACTTGTCAGAGTTGGACGGTGACGGTCGGCGGTGCTCGCGGAGTGCCGACAAACGGCTGCACACGAGTGACAACTTCGTTGGAATTCGTATGGGATTTCCACTGCTGCTTGAAGCGGGTAAAACTCCACGAGGCGGGCAACACCTCCGCCCTCATCGACGGAGTGATCAGGACGAGAGCAACCGAGGGCAGAAGAGCCATGCAGTCGGAGACGATCAAATACGCGCGCTTGTTCGTGATCCTGTCTTCAAACAGCACGAACGAGTTGTAGATCGTCTAAAGTAGGGAGGTCCTTGGCCACTCATCCCTCCGCACTCACCGTCATCAAGTGGAGCGAGTAGATGATGCCCGTAAGAACGAGAAGGCGGCGTTGGAGTTCCTGGTGCTGTTCGGGGATCAGCGCCTTCTTTCGATTCCAACCGCCGATCGCCGTGACGTTCAGCACGAGGCCGATGGCCGTCGCACTCGCTGTCAGCCAGCCGTTGACCGTCGATCCGTACTGCAAGGAATGTGAGCAGAGTCAATAGACGAACAAACCCAAAGATGGACGATCTCTACTTGCGTAAAGCCCACGTAGCTCTCGTTGTGAGCTTGAATGGTCTCCAAACCAAAACGAGAGAGGGCGTTCGGCAGTGCGAACACGAAAGTGGCGAGCAATGTGACGACAGAAATATGGAGTGTGTACTTTTTCCACATCTAAACACACAGTTTATGCAGTCCTATGAATGCCCGCTCACTTGTTCGTAGGTGGTGTAGAAGAAGATGGCCGTGTAGCGGTTCAACGACAGCAGGATCGGGAAGAAGGTAGTAAAGTATGAGCAGAAGGCGGCCACCCAGTGAACGGGCGTGTTGCCCCAACTGAGAGCTGCAAATCGGTAGAACCACAAGTCGTAGAGTGGAGAGGCCGGCAGTCGACTGCCGTACTGATTCGAGAGGTACAGAAAGATTCCTGCACGAGGAGATTAACCAATTGAAGAAGATCTGCTTACATTCACTACACAAAAGGAGAGAATGCGGTAGTACGAAGAGGAGAACTGTGACTGCTTGGCCATCAGCACGTACGCACTGCGGACGTTAAGGACGAGCAGCGGGATGCCGTACGCGTAGTAGAAGAAGAGCTCCCACCAGCCAATCATTCCGCCGAGAAACAATCCGATATTCACGGGTCACTTGCCGAAATGCGAAAAGCCACATTTAGTCTGGAACAGCTGCCCACTAGACGTCTCTTCTCGAATTCGAAGAACGACCGGTGTTTTTGAAGAAGGCCGTGCATTCATCGGGAATTCAGGCAAGCAAACTGCGAAGTGGTGGAGAGGGGTGACGTGTTCACTGGGCTCTCTCGGTGGAGGTGAGATTCCGTTGTGCAGGAAATGTTGGAATGCTCGATCGCCAGTCGCCTTGAGCTTCCGCTGCCTGGGAGAAAAGAGCAGTGGAAAGCGGAAAGCGGCCGGCGAAAAAAGCGAGCTGACCTCTTGCGGTCGCCCCATCGCTCGTCTGATCGAGCGGGCAGGTAAGAGGCGTGTGCAAGTGAACTCATACAAGTTTTACCTCCTAGTCAAAGGTACGAGGAGTCCGACCTTCTTCTGATGTGTCGGAAAGGAATTTTTGGGTTGTTCCCGGGGCAATCTGGGAACTCATATTCCACAAGAGGAGTGGTCGATCGTGAGTGGTCAAACGGATGCGAGAACGCGGCACTCTCCAAGACAGCCAAACGA
>JAMPIO010000203.1:0-181535 GCA_024699865.1 Aphelenchoides fujianensis | reverse complement strand
CAGCAATCACCTGCTAAACAGCTTCAAGAGGCGATACTCGATCCTCCTGCCAACAGTCGGCCGTGTACGTTCATTTGCACAACGTTCATCTACAGGGTGTCCCAGAATGGAAAATAACCGGTCAAACGCGCGGGCGGTGTCGGGCGCGACTCGCGCCTGCTTGGCGCAACGGGCGAGCTGATTTGCTCGTGTTTCGGCTTGTTTTCGTCCAAAAACTCGTTGAATTCGAGAGATTCGCTGCTTTTGAGACCAGTCGTGGATCAACCATCAGCAAGCAACAACTGGAACAGTCGCGCAGCTGCAAATCCGATCTGAAGCGCGGCTTTCCGCTGAAAAACGGAAATTCACGCGTAAAACCGTTAAAACTTGTCGGATTGATCGAAATTTTACCGAGTCGGTCAATCAAAAATTGCGGATTCGATGCAGCTTGTTGTTCGCCAAGATTCGTGCGATTTGGACGTCTGACAAGCGTCTAAACGGACGGGAAAGAACAAAACCAGCTCGCTCGTTTGCGCCAAACAGGCGCGAGTCGCGCCCGACACCGCCCGCGCGTTTGACCGGTTATTTTCCATTCTGGGACACCCTGTACGCTGTCCTTCAGATCTTCAAGCGATTTTACGGGTTCCTACTCGTGCAGTGATGCTTTATCGATGTCTGCCGGAAATTGCTTCGAACGGACCGTACGTGAGTAGAGCGTGAGAATAGTCGAGTGTTGTTTACGATTAGGGCCGAACGAAACGAAGTCGTAGAGAGCGTGGTCGTCGACGTTCGCCACTTCGAATTCACGCGCGAGATTCCGACGAACGCAGTTGGCGATTCTGCCTGGAGCGAGCAGGAAACATGTGAATACTGCGCTGCTTTCAAGAATCTTCGAGGGTTGAACGACGACCTCTCACTGCTGCTGATTCTTCCGTGGGTTGAACTGGGACATTCCGCGGTGAGTTCTTTCTCCTTACGTCCCCATTGTCCTTCATTTGAACAGGTCGGTGTTGAGTGGCTGCTGCTCTATTTGCTCCGACAATCCTCGGACGTCGCCGCGTGGGCGAAAGAAGAAAAGTTTTCGCCGGTGGAGATTCGGACGGCAATCTACGTACCGCATTCCGAGGCGACTCTCGTAGGTTCCCAGTGCTTCCACTAAACTTTCCTCTTTTGTGCAGACAGCGTACGAGGAAACGATCTCCGCAATCACTGCTTTTTACAACGAACGACCGGACTTCACGCACGAAACCGACCACGGCCCCGATTTGCTCAGAAGACATGTAAATGAACGGCCGATCGTTGGTGTCTGGAGAAAACAAATCGATGCTTGCGAACTGGTCTTTATTTTTCTTCAAGATCCGCAGTGAATAAACTTCTCGTTTGTTGTTTCTGTCGTGCCTGCAACGATGCTAACGAAAGGCATTTCTACCTGGACAGACTAATAAAACACCCGTACCGCGGGCACGCAGGAGTGCGGGCGCCATCCAGCAAACAGCGGCGACTCATTGCTCTGCCTAAAGACCAACGGAGATGGGCGAAGGAAAGTAATTTCTCTTCGTTTAGGACTGTTTGGCTCCCCAACCGTCGGCTTTTGCAGCTGGGAGCTATTCTGCATCGGACGTCACCCGACAACCCGCAAGTGCTAGGCAGGACGGAGTTCTGCAACGGTAGAAGGCTGTTGAAACCGCCTTTTCAGCATTTTTCGCAGTCTTTTTAGCTGGCTGATCGTAACGGTGGGGGCAAAAAAGCGGCGCCTTTGTTTTATAAGCAAATTCCATACCCTGCCCGTCTTCTAAACAATTTTAAAGTCATTAAACGTAGACAAGTGAACAGCACAAGCGACAGCTTCTGTTCGTTCTACAAAGCCATACACACTTCAGACTCGTGGACTTCATCCTCCGATTGCTCGGGGCTCTTTTGGGTCTTGCCCACCTTTGCCTCGTCGGCCTGCAGCGGCGTCCAGCAGGGATCTTAGTTCCAAAGGTCGCCGAAGGCGACAAGGGCGGCGGACGGTTCGTACTGAACGGAAGCGGCCGATCGGCGGCCTGCTCACTCGCTAGCAGATTTAACGGCGCGCTTTCGAGGATTGTGTGGGCAGCGAGGAAGGCGACGTTCGCGTCCTCCATCTTGTTCGTGTACATTCGACCGCCCGCCCGCAGCGCCCTAGCGGCGCACAAACCGCTCGGACGTCGCGCAGCGGAAGTGTTGAACGTGGCCGAGTTTCAGGTGGCCGGGCCTGCGGCAGGAGTCGGTGAAAGAATGCGATTTGTGCAACAAAAAAGAAGTGAGCGAAATAGGCAGGGGCAACAGAAACAAAGGCTCGCCTTCGCCGTTCAACTTCCACACAAATCTTCGCCAAACCAGTCGAGCAGCACGGCAAACGAAGCGTACTCGCGCGTCACGTCAAACACGCGCACCACAAACAAGCTTAGCAAGAGCGAGAGTGAGAATTGATTTTTTCATTCTTTTATTCCTTGACAACGGACAACGAAAACTAATGGGTGCGTTGACGCTTGGGGGCGGGCTCTCCGATGTCCGCGCCGCCGTCCACGGCGTCGTTGTTGCCCTCGTCTTGCTGTCCTTGGGCGTCGACGGGCGGCGGCGGGCTCTCGGCGGCGTTCGGATTCGCGGCGGCGTTCGGGTCCTCGAGCTCCTCGCCGCCGCTTTCGCTGTTCGTCGCGTCCTCCCACTGGAAGCAGAACGGTAGAAGGGGAGGGAGGATAAGAGGACTTACAGGCAGCTGCACTTCTTCCTCGTCGACATCTTCGATCGCTTCTTCTTCTTCTTCTTGGTCATCATCGGAGTCGTCGTTGACATAGTTCACGGGCGGGTCGTCGTTCGGTTGCTCGGCCATCACGAGAGCGCGGTGAGGGACGAGAGAACGGAGAGGGACGAGAGGGGAGGTGCACACGACGCGAGTGGGGCTCCCGCTCGTCTCCGGCCGGCTTTTAACCGTCGGAATTTGCATCGAGCGAGTGATTCGGAAGTGGGCATGCAAATTGGCGGCATTGCGAAGACGATCGCGTTTGCGGCCAGCTCCTCGATCGTGGGTGAACAGGTACTTTTGATCGAGCTCCTTCGTGAACAGCAGCATGTTCACGTGCAGGCGAGGCACGCGCGGCCGGGACACGAGCTGCTCCTTGTTGTAGACGTGCGTGTGGTCGAGATTCATGGACGGCAAGAGCGGGTACACGTCCGGCGTCCGCTCCATCCTGAACACTGGAATGAACGAAAAGAAGGCGGGTGGGAACAACCGCGTCGCCTCGACCTCCTCCGCCGACCACAGCGGCCGCACGGGCTCGCCGCTTTGCACGACGAGCGCCGGCTGGGGGCGGACGACGAGCGGTGCGGTCGCCCCCAGCTGGTCGGCGGGCAGGAACCCGCTGAACGGCGCGTCGTAGTCCACACTGCAAGGCGGCAGTCAGTAGTGAGTGAGGGAAGTAAAGAAAGATTACCGCTGTCCCTTCTGCTGCCCGTGCCGCAGGGCGTGGAGCAGCACGCGGCGTGGCAGGTTCGCGAAGATGATTGAGCTGAAAGCGAACAGAAGTGAGGGGATCAAAATGATGGTCGGACTTCCGATTGGCCACCGGCATCCCGTGCACGCGGTCCCGCTTGTGCGGCCAGAAGAGGACGGGATCGTGGACGCAAGGCAGCTTCTCTAGCGTCGGGTCGAAGCGCTCGCCGGCGAGGATCGCGTCCGCAAAGAGCGCCTCCTCGTCCGCCGGCCGCTCCAGCCGACTCCAGCCGTCCAACTGCCGAGCGAGCGGGCGCGGCGGCAGGGCGCCGATCAGCGCGCACGCCGGCTCCACGCCGTCGGCGAACGGGCGGTGGCCCTCGAACAGGAACGCGCTCGCCACCTTGAACAGCGGGTGGTCCTGCAAAGCACGAAATACAAAAGAAAAATTAGAAGGATCACCTGCTCGCGGTCCTTCGGTTGGGAGTCCTCCCGCTCGGCCTCCTCGAAGAATTCCCGTCTGTTCGGGTCGTGCACGGCGACGCCCAGCGCCTTCAGAGCGGTCGGCACCTCGAAGCGCGGCATCAGCAGCAGCTCGCGGTCCTGCACCATGCCCTTGAAGATGCGCGTGTTCACTTTCCTCTACAGCTTCACTTCTCGGTACTTTCGGTAGACCATGGCTGAAAGCAACAGTAAATCGGACGAATTGAAAAGTGGGAGGAAGGAGCACGATCTACACGTGTACACGAACGCAACGCAAAGACATGGTCGAGAAAAGGCGAGTATATTCAAAGGAAGGTCATCAATACACGTGGACGATGCCCTAGACGAAGACCCAAAAGAGGACGTAAGTGTAGAGACCGCCGACCACGACCAACGAGTGGTTCACGAGCAGCGAGCGGCTGAGAAAGAAATCGTCCGACCGACCGCCCGCTTTGAACACCCACATGCCGCCCCGAACTCAAGAAATAGAAAAAAAGGAATGGACTGAGGGCACAAACCTGCAGCAGGATGCCCAGCACGTAGAGCAGGAAGCCGTGGAGGCCCGTGAAGCCGAGTATTCCCGCCAAGACGGCCTTCAACGCCGCCTGACACGTGCGCGAGTACACGAGCACGGCGAAGTTGTTCCGCGCCGCCGCTTTTTTGTAGAGCGGCTGCTCCGCTATCTCGTTCATCGAATAAATGCGGGAATTACGCGACAAGCACGAGGAAATCCCAATCAGTAAGCGCGAAACAAAATGAAAATCGTCCGGAAAGCGGCGATCACAAACCGCCCGTTCTGCTCGCTTGCCGAAAATCGATGACCGAATTTCGCGGCGACGAGCGGAAGAGGCCGCAGAATGCCGTTACTTGTTCTAACAAGGAAGATTTGCAGTAACCATTGCCTTCTCTGGCCTTTTGTTCCCCCTGCCTTCAATTCGGCGACACGCCTTCCGCTCAGCCTCCATGCAGCTCCTCACTTTCATCATGAGCGTCCTGCAGCGGCTGCGGGACGGTCGTGCCGCTCGTCTACGCGCAGGCCACCTAGTGCTGCGCGGTGGAACTCTTGCTTGACGTTTTCTGCGACATTGAGTGCCCTCCAACTTCTTTCATTTGCTCTCGTTCCTTTAAAGCCGCTGAAGCTGCGAGCAGACGAGTGGAGTCGCTCGTCGCTGTTCCGCCAACACCCGCAACACGGTGGGTGGCCGTGATGAGGATGCGGACGGGACCATCGGGACGGAGGTCTCGCGGCTGCTGCTCGAGTTCGGCTTCGAAGTGGCGATCTTCGGGCTGCGGCGGCCGCGGCTGCAGTTCTTCAAGGACTGGGAGCGGCTGCACCTCTTTAAGTGCGACCTGCTAGTCCCCAACCAGGTACACGCGGCACTCAACGACTTCCAGCGCCGTTTTGAATGTGTGGACCTCGTCGTCTTCAACGCGGGCGTGATGCTCCAGCCGCCGCTTGGGGAGCCGAAGACCGTCGACCCGCACTTTACAGTGAACGTCCTCGCCCACGCGCTGATGCTCGACGTACTCCGGTCGTTCCTGGAGCGAAGTCCGCGCGCCGCCCCGAGGGCGATCGCCGTCTCGTCGACCACGCTCCGCTTGGGCGACCGGCGGGCATTCCTCAACGGCGATCCGGGTACTCGCTTTCGATCCTTCTTCTTCATTTGCTCGTTGCAGCCCGCGCCTTCTGCCGCTACTCGAACGGCTACAAGTCGTACTATGACTCGAAGCTGCTCGCGAGCGTCTACTTCCGGCACGAGGCCGAGCGGGCGGCCGGCTCGAAGCTGCGCCTGGCGAGCGTCCACCCGGGCGTCGTGCCGGGCGCCCTCTACCGCCACGTGTTCCCGCCGGCCCGCTTCCTCATCAACCGTGGATGAAGTTCCTGCTCCGGCAAGTCTTCCCGCCTTCTGCTGACCGCCCGCTCGTTGCAGGAGGAGCAGTCGGACGGCCATCGAAGTGCTGAGCCTCGCCTTTAACGACCACGTCCGTTCGGGCTGCTTCTACGGACACACCAGCTGCCGGAGCTTCGAGGAGTTCTCCCACGCCGATCTCCGCCGTCTGCACAAGGCCGTCATGAACCAGATCCAATGATCACTCGTTTCTTTCTTCTTTCTGATATTTCGAGTGAACGGGTACTTGAATAAATACGAGGTCCGGTTTTTCGGATTGTAATTAGACTGAACGCTCGCCCAAACACCCGCTTCAAGTGTCCGCCTACGCACAAGAAGCTGGCGTTTCGCAAGCGAAGATCCGAACGACATTCTGGTTGCCGGATGCTCGCAAGAACCCAAGTTCCCGATCACCCACCCATTTGTTTACTCGTTCTCATCCAATGCAGACGGCGTACAAAGAAGTGCTGCCGGCAATCAACCGCTTTTTAGCGATCAAACGGATCCCACTTTCCAAGTCGCGTGGATCGCCGGCGGTCTGTCGAAAACGCGCAAAGATCGCCGCCAGAAGCTCGCGGGTGTGTGGATGAATGCAAGGCGTACGATGGCGATCGGCTGCTGCTCGTGGGACTTTGAAAAGCAGTGCGTGGTTGTGGACACGGCGCTCGTCTCGTCGGAAACGGGAGATCAGTATTGAAAGGGAGTGGTAAATGCGAATGAAGACCCCGCTTTCCTGCACTATGTACGTGGTCTGCAGTAGGAAAGAGGGGAAGTGTCGCGACTTCTACCACTGCATCCAACTATTGTAAAAGGTCTCCGGTCGTCGGTGAACCGTTTGTAAAGTTCAGTTCATCTTTTGTATGACAGCAACACGTCAACCGACATCCTTTTCTTTTTTCTCCATTGCTGGGACGACCCGAGCAGCTCGCAAACGTGCAAAACCCTCGAGAGTTCGCAACGGGCGAGCAAACGGGCAACCGGCCCGCCATTAATGCGCTCTTCGTCTCTTGATTCGCGCGTTAAGCTCATCAAATTAGGCGCGCAAATCGCTTCGCTTCGTTCCGCTCGGCCGCTAATTCGATCGGCGAACTTCCGCAATCATTTCGGGACGCTCGCGCGAAATCGAAGTGCAAAGTTCGCCGTTCTTCGAATCACCTGCGAGTTGCCGCGAGTCACAAAGTGGCGAGAAGACCGCCTCTTCTGCCGGCACTCAAATACGCCGTCCATTAACGAACGCGAGAGTTCTGTTTGATTAGCGAAAGATTTTGGGGAGCAATCACGAATGATTGGGTCCTTTTTTGATCGAGTAGTCTGTCGTTCGAGTGCAGTCGTCGATTTGCTTTTTTTATCGTGTTCCTTTGCTTGCATCCAACGTCTCTATCACTTTTTTAGGACCCCCAGTAGTTTGACCGAGAGAATGCGGGTGTGCGTGATCGGAGCGGGCGTTTCGGGAGTGCCGACCGCAAAGTGAGTTCTCCGCCAACCGATCAATCAATCCATCGCCTTCTGTTTGCAGATGGGGCCTGCAGTTCGGGCACGAGGTGGTCGTGTTCGAAGCAACGGACTCGATCGGCGGCCTCTGGAAGTACAAGCCGGACGAGACGGAGTTCGGCACTGTGATGAAGAGCACGTGCATCAACACCTCGAAAGAGATGTCTTTCTATTCGGACTTCCCGTTCCCGGCAGACACGCCCAACTTTCCGCATCACACCCGTTCGTTCTTTGCTGCTTTCAAATCATGTCATTGTTTCTGCAGGCTTCTTGAAGCATCTGAAAGACTATGCGGACTTCTACAAGGTCACTCCGTGTGTTCGCTTCAAGCACAAGGTTCGTTGGAGCAAAACGAAGCTTCAAAAAATTCCCTTAAGGTCACGAACGTCGTCCGAGCGGAAGACTACGCAACGAGTGGCCGTTGGATCGTCTACTTTCGAGACAGGTAAGAGAAAGATGCCGACAAAGACAGACAATCTGTGTGTTTAGCAACGGTACAGCGAAGAAGGAGTACTTCGATTTGGTGTGCGTGGCCACCGGACATCACGCCAAGCCAATCATGCCCACATTTCCCGGTCCGTAGCGAAAGGAAGCGCTCGTGAATTACACTCGCTTTCAGGCCAGGAGAAGTTCAAGGGTCGAATCATCCATTCGCATTCGTACAAGGTGCTCCTGCTCCCTTCTTTCGTTCACTCACTTCTTTCTTGCAGCACCACGTCGGGTACGAAAACAAAACGGTGTGCGTGGTGGGCATCGGGAACTCGGCGGTGGACATCGCGTGCGAGCTCTCGCGTGTCGCCGATCAAGTGTACCTCTCAACGAGACGAGGAGCTTGGATCCTTGTGAAGACCTTCGATGGCGCCTATCCGATGGACCTGTGGTACAACCGGCGGATTCACGTGTGGCTGAAGCACGCGCTGCCGCGCCTCTTCGTTTGGGTCGCCCATCGCCGCTTCAATCAGGAGATCGACCACGACGTGTTCAAACTGCGGCCCAAACACAACATCATGGCCCAGCATCCGACGATGTCCGATGAGCTGTTGGCCAAATTGAACAACGGAACGGTGCGCGTGAAGCCGAACATCCGCGAGTTCACCGCCGACGGCCTGGTGTTCGAGGACGACAGCCGGGTGGAGCGCGTCGATGAGGTCGTCCTTTCCACTGGCTATTCGTTCGACTACTCGTTCCTCGACGGGGGCCAGCTGGTGCCCACCGAGTTGAATCGAACGCCCCTGTACAAGATGATCTTTCCGTTGAATGCGGCGGACAAGAACACGCTCGGCATCTTCGGCCTGCTGCAACCGTTGGGCACCGCGATGGCGATGGTCGAGATGCAGGCGCGCTATTTCTTCGCGCACCACGGCGGCCACTTTCGCCTGCCGCCGCCCGCCGAAATGCGCGCCGAAGCGGAGCGCGTGGCCGCCGAACGAGCGAAACGCTACGTTCCGACTCCGCGGCACACCGTTCAAGTGAGCGCTCTCCGTTCTCTCTTCCCGAAAGCGAAGATTGCAGTTGGACTACACGGAGTACATGGAGGATTTGTCGCAGAAGATGGGCGCTCGTCCGAACCTCCTCTACTACCTTGTGACCGACCCCGTCCTCTTCTACGCCCTCGTCTTCGGGCCGGACCTTCCGTGAGCTCTCTCAATTGAAAAGAGAGTTGATTCTAGTGGATTGCAGGGCCGTCTACCGCCTCCAAGGCCTCCACGCCCATCCGAAGGCGCGTCGCTGGATCCTCGACGTGAACAAACGAATTCGGCATCAACCCACAACGGAAGAGGAGGGAGGCGGCAAGACGAACAAACGGTCGGCTTCTTTTCTGATTGCTGCCGCTCTCTTGTTGGGTCTCGTTGTCGCCCGTTTCGGCACGCCGACCACCCGCGACTGGCTGCAGGCGGCCCTTCGGACGGCGCACTCCAGCGCTCATCGCGCGCTTGCTTGGACGAAAGGCGCCGCCGAGTGAGCGGCCGGCGGAGGTCGTCGGAGCGATCGAAAAGAAACCAAAAGTGTGAACTCCCGTCTGAAATTAGTCGTTCTTCTCCTCTTCTTTTACCAGCCTTCTTTGCTCTTGTGCCTCGTAAACAAGACGAATAAACGACTTCTAACAAGCTCCTGTTGAAACGAGAAGGAATTTGCATGCGAGCGGCCGATTGGTTCGATGTTCGGCTGCTCGTTTCACTCGATCGCTGATCGCCGGCTGCAGGATGGCCGCTCGTCGTCTCGCTTTTCGAATGGCGCGCGTGAACCGGCAAGCGACGCCCGAACCGCTCCAACGTGCGTCCTCTCCACTCGCTTCCATTCACTCCTTCCGCCCGCTTCCAGCCGCTCCGATGCCGACGGAGCCGGCGGACCTCTGGGCGGCCATTGCGGTCGCCGCTCCGCCGCCGCCGTTGGACGCGGTTGGCCGTGAGTTTTTCCCATTGTGCTCTCCTCTCACCCACTCGCTTTGCAGCCTCGACCAGCGCCGATCACTCGTCCTTCGACTCGGACGGTTTTTTTGTTTGGCAGCTTCTTTCAATCGGTTGTTCGTTTAGCGACTCCGAACGCGAGCGTGCTGGTGCCCGACTTCTCCTCGCTCCACGACGTCCAGGGCCTCGCGTACAACGACCGTGAGTCCGCACTCCGCCAGCTACAAGCACTCGCTCATCTTCGCCGGTTGCAGCCACACTCGAGGGAATTCCGGACTGCCCGACGGACAAGACGCACTCGGAGAGGTCCACGGAAGCCGCCCGTCCGGTCGCCCCGCTGAAGACGCCGGCGGCCGCGAAAACGCCGAAGGTCGAGGGCCCGAAGAAGGCGGCCGCCGTCTCGAAGCTCCCGACCGTCGCGAAGCCTCCGCTCGGGGTGAAGAAAACGGCTGCCGTGCAGAAGACGACTCGGAAGGTCGCGCCGACCGCCCGGAAGGTCGCCCCTCGAGCGACCGTGCGCGAGTCCTTCCGAGCGGCCGGCGGGAAGGTCGACGTGCGGCAGAAGATCGCCAAGTTCGAGAAGCTCGCCCGCCCGTCGCCCAGCCGCGCTCCGCCGCCCACTCGCGCCCCGTCGACTCGACCTGCCGCCAGTGAGTTCTTCCCTCCAACTGGTGATCTCTCGACCGTCTTTCAGTCGCCGCCAATCAGAAGATTGCGGAGCAGGCGGGCGGGAAGAAGAGCGCGAAGGGCGAGTCCTCCCTCTCGCTTCAACGTCCAATCGACTTGCTTTCAGCGTCTCGTCGCCACTGAGTTCACGAGAAGAACAAAAAGGACGAGGTCGGTCGATCACCCGTCTTCCTTTCGAGAATAAACTCTTGCGAGAAAATTCTTGGCTATCTGAATGGTTTGAATGGGAAGAAAGCGATGAGCTGGGAGTTGCAACAAGTGGAAGGAATCTCCGCAACGGTCTAACCGGTCGTTCGAAAGGCCGCTCGCTCATCGAGGTTTACGGCCGTCCGACGAGTCGCCCCGATCAACCGGGGATGGCGCGTCGATTCCTGTCGAAAGAGAGACGGCGAAAGGGACGCGTCCCGCTCGCCTGTCTGGCAGCAAGCGGACCGAACGGTGGGGAGTGCGGCGAGGGCGGCGGCGGGGAGGAAGCGGCGGCCGTCTTGCCGCACCGGCGATCGCTTTCGGACTTTTGCGGCGCCCGTTTTCCCTCGTTTTGTCACTGCTTTCATCCGCGTTTCGGATGCGGCGACTATTGTTTGGATGGAGTAGATCACCCTTTCCATTACCACCCGATTCGTTTCGTTCGCTTTCGCTCGGAATTGCGAAATTGCGATGACGAAATCGCGACGCATTTCGTTGATCGTTCGGTCGATCATTTGATTTCGCTTTCAGAACGCCGCCGCTCGAATGTCGTCGCGCAAGACGCTGGGCGGCCGCAGGAGCCAAGTGGTTCGTTCTTTTTGTTTGTCGTTCACTCCCTCCTCTTGCAGAAGCGTCAGGAGTCGAAGGGCGACGGCGGCGGCGATCCGAACGAGTCGTCGTTGGCCAGCGACTTCGAAGTTCGTTCCTCTCTCTTCTCCTCGTTTAATCGACCGCTTGCAGGTGGTCGGGCTGGACGTGCTCTCGTGGATGAACGACACCGTGAACTTCGAGACGTCGGGCTGGCACCGCTCGGCGCCCACCCACCAACTCCTCCGCGAGCAGAACTAACAGCTGCGGCTGATCATTCCGCCCAGCGATCGGGAGCACGGCCGCGACGCGCGCACGGTCGAGGAGCTGCAGCAACGACGTCAGGCGGCCATCAGACTGCGCAACGAGCAGCTCCTCGGGGTCCACTCGTCACTTCCCACTTCCTCCTCATTTCTCCCGGCTTTCAGGCTCTGAAAAAGCTGAGCGCTTCGTGTCACGTCGACCTCTGCTTCGTGGTCGACGCAACGGGCAGCATGGCGGCGCACATTCAGGGCGTGAAGGAGGCGATTCGCGGGATCGTCGGCCAGTTGGTCTCGAAGGCCGCCGGCGGCGAGCAGGGCGGCAGCGGCAAGCCGACGGTCAAGACGCTCCGTCTCGCATTCGTCGCCTATCGGGACCACGGCTACACAACCCGCTTCGAGGTCCTCCCGTTCACCACGAGCGTCGACGCGTTCCGCGGCTTCTGCGCCAAACTGCGGACGGACACCGAGCAGCCGGGCGAGAACGACATGCCGGAGGACGTCCTGGGCGGCCTCAACAAGGCGCTCCAGCTGGAGTGGAGCAGTGGCGACAACACGAAGGTCCTCTTTCACATCTGCGATCAGGTAGAGGGATTGGATGCTCCAAACGCTACAATCCCTTTCGTTCAGCCCGGGCACGGGAAGGTGTTCCACAACTCGAATTACCCGTGTGCGGACAACCACCCGGACGGCGATCCGGACGGCCTCACCGCGCGCGGAGTGTTCAAGCGCCTCTCCAAGCTTGGCATCGACTACAGCTTCGGAAAGATCACCGGCTGGACGAACACGATGCTCAAGCGCTTCAGCGACGCCCTCGGCGAGTCCATCGATCAGTTCGACATCGCGGACGTGTGCGAAATCTCCAGCTCGGTGATCTCTTCGGTGAGCAAGTCGGTGGGCAACGCGCTCCGGAAGACCGGTCGGTCGGCGCGTGTGGAGCGCTCCTACCGCCGCGACCCCACCGTTCCGTCCGACTGGGCGACACACGCGATCCAAAACGGCAAGTTTCTCGCCTACAAGTTCCCGCACTCCATCGACGACGTGGCGAACGGCGTGCCGCTGGAGCGCGCCCGTCCGGAGATCGCCTCCGTCAAGGTGGCGGCCCAGCCGTTCGCTCGGGGCGCCGAGCGGATCGCCTTCTACGGGCGGGACCTCCAATCCAACGAGGACATCGTGCTGAAGGAGTACCGGCACGAGAGCGGCGGCGTGGAGGCCGGCCTGCAGCACGACTTCGCCAACCAATTGCAGACGATCGCCTCCTACTTTGCCGCCCTCTTCATGGCCGCCTGCGAGCAGAAGCTGAGCGCCAAGAAGATTCCGGCCGTTCTGGACTTTCTGATGATCAAAACGCTGGCGATCGGCTCCGGAGCGCACGCGCGCTACATGAGCTGCGAGCCCCGACTGGACCCGGCGGTTCGCTACGTTCGCTTCACGAACAACTGCGATTTCGTGATGCCCGAGGCGTGCGTTCAGTTCAACGGCATCTCCGTCGAGGCTCTCCGCTTCGTCCTCGCCTTCTCGCACTACACGTACACGGCAAGCACTTCCCATCCTCCCCTCCAATTCAATGCGGATTGCAGGTGACCGACGGGAAGCTGATGATCGTCGACCTGCAGGGGACCATCGAGAAGGCGGCCGACGGCGAGCGTCCCACCATCCTCCTGACGGATCCCGCCATCCACTCGGAGGATCGCATCCGTTTCGGCGCCACCAATCACTCCAAGCTCGGAATGAAGGCCTTCTTCGAGTACCACGCGTGCAACGAGTTCTGCGAGGCGTTGGAGCTGTCGAAAGTGGACGCCGCCGAGGTCCTCAAGCATTGAAGTCGTCGTTTGATCGTTGATTGTGAAACTCTGTGTTGTTCGTCTTCCTTAGATTATTGCAGTGTTGTTGTTGGTCGTCGTAATAAATCCAAGAAAAGAGGTGCTTTGGACTGAGCAAAGCATTCTTTGGAGCTTGTAGTTCAAACGCTAACGAGCGAAACAAATGGCGTAATTTATTGAACAAAAGACGAATAATCGGATGAATGAATAGTTTGTATTCGGTTTTGTGACCTTCTCGTCCCTCCAAAAACTTCCCACAAATTCAGTGTGCACGACGCGCATGACGCGCCAATTTGCGTTGAATGCGGCGACACTTTCGGCAGCCACTCGCGCAGCAATAGACGGCGGTCATTCCGGGCGGCACGGGCTGGATCACCTGCAAAGACCGAAGGGATCAAAAGAAGTATCTTGTCGTTCACTCACTTGTTGCACCGCTGGGCGGAAAGCGACGGTCGAAGCGAACGGCCGCGCGGCCGGCGGGCATTTGGGGCAGCAGCAGGCGGACGAGAAGACGGCGGCCGGCGGCGGCGGCTGGAAGGCGGCCGTCGCGCTCACCACGTACCGATGGTTGGCGCCCACGTCGATGGGGAGCGGCGGGGCGGTCGGCTGCGGCGCGAAACCGACGGGCGGAAGCTGCGGGTAGAGCGGGGCGATCGGTCGCGACTCGAACGGATTCGTGGGATTCGCGAGCGCCACGCTCGACGGGTAGAGCGGTGCGGTCGGAGGTCGCGGCGACTCGGCGGCCATCGCGAACTCCTCCGCGTAACTGGGCGGCGGCTCCACCGTCGAGGCGGTGGAAAAAGTGGGCATTCCGGGCGTTCGGCGGTGCTGGACGCCTGAAAGAAACGAACGAGTGATGAGAACGAAGGATTACGCGAAGGAAATCCGCCCGTTCGCCCCGCAAATCGCCGCGAATCAAACGGAAACGCTGCTTATCGGCCGGTTTCGTTCCGGCGCGACGAAAGGCGGACGGCGAGGCGGAACGAGCGGACGGCCGGCCGCGTGCAAACACCCGCCCGTGATGTCAGGCGGCCGGAGTGCAAACACACGACGCCGCCGGCATGACTCATCGCTCTCTTGATTACCGGGAAGAGCGGGCTGCTAATCCCGCCCGCCGCGTTCCGTCTTCCCACCTGCCCGTCCCGCTGTTTGCGGCTTTTGTTTCGAATTCGCGAGTTCCACCGAAACGATCAAAACAAACCGAACGGAAAGAAGGCTGCAGTCTGCCGTTGGCCGATCCTTTTTATCGCTTTTCGTCTAGTGAGTCACTCACACACTCTTATCGTTTGAAAACGAGGGAATGACCTCACCACGTCTTGATCTTTTGTACCACGGGGAGTGACGTCAACCCTCAAGAAACAACCAACTTTATTCACTTCTCTCATCAACCAACAACACAACAGAAACAGCAACAACGAACACAAGCCATCGATCGATTAGAAACAATTCCGGTTGTCGTAGGTGACGGACTTGAATCGGTACCACTGCAACGAAAGAATCATTTAGAAGGGAGGAATGGAGTGCTCGCCTCGTTCCAGTTCAGATTGGTGGGCGCCATGTTGCCGTGCTTGCGCGTCACGAGCACCGGCCGCCGCTTCACGAGGTCGTACGGCGACTCGCCCGCACGCAGCGACTCCACTAGGTTCCACATCTGCCGAATCAATCGAATCGATCAGTGGAATGCAAGCGAAGAACCCACTTGACCACGGAAGACGCGCAGCTGCTTGGCCACCAGCTGGCGGTTGCTCACCCCGTGGCAGAAGAGCGTCTTCAGCTCGGAGCACATGCGGTGGAGGAAGGCGGGCGTGATCAGGTTGAGCAGGTACTCCGACAACTGCGGATTCCAAGGCTGCAAGCAAATGAGTGAGGAGGGTGCATTTCGTTCGAACAAACCTTCTTGGCCCACACGAGAGCGGCCCAATTGAACGGGAACTGGCGGAAGCGACTCGCCGATTCGGGGTGCTTCACGGGGAACGCCAGCCCGTTGTCGATCGCGGCCACCTTCAGCTCCACGCCGGGCACGTGCCTGCAACCAACTGCAATACGGAGGCCTCTCTGCAGTTCCCACTTGATGAGCCAATTGTCCATGTGCCGATCGGTGTTGCGGATCACGTAGTCCAGGGCGGCCATCTTTTGGAACAGGACGGTGAAGATCTCCACCTCCTGCTCGTTCAGCACGTTGTTGATGCCGACGTTGTTCCACTCGGGGAACAGATCGGCGGCACTGCGGTAGCCGTGCACGAATAGCTGCAATCCTTCGTTCATTCCCTCCATCTATCCTTCGATCCACCCACCTGATAGCTGCCTTCCTTCGGGCGGGGCTCAATGCGGCGCCCGCAAATGCGGTTGTACGAGAAGGTGGGCGAGCAGAGCTTCACGACGCGCGTCTTCGGCACGATGTTGAACTGCAAGCAAGCGGATTGATTGGAGGAAAGAAGCGGGGCGGAACCTTGAGGAGATCGTCCACGATCGAGGCGGCCGTCTCGCTCAGGTAGCCGTTGTTCGGGATCAAGCAGGCGCGCCCAAAGCAGCAAAAGCAGAGGACGCGCTGGAAGAACTTGGGCCACTTGGGATTCAACGAGGCGAACGGCTCCTCGTCCTTCGGCTTGAACACGGCGAGCATGCGCCCGTCGGCGTTGCGCACGAAATAGGAGCCCGAGGAGCCGGCGGGGATCAGCTCGGGGTAGACGCCGTGGCGGATGGCCATGCGCGCTTCCGACAGGTTCGCGTTGAATTCGGCCTCGTGCGGGAAGTCCTGCAAACGAGAAGAATTCATTAGAGGACGAAAGGGAACGAACGTCTCCATGCGAAGCGATGTACAAACGACGCCGCTGTTTGAGTTTCGTCTCCGACCGGTTGGACGACTCCGACGGCGAAGCGGACGCGTTCTGCAACGAGCGGATGATTGGAGAAAAGGAAGGAGAGGAAGAACGAACCCCGTCGCCATCCGAGTGCGCGATCGGCGCGGGCGCGGTGGAGCGGAGGCGAACTTTCTGCTCCTGATCGATGGGCGGATGGTCGTCGGCGATTTGCAGCAGCTCGTTCACGTTCAGCCCGCCGTCGGCCTTCGGCGCGCCCTTCGGCGACTGCACGACCGGCTCCACTTCGACTTCGGCGGCGGCGGCCGCCATTCGCTTCGATTCGACCGCCTTCTCGCGTGCACGTTCGAACAAGAAATGAGGGCGGCCGACCGACCAGCTGGAGGTGATCGACGCGAAATTGCGCGCCCGCTCTCCACTTCTTTCTTCTCTCGCTCGCATCTGCTCGCTCGGTCGTTTCATTCCGGCCGTTGGGCGCGACGAACGAGCGAGCGGTCACTCCCGCCGATTCGCGGCGGATTTTTTGATTCATCGCTCGCTCCCGCGCATGAGTGCGTCGGCCGCTCTCTTCACTTGAAGCTCTTGTGGACGGCGGCTCCGTTTCTCTTTTCTCTTGCTTTCGTTCAAATTAAAGAGCGCTCCCCGTTCGGCCTTTGGTTCACCCACAAGCAACCCACGAGTCTCGCGACGGGCTGATTTTGTTCATTGACTTCACACTGCCGCTAGTTTTTTTCTTCCGTTCTCTGGGCCGAAAAGTGAAGTGCGAGTTTATTCACGACACTGCAGCTCAAGACGATGCTTCGAATCGGGCGGTCTACTCACTACAATCGATCGTTGCGGGCTAATTGGATTACAAGAGAGTGTTCGATTAGGAAGGAAGAAGTGGAACTACGGGGCTCGTTCGCCGCTCAGGAAGCCGCCTTGATGACGTTGAAGCAGTCGTTGTGGATGAACCAACAACCGTCGATCTTCTTCCACACCTGCAGGTAGGCGCCCGACTCGGTGCCGCGGCTCCCGTCCAGGTGGTAGCTGCCGCGCTCGAACGCCCAATCGCCCGATCCGTTCACCTCTTCGGTGATGATCTCAAAAGAACCATTGATCGGTTGGATGGATGAAAGGAAGGAAGGAGTACCTGGGCAGAGGCCACGCCGTCCTTCATGTCCTGCTTGAAGTAGTCCTCGATGCCCTTGCGGCCCTTGACCGGCGAGTGGCCGTTGGGCATGAAGTAGCCTGCGATTTCCGGCGATTAACCACTCCGCTACGGCGGCCCTAACCGTCCGGATCGTAAACCTCGGCGGCGCCGCCCGCATTGCCCGCGTTGAAGGCGCGCATGAACTCCTCTTGACGGGTCTTGATTTCTTGGAAGAGAGCTGAAAGAAGCGAGTGAGTGGGCGTTTGCTTGAATCGAAGAGGGGTGTTTGCTGCATCTTTCTAAGGGCGTACCCATGTTCATGTTCTCCAAAAGGGCCGAGTGGAGGGGAATGTGCTGGAAGAGATTCCGATCGCCCACACCGATGGCCGCACAATTGGGCGCCGAAGCCGATTTCGTGGGCGTGCCGCCGGCAGGCAGCTTTGCGGAGGCGCGCGAGTCGGCCGCCGATTCCGCCGCGTTCATTTCGGCGGCCGGCAGAAAGTTCACGGGGCGCAGGAGCACAATTTTGGCGGCGGAACGAAAGCGCAGGGAAAGGAGTGAATTCGGCAGAGATTGAAACCCAGCGGAGAGGAGCGGCTTTTATCCCCGCCGGGCGGACCGAAGTGACAGCGGAAGTAATCCGGCGGCTAGCAGCGCGCGGTCGTCTGCAGCCAAGAGGTTCGCCGAATTCGCCGTGCGGCCGCCGTGCCATCCGGCCGCCACTTGTCGGCGGACGGACGATCCCACTTGTCGCCCGCAATCCCCCCGACCCTTGCGGCAAGTGGAAATGACATCGCGCCAATCGAATGACGCCCGCCGCCCCCGACTCGGCCGCCCGGCGCGTCCGCTGCAGCCGTTCGGGCGGCCGGCGGTTCGCTTTGGCCGGATGACGTTCGCCGGCTTACTTTTGGCCCGCGCAGAGTGCGTGAAGCGATTTCAGCGCAAATTAATCAAATGGTAAAGATTTTAAGGGAGCAAGGAAGAACCTCTCCGCACTCCCGACGACCAAGAGGATACAATCAATCCCTTATTTTCATTGAGAACTCACCCATTTGTCAACGGAAGACCGGAGAGAAGCGAATGCAAGCGACCGTATTCGTCGACGCAAGAACGAAGTGAGCGACGAGTCGCGGACGAGCGGGTTTTTGTACCCAAGAACCCGCCGGAATTATTCACGAGCAGAAAGCGAGCGGGCGTGATTGTCGGCCGGCCGGCAAATGGACGTCTTCCGGCCGGGCCGAGTGGCCAATTATCCCCGTCGAGGATTCGTGTGTTTGCTGCCGGAATAATCGAGCAGCCTCTCCTTACGCAGCAAAGAATCGGGCACTCGAAAAACGCCAGTAGAAAGTACCCGAATCCTCGAAAGAAACCCGCAACTCTCCGGCATTCTTCGAGTTTCCGCCGGCAGAAGCCGAGCGGAAGAACACGCGTCAGCCCAACCCAACACCCGTGAGTGAGTGAGTGAGCGAAACGATTATTCTTTTGTCGCATTTAATCGTTCTCTCTTACGGGCACGTGGATATGATCGACGGGAAACGGGGGGAATGCGTGAGGTCGACGGAGAAAGAAACAAGTGGGCGATGACGAGCATAAGTGATTGGAAAACGATAAGTACTCTACACATTCAATCAATTAATCGATAGATCTAATTACCTACATACTACTGACTGTACACAATGGACGAACGAAAGACCCGATTTAAAACACACGACTTCAATTCGTTCGTGTGTGGGTTGTCGCAAGCTTACAGGCAGAGGGACGAGGAGAAGTGGGTGCGTGGGCGGAAGTGATGAACGAGCAGCAACGACGAGGAGTAGAAGAGGAAGAGGATTGTGTGTTTATCGTTGAGCAAACCGGGCGGCAAACGCGCGGCAAGTGGGCGCTCATCCCGCAGAACGGCGAGCCTATCAGTGCGGCGCGTTGTTCGTGATGTCCGCCATCTCCGCGAACCTGAAGCCGCACGAAAGGAATGAATCAAAGCAAGAATAAGGCGGGACGTACGTGTGCCCGAACTTGACGTGAATGAACGAAAAGATGGCGCCGAGGACGACGCACACGGAGCCGATGATGATGTACGCGACGCCGAGGAATTTGTTCTTGCCGCCGAACCACGAGGTGGTCGAAATGACGAAATATTTCTTGCCGTTGAACGCCTCCACCGGGTAGTCTGCAATCGATCGAAAGCTTGAGAAGAAGCGAGTGAACGGAACGAACAGTTCATGATCTCCAGCTGGTACGTGCCGGCGGGCAGTCCGTCCTGGTAGCCGGCCGAATTGCGGTCGAGGATGCGGTAGAGCTTGCGGAAGGACGGAAGAGCGGCCGTTCGCATCCAAACGATGAAGTCGACGTTTTGGAAGCCGTTGTTCTCCGGATGCTCCTGATCGAGCTCGCACGGGTGCTTCTGCCAATCGGGCGGCTTCACCGTGCCCTGAATCGAAGGGTTAAACGAACAGGAGAGAAAGGAGGACCTGAAAGGCGTCGCAGAGATTGCCGCCCGCTTTCGGCACGGGGTTCTTGAACTTCGTGTCCCGATCCACCTCCCAAATGACGCCCTCGTAGGTGAGCGGAACGTTCAGGCGCTGATTCTCCGTGATTTTCAGCAGCTTGAAGGTGTCTGCAACAAATCGGAGGTTGAATGAATGGAATGGAGTGAACGAACCGTTGAACATCGAGTTCGCAATCGCTCCGCACCTGCAAGCAAGTGGACGAATGGAAAGAAATCAACCGGAGGAACTCACGGAGCAATCGGATATTTCTGGCCGTTGATCGTCGCGTAGTCGTACGGAGCGCACTCACCGCCGACGTTCTAAACAAACAATTCGAATAGAAATGTTATGGAAGGCGAGGACCCACCGAGACGTCGC
This sequence comes from Aphelenchoides fujianensis, assembly GCA_024699865.1. NCBI lineage: Eukaryota > Metazoa > Nematoda > Chromadorea > Rhabditida > Aphelenchoididae > Aphelenchoides > Aphelenchoides fujianensis. Next base: position 161,472 of record JAMPIO010000203.1, on the reverse strand, counting down.
CCAGCAGCTGCTTGTCGCTCCGACTCTTCACGTACCGCCGATGGTTTTGGAAGTAGTTCTCCAGTTGGTAGTAGAAGTAGACGTTTCCCTAAACAAATTGAATTAAAAGAAGGAAAGAAAGGAGGGAAACGAACGTTGTACGGCTCGGTGATGTTCACGGTGATCGTGCAGCGGGGATCGTTGCGCGAACAGACCGATCCGTACTCGAAGGTCCATTCTTTCACTGCAAACAGAAAGGATGAGTGAATGGATGAATGGGAGGAGGAGTACCCGACTCGGCAGCAATCAGGAGCACCACGCCCACCGGAATGAACACGAGGCCCGTGACGAAGATGGCGGGGATCGCCGTGTAGGCGGTGAGGATCGGCTGCCAGGCGGACAGCTTTTGCTGCCGCAGCCGCGAAGCTGAACGACGAGGCGAGTGGACGAGAAGAAAACGGCGAGAACTCACGATTCGGCCGGTTCTTCTGCGGCCGCGTTTCCTCCGACGAGCTCGCCGGCTGGGCGACGCGCGGCGGCTCGTCCTCGCCGGCGGCGTTCCGGCGCGGCGGCATCGCGAGCGGACGGACGGGGCGGAAGGTCGGCGGTCACGAACGAGCGAGTTCGTCGACGATCGAACGGAAACGAGCGGCAATTGGCGGGCGGCGAACGGCAAAGAAGAACGGAGATCTGCAACCAAACGGGTGACCAGTGGGAAGAAACGAAAGAATGACGTAAAGGAATGATGGGAAAGGTTTGTAGCAAGTGGTAAGCGAACGAAAACTTCTGATCGCCCAAAAGCGAGCGCGTGAGTCACCTCCCGCACCTCCGAAAGAAGCGGCGAGTGAATCAGACGGAAATGCGTGAATTCAAGAGAGTCGGGCGATCGGCCGTGTTGATTCGTCGAATTCGGTTGAGCAAGCAGAGTGAGTTGATTACTCGATTGGCTAGAAAAATTGAACTCAAAATCCCAGCAAAATCGAAGACCTTGAACAGAAAAAAAGAGGACCGCAGTAGTCATTCGCTTTTTCGGAATCTCCTGATGGAGATGAATGGCAGGTGAAGACGAAATAGACGGAAGATTGTCGCCTCAACATCTTCAACAATAATCGAAGGAACTCACCTGTTTGTTTGATCACGAACAAATCAAAGCGGCATTCTCCTTCGGCAGACTCGAACGGAAGACTCAACCGACTCGCCGAATCCAACCGAATGCAAAGATTCTCTTTGGAAGTGCTGGAGGATCGAACCGAAAGCAGGTGGACGGCGGAAACGCGTGAGAAAATCGGCGAACCGCCGGTTTTTGTTGTCCATCGCAAGAATCCCGCTCGCCCGGACGGGAATCGATGGACGGTGTTCACCTGTCGGCACTCTGTTGCGTTGAGCAGTCGGATCGGATTCGTCGGATAATGGGAGGATTTCCGGGCATTCGTGCTGCTCGATTTACCCTCCACTCATTTGTTTCCTCAACGCCTTTCAATCGAACCACTGTCGGGCGAACTCCACGCGAAAAGCACGAAGCTTCCGGCCGCTTCCTCTGCGGCGCTCGAAAATTCGTGTTTGAAGTGGGCGGGCGACCCGCCACGAAAATGGCGGTTGGCGTCCGAGCGGCCAGACGGGGCGGAGGGCGAGTGCCTTGGGGTTGTTTTCGGGTGTTCGACGCCGCGATGTTGCAATCGGCGACGGGTTTCGGCCCGTTGCTTTAGGATTCTTTCTGGAGGGCGTTCGATCGACGGAAGTTTACGAAATTCTGATTAGCGCATTCCCTTCAATTCGATCCGGTTTAGGCCAAACCGTCGGGAATTTTCGAGTAATTTCGCGACCTTCGGGGCGGTCTGGCGGGTGGGCGGGCGGGCGGCAGGGGATGATAAAACACTCACCTCGTTTCTCAATCGTCCGCCTGCTTTCTTCCGCGTGCTGTTCGTGACACTCCCGAATTCATTTGACTTCCTTCCACTCACAGCCACTCGATTGCAGCTTCCGAAATGCTGCGCGTCTTCAACTCGTCGATTCGAGTCGCGCTCCGCTCGCCGGCCGTCCCGGCGACCGGCCGCTTCGCCCTTGCCCGTCGCTTCAAGTGAGTCCGCTCATCCAGGGCTTCCTTTCGATTAATTCGATGTTTTAGATCCGACGCCGTGAAGGGAACGGTGATCGGCATCGATCTGGGCACGACCAACTCCTGCGTGGCCGTCATGGAGGGCAAGCAGGCGAAGGTTCGCCCATTCCATTGGATCCTCCCCATTCTTCTTGTCGTTTGCAGGTGATCGAGAACGCGGAGGGCGTGCGGACGACGCCGTCGGTGGTCGCGTTCACGAAGGACGGCGAGCGGCTCGTGGGCGCGCCCGCCCGCCGCCAAGCGGTCACGAACAGCGAGAACACGCTCTACGCCACGAAGCGCCTCATCGGGCGCCGCTTCGACGACGCCGAAGTCCAAAAGGACCTCAAGATGGTGCCCTTCAAGATCGTGAAGGCGAAGAACGGCGACGCGTGGGTGGAGGCCCAAGGTAAAGCCTATTCGCCCTCGCAGGTGGGCGCCTTCGTCCTCATGAAGATGAAGGAGACCGCCGAGAGCTACCTCGGCTCCACCGTCAACGATGCGGTCGTCACGGTGCCCGCCTACTTCAACGACTCCCAGCGTCAGGTTCGTCTCCTTCCTTTATGTTCGTTTGCTTCAATTCGCTTTGTTTTAGGCGACGAAAGACGCGGGACAAATCGCCGGCCTGACCGTCCACCGCGTGGTCAACGAACCGACCGCCGCCGCGCTGGCCTACGGGTTGGACAAGGCCGAGGACAAGCTGTGAGTTCTCTTTATTGCATTGATTGTTTCTATTCGCCGGCTTCAGGATCGCGGTCTACGATCTGGGCGGCGGCACGTTCGATATTTCGATCCTCGAAATCCAAAAGGGCGTCTTCGAGGTGAAGTCGACGAACGGCGACACGTTCCTCGGCGGCGAGGACTTCGACAACGTCCTGGTGAACTACCTGGTGACGGAGTTCAAGAAGGACAACGGCGTCGACCTGCACAAGGACCCGATGGCGATGCAGCGCGTGCGCGAGGCCGCCGAGAAGGCCAAGTGCGAGCTGAGCAGCACCACGCAGACGGACATCAACCTGCCGTACGTGACGATGGACGCCAGCGGCCCCAAGCACCTGAACATCAAGCTGACGCGCGCCAAGTTCGAGCAACTGGCCGGCGACCTCATCAAGCGCACCATCGAGCCGTGCCGCAAGGCGATGCACGACGCCGAGGTGAAGCCGTCGGAGATCGGCGAGATCCTGCTCGTGGGCGGCATGACCCGGATGCCGAAGGTCCAGTCCACCGTCCAGGAGGTCTTCGGAAAGCAGCCTTCGAAGGCGGTGAATCCCGACGAGGCGGTCGCTATCGGCGCCGCCATTCAGGGCGCCGTGTTGGCCGGCAACGTCAAGGACCTCCTCCTGCTGGACGTCACGCCGCTCTCGTTGGGCATCGAGACGCTGGGCGGCGTGTTCACGCGCCTCATTCCCCGCAACACGACCATTCCGACGAAGAAGAGCCAGGTACGTCTCTTCCTTTCATTTCATTCAATCTCTCCTTTGTTTGCAGGTGTTCTCGACCGCTGCGGACGGCCAGTCGCAGGTCGAAATCAAGGTGCATCAGGGCGAGCGCGACATGGCCGCCCACAACAAGCTGCTCGGCCAGTTCTCGCTCGTCGGCATTCCGCCGGCGCCGCGCGGAATCCCGCAGATTGAGGTGAGTTCCGTCGGCTTTCGTCGCCCAATTCATTTGTTTGTTTGAGGTCACGTTCGACATCGACGCGAACGGCATCGTGAACGTTTCGGCGCGCGATCGGGGCACCGGCAAGGAGCAGCAGATCGTCATCCAGTCGTCGGGCGGCCTCTCCAAGGACCAAATCGAGAACATGATCCGCGAGGCGGAGAAGCACGCCGCCGAGGACGCCGAAAAGAAGGACCTCATCGAGGCGATCAATCAGGCCGAATCGGTCGTGCACGACACTCAGTCGAAGATGAAGGAGTACGCGGATCAGCTCAATGCCGACGAGGTTCGTTTCCTTCCTTTTTTCCGTTCATTCACTCCTCTCCCGCTTTAGGCCAAGCAGCTGAACGAGAAGATCGAGGAGCTGAAGAAGAAGCTGGAGAACCGCGACCAGCTGAAGGCCGACGAAGTGAAGGAGTCCGTGAACGCCGTCCAGCAGCAGTCCCTGAAGCTGTTCGAGGCCGCCTACAAGAAGATGGCCGCCCAGAACTCGCAGGGCGGCTCCTCGTCGTCGTCGTCCTCGGACGGGCCGAAGGACGGGCAGCAGGAGGGCGGCGAGCAGAAGTCGGAGCAACAGAAATAAGCCCCCACTTGTTTGTTCATTGTTAATCAACACTGTTAGGTCTTCCCTTCCTTCCTTCTTCTTATTTCGACTGTTTGCTCCCACCCACCCGACCGTCGGGATCGTTAGGATGTGTTTAGGATCTCCTCCGCCTCTTAATTCGTCTCCCCCGCCCATCCTTCGTTCTTCTTCGTCCACTTCCTTCCCATCTTCCGCCTTGCGCTCCCTCTCCTCCTTCGCGCCTTCTTCGTTCGCTGTTCGTTGTTGTGAATGATTGAGAGGAGTCGTCGTGGATTAAACACAATTTATTTGGACACACTCCATCGTTTCTTTTGTTCGATCGATCGTTGGCGGTCGTGGGGGTCAAACACTCTCGTCGTGTTCCAACGTGTACGTGTGCAGCTGAAAGAACGGAGGGGCATTGAGGGATTGGAAGGCCGAAGATCAAAGCCCAAGATCGGAAGCCGCAAATCGGAAGCAGTTTATTCGCTTGTTCGCGTGTGTAATGCCCGTATTTCCGAAAGCAAAGGAAAGAAGGAAGGAAAAGTGTGATTAGATGGTTGGATGAAAGTGATGAGAACCTAAAGACGCGGAGGAAATCAATGCAATGCAGTTGAACAAAGGAAGCGGAAAGAAACGGCGGCCGAAGAGCAGGCAGAAGCTGTGCGCGGTTAGACGTCCGGACTGATCGCGCGCACGTCCCCGCCGGCCGTCTGCGTCGCCTCGGACGTGAACAAAAGCGGATGGCGAACCGATTGGGCGTAACGCCGAGTGTACAGCGAGCTCATCATCGTCCACTACAAACGAGACACATTAGAAGGAAGAAAGAACGAGTGGACGTGCCTTGAACGTCATCCAACACCAGACGGCCGCCAACCAGAGGTTCTCGCCTTTTGCGACAACGTTCGTGTGTCGAATGCCCTGAAGATCAACGGAAGAAAGGAATGAACGGAAGGAAGGCGGGCGTGCACTCACCGCAACCACCAAGCAGACGACGAATCCGATGAAGGCGAGCACGCAAAGAGCGGTGTCTGCAATCAGCGAGAGGTTGAAACGAAGGGGAGCAATCGGTGGTGCTGATTAGAGTGAAGCGGAAGGGAACTCACTGATGACGATCGCCGTCTGAACGCGAACGGGCGACCAATCGACGATCCATTTCTTGTAGAAGGCGATGTGCGTGTAAAGAAGGTAGGCGGCACAGAAGCCGGAGAAGAGCGCGAGCAGGGCCGTCGGGTAGTTCTGAACTCGAAGGATCGATTGGAAGCAGCGAACAAAAGGAACTCACGTGCCACTGGACCCAGAAGACGCCGGCGGCCATTGGGCCGGCGGTGATGCCGAGGATCGCCCAAATGATCTTCAGCTTCATCGACCACTTCATTTCGACCTTCGCTGTGGGGATTTCTTGCGGGAAGCGGGAAGAAATCGGTGGAATTGAGCGGGAAATCTGAAACAACCTCAATTCAATTCAACGCAATTGATTCGAAGCGACACGCTCTCAAATTCTCACGAACTTCGAGCGAGAAAAACACGAGCGAGAGTTGGGCGAGCGCGTCGGAAGCAGCTCGCCGCTCTCGTCCGCTCGCCCGCCCGCCTGCCCGCCAGAAACTCCCGAATGCAAAGCCGCCCGGAGAAGAAATCGAATCGACGTCCGTCGTTCGACCTTCGAGCAACAAGTCGGCAATTGTTCGGATCGAATCCCGCCTGGCGATGAGTCACACAAAAGAAAACGAAGGCGGGATAGAAAAGAAGCCCGAAGTACGACGAACAAATAAGCGCATGGTCTAACGAGCATCAGGTGACGCAACTTGATGCAAGATGGTTGCTGCACCGAGATCGCTTTTGCAGCAAACGAAAAAGGCTGGAATAACAGGAAATGCACCAGACACAAGCAACCGCGAGCTTCTAATCCACAATCTGCTACCGTACGTCCGTCTACCTGCCAGTTCGCTTGAAAGCGTTCCTTTGGACAAAAAGCCGCCACAACGCTTCCGCTGTCCAACAGCAAACCGATTGTTCCCACAGACTGCCGATCGGCGCTCGCAACACTCGGCGGACTAATGAACGCCGCTCGAGCCCAAAAAGGCGATCGGTGCGGGCGGACAGGAGGAAGTAATAAGCGGGTGAAGGAGGAGGCGAGCGAGCGGGCGGGCGGGAAGAAGGCGGGAGTTTGCATCATATGAGTGAGATGATTCCCCCAACTTCTCACGCACTTCCCGGCGGCATTCGGCGGCGATAAGGCGGGCGGAATCCGACGAGTCGGAGCGTCTGGTGCTCGATGGACTCCGTTCGTCGACCAGAATCCATGCGACGAAAGCGAGGTGACCGCAGATGATCGCCGCTATACGCGAGACAACGACGAATGGCATCAGATGCTCCTCATTCATTCCATTGAGTTTATTCTCGTGAGTGAGTGACTAGTGGGAACAATCGAACGAAAGGGATTAACGCGGGCGAATGACTGGCGGAATATGAGGGCAATAATTAAAGATGAATGACTAGAAACAACTGACAATGAGGATCGACCAGAAGACTCGTGGACTCGTCGGCTGCTCACTTCTTTTCGACCGCCGCCGACTTGCGGCCCCTCTTCCGGCCTGCTCTTTGCACGCATCGCAGTACCACTTTCCTTTTGGCGTTGTGGTCAATCCAACGCACTAAATTAATCAAATAAACGAATGTAAGGGATGGAAGGACGTGCCTGGAAATGGAACCACTCGATCGGGCACTGGGCGCCCTCGCAAGCGATCATGTTGCCGAACGAGACGCGATGGCAGTTGCAGTACGTGGGTTCGTTCGGATCCACGGGCATTTCGACCAGCGGGCTGTCGAAATCTTCAAAGGAATCGAGTGAACGGAAGGAAGAGGGAAAAGGACGAACCCAAAGAGTCCAACGTGGCGTCCGTGTCGACGTCCCGCTCGCGCGCCTTCCGCTTGCGGTTTTGCGACGTCGCCGTCTTTCCGCTCGACTTCTTTTTCTCGGCTGCAAGCATCGAATTGAATTCAAAGAAATGCAGAAGAGAAAGGGCTCACTTTGCGGCGTCTTTGCAACGTTTTGTGCGAACTTTCCGTACGCCTTGTCCAAATCGTTGATCTTTCGGTCCACTTCCTGGTAGCACTCGCTGGCCAACTGCAGCTTCTCGGTGGTCTTTTCCTCCCAATCTGAGAGGATGTTCTTCAAAAGAAAGGGGGATGAAAGAAGAAGAAATGCAAGGCACTCACGAGAATTTCCTCGTACTGCTCCTGCGGCGTCGGCGCGCCCTTGCCGCCCGCTCGCTTCGAGCCGCCGGTCGTGTGCGAGCGGGCGAGCAGCTCGAAGCACGCCCGCCCGAACTCCCGCTCCTTCTCCTCGCAGTCGCGATCCAACTGCGAGATCTCCGCGAAGTTCGCCTTCACCACCGGCGGCAAGTCGGCCAGTTTCTTCATGAACCGACTCAACGGCGCGTTCATTTCGACCGACTCGTGAGTTAAATTCGAGAGACTAATTAAAGGAACGATCTACGAACTAATTAATTGACGAAGCCCGGCATTTCGGCCGCTCCACTCGCCGGCCAGCCGGAAACAACCGGGCGGCCGAGCCGAGCGGAAGCGCGTGCAACGCAAAGCAAGCCGGCCGCTTTCGTCGCGGGACTCGCCCGGCGCTGTCGACGGAGAGGAAGGCGGTGATTATTGGAGCTCTTGGCCGGTTGGTTCACGTAGGGACCTTGAACCTGCTTCACATCGAACGAAACGGAACGAAGAACGTAGAACTTGATCAATCTGTAAGCAACGTCGAGTGCAGTCGCAAACAATACACAAAGTTAAGGAGCTTCGCACATCTCCTTTGCGTCCGGAGTCGTTCTATCCACAAAAGGCCAATGAGCCAAAGTCCATGAGAACAGCAGCATTTATGGAATGGATGCGACTCGAAAAGACCCGTCTGCGTTTCCGTGGTTTCTTGATCGACAAAAACTATGCAAATCAAAAGAATGACGTGAGGGACGGCTTCTGTTGTGCCCTCTTCACCCGCTTCTGCGACGTGTCCCCTCCGCTCTCCCGCCACGATCCTCGAATTACGGTGAGCGTGGCGCAATTTCCCGTCCAGAACTTTTCGCCGAGTCGCCGTCGTCGAGAGGTCGGCCGCCCGTTCATTCCGCTTTCGGGCGGCCGCTCGGGGCGGTCGGCTCGGGGCTCTTGGGCTCTCGTTCGGGCGCTCTCCTCCTCTCCACTCTCTTCTCTGCACGAACTTCTAACTGATCCCTCCGCTTCCAGCAACCCCCAAGCACCCATGGCCGGCAACGGAAAGAACCTGGAGTCGAAGACGGGCGGCGTTCAGCAGTCGCGCTCCGGCCGCGCGGGCGTCACGTTCCCGGTGGGCCGTCTGCACCGCATGCTGAAGAAGAACGTGAGTCCGCCGTCCCCCTTCCCTTCAGCCGCCCGCTTGCAGAAGGTGGCCGACCGGATCAGCGGCGGCGCGCCCGTGTACATGGCGGCGGTCATGGAGTGAGTCGCCCGTCTTTCCGCCCACTCACCGGTCGCTCGCTCGTTGCAGGTACCTGGCCGCCGAGGTGCTGGAGCTGGCCGGGAACATGGCGCGCGATCACAAGAAGATGCGCGTGAGTCCGCGCCATCTGAACCTCGCCAGTGAGTCCGCCGCGCCCTCCTTCCGGTCGCCCACTCGCCCGCCCGCCTTGCAGTCCGCAACGACGAGGAGCTCACGAAGCTGCTCGCCGGCGTCACGATCACCGAGGGCGGCGTCCTGCCCCAGGTCCACGTTGCGCTCCTGCCCCAGAAGACGCACGGCACGACGACCGCCGCCGCTGCCGACGAGGAGGATTGAGCGCCCCGGCGAGTGAACAAGTGGAGGATTGTGTTCAAGTGTTCTCTTGTGATTGGGTTGTTTTGTGGAGTTGTTGAGTCTGTAAAAGAATAAACGTTCGGTTATTGATCGTGGAAATGGTCGTTGGACCTCGAACATCAATCGAGGTTCTTGCAAACTCGCCTCCAATATTGCCAGCAATCAACTCCCCATCTGCCAATGAATTCTCTCCACTTCCCCATCGATCGCACCAGAGATCACAAGCGTGAAGGCACGTGCCCAACGAATGGCAGGTGGTTTTTCTCGTTCACGATCGTTCGTTCGAATTCTCCAACCTCCGCTCGATTTGCGAAACGAGGCGATAAGAAACAGGCGAGTGGCCGTTCCGTTTGCACTTTTGAATCGAACGGGGCAGGCCGAAAAAACGGTTGGCGGTCGGCGATAAACCGACTGGGTGGTCGGCCGTCAGACGCCCGTCTTTTGGTGCACGAACTGCAGACGCTGCAAACCCAACAGTTTGCACCGTTTTTCATCATTTCGAGGCATGAAATTCTTGTTGGTCTTCCCGTTCTGTCTTCTTGCATCCGTTGTTCTGGGATCAAATGATGAGGGGGAGGAGCTGCGAGTGGAAACTCGCCTGTCCAATGGCTCACCGCTGCGCGGCTACGTGATCCGCCGGGAAAAGCGGCTGGTGCGGGCGTTTCGAGTGAGTTCTCGGCAGTGTTCAATCATTTCTTCCTTCGATTTGAGGGAGTGCCGTACGCGCGCCCGCCGCGTCGCTTCCAGCCGGCCGACATCGACGTGCCGCCGTGGACGGAGGTGCGCGACGCGCGGCGGCCGGGCGCCTCGTGCCCGGGCGGCGAGTGGTCGGCGGCGGGCGACGAGCAGCCGGTCAGCGAGGATTGCCTTTTCGTAGACGTCTACGTTGATCCCGGCTGTCTCGTGAGTTCAATCGACGCGAGTAGTCATTCTTATTCTCGCGTGCAGAACACGACCAACTGTTCGATCAGCCTCGTGCTGAAGGGCGCCGACTCGCGGCGCATCAAAGACGATTTCGTTATCGGGCACAACAAGAGCGATCCGGAGGTCATGATCTTTGTGCGTTCTCTTTTTTTGTTCCTTCTTTCAAGCTCTCCTTTTTCAGCTCAATCATCGCTTCGGAGTGTTCGGCTTCTTGGACGTGGGCGACGAGGACGCGGCCGAGTTTCCGTACAACGTCGGGCTGCAGGGTACTCCCCGCTCTTCCTTTCATTCATTCATACACTCCTTTCTGCTCCAGATGTGATCCAAGCGCTCCGTTGGATCAAACGAGAAGCCCGAGCGTTCAACGGCGATCCCGACCGACTGACCGCCTACGTCTTTCGAGACTCGGCCACTCTCGTTCAGCTGCTGCTTGTGTCGCCCGCGGTCCAGCGAGAGGAGATGCCGATGGATCGCATTCTCCTGAACAACCACCGCCCACTCCTGCAGCCACACGCCAACCGACAGCCCACCGCCCGGTTGTTGGAGAGCGTTGGGGTGGACAGACGAATGCTCCTTCCATCTAATTAGTGGAGTGTTCAGTGCGCAGTGGACGAAGACGGGCGACCGTTGGATTCGAAGCAGAAAGTCGCTTGTTTGCGCTCGAAATCGATGGAAGAATTGTGGCGGCAATCGCCCGGCCAGCACGCGTTCGGACCCCAAACGGACGCCCGCTTGCTGCCGGCCGAGAGCTTCGCGGAGCTCGTCGCCAACTGGAAGGTTCGTAGCATCTCTTGGAGATCAATCAAGAGCGCTCTGCTCAGCCTTCCTCGGTCTACACGATCAGCGGCGAGAACGTGCCGTTCGCCGAAGATCGGGGGCGTTCCGTCGACGAACTCTGTCGGTTGTACGCCGCCCACACGTTCGGCTACCGCTCGGCGGCCGTCGCCCAGCGATGCGCGTGGCGCTACGCGTCGTTGCCGAACGGCGCCGCGTTGATCGGCCGACACGCCGCGCACGCGATGAACGCGCTGCTCGGCGCCCGAAACAATCGGAGCGGCGGCACGACGTTCGCCGCTCGTTTCGCCCAACCGACGGAAGACGGCGGCGATTTTCGCTTCATTTTCGCCGATCATCAGCCGGAGACCGCGGCCGAGCATCGCGTCCACGAGTTCATGCTGGAGACTCGCGAACAGTTCGGGCATCGACGGCGAGCCCCGGCCGCAGGTTCGTTCACCCGCGCACTTCGTCGTTCAACCCACTACTGGCTGCAGATTTCCTGCCGGTCGATGCGGAGGGCCGCAATTTCTACGACGTTCGAGCGGAAACGGCAGAAGATGGGCGAACTTTGATGGCGGAGCCCCGAATGTACGTGGGCGCGTGGCCGGACGCCGACGGCGTCGACTTTTGGCTCCGCGAGCTGCGCGACGTCGAGGCGGCGAGCCGCGCGGCCACCCGGACGCCCCGCCCCCCTCGCCTCCACGCGGTTGACCCGCCGGAAGCCGCCCAAGAGGGCAGTTGGGACGAGCACCCGGCCGCCGCCCTCTGGATGGTCGTCGCCGTCGTCGTCCTCCTCCTGGCCGCCTTCCTTTGGGTTCTCGACCGAAAATACCAGCGGAAAGAAGTGGTCGGCGGCAAGAAGGCGACCGTCCGACGTTCCTATGCTTCTTTTGATGAGATTTGAGTGAATAAATGAGAGGAATATAGCAGCGAGGACGTTAGAATTCCTTAGCTCTCGCCGCGGCTCAATGGTAAAACTTTATTGGTGAATCCACAGTGAAAAGCGAGCGGACAAACACAGTCGGCGTTTTGTACACAAACGGTAGTCAGTGGGGAGTTCGAAGGAAATACGCGAGTGATTGGAAGAACTAGAACGTTGGAGAAGATGAATGAATGGCGGTAGTTAAGCAAAATAACGAGAAGAAATGTTCGCGACTCGCGGGCAAACAGCAGAAGTAGGTGGGCGTTCCATTGGACGGATTCAATCGGTGCGGAGCAAAAGGAAGGAAGGAAGAAGAGGGAGAGGATACCACGTTTTGTTTCGAATATACATGGAGCGGATGGACGACGACGGCGGCAACGGCAAAGAGGAAGAGCGTTGAGGAGTGGACAAACTCTTGAACGAAAGGAAGGGATTTAAAGCAGTCAGAAGGGAAGGTTTGGAGGCCTAATGGTCGTCGACTAGAGACAAATCGGATGAATCGGTAGCGAGAAGCTCGACGTTCGTCTCGAACGAACACATGATTCCCGTCAATACCAATGGCACTCGATGTAGGTGGTGGGAACGAAGCCCTCGGCGCCCGTCCGCGGATTCCGCACTCGCGTCCAACCGTCGCCCTGGCCCTCGTCCTTCTCCAGCAGATGCAGCTCCTCGCCGGCCTCCATCGAGATGGTCGTTCCGTCGCCCTGCACTTGGCCCTTGAACGGATAGATGGCCTTGCAAGTGCCGAGCGGCGGCAGGTGCTCGTCCGGGTCCTCGTACAGGTCGCCGCCCGCAGCACTCGTCGACGACGAGGTGTTCACGTTCCGATGGCTGCCGTTCGAGTTGGAGACCGTTTCGGCCGAAGAGTCGATGTGCGGAATGTGCGAGTTGGACGCAGCGTGCGGCGAGTGGAGCATCGTGTCTGCAACAAGGCGGAATTGCGATGAAAGAAGAATGAATCATGGGTGGTCCCTCCCCAACAACATCCTAATGCTTCCCCAACCAAACAAAAGCAACAACGCTTACTTCCGTTCAACCTCCGCGGCATGCCCATGACCGTCGAGCCATCGGACGAAACCGAGTCCTCCGAGTACGATTTGCGGTTGTTCTGCGCGTACGGCGGCAACGAGACGCTCGACTGATTGTGGGCGCCGTTGATAGCCGCGCCGTTCGCGTGCGGTTGGGGGAGAGCGCCTGCAAACGATTCGAATCAACAGAAATCAAAAGGAAGACGGAAACAAACCGATCGGAGTAAAGGGGACGTTCATCTCCCGTTGGGCCTCGGCAAGCATCCGCTTGTAGACGTCCACCTGCTGCTGGAGGGCGGCGATCTCTTTGTCGAACTGCTTCATTTGATTCGCCACGTCGGCCGCCGAGCCCATCTTCGGGTTGTCCGTGTACACTTGGTGCATCTTGGACATGCCGGCCTTCGACTGCTCCCGCGTGTTCACTTCGTTCTGCAGCTCTTGGATCTTCTGCTCCAGCTTGCGGCATCGCTGCTGGGGCGGCAGCGTTCCGTACTCGCTGATCGCTCCGTTGGACTAAACGAACGAAAGAAATGGAAGAAAGAAGAATGAAGCAAGGACGAACCTTTCCGTTGGCGTTGGAGCCGCCGAAAATCCGCTGATGCATCGAGTGTTTGCGCGCGATCCCCTTGCCGTTCGCCGCAACCGTGGGGATTTGGCCGCGCTTCAACGTCGCGGTCGAGTTCATCACCGCGTCGACGGCCGACTCGCCGTTGCCTTGCAGGATCTTCGACGGGCAGCCTGCAACCAACCAACCGTTGCAATCAATGAAATCCAAGAGGAAACGAACCCAAATCGCTGAAGAGAAAGTCGGGCGGTTGCGCGTAGCCCGTTTTCTTCTGCTCGACGACGATGTGCGTGTCCTTGGGCGGATCGATCGTCCGAATGGCGTCGCGCATGTCGTTGTAGCAGCGTTGGATGATCGACGAGACGCCGATCTCCACATCCACGCATTGCATCATGGCGAGCTTCGTTTCGTCGATGCGGTCCACGTCGAGTCGGCGCATCTCTTCGAGCAGGTGGGGAATGCGCTCGTGGTAGTGCGCTCGTTGGGCGCCATTGGCCGTCTCCAACGCGTCACCGTAGGCGATCTTCGTCTGATCACACGCGTACACTTTGTGCTGCAGATTCTGTCGACTCTTCTCGACGTCCGCCCGCGACATCTCCATGTTCTCGTCCGCCTTCTTGAATTTGATGTGCGCGTGCTCGGCCTCCTTGAAGGCTTTCCTGCAACCCGAGAGGAATAAACGAATCAAGCGAGAGGATGCTCACATGTACGCCTTCTGATGCTTGTGCATGTTCTCGATTTGAATGGTGAGGCCGCTGTTCAGCTGCTGCAGGTCCGCATTGTGCTTCTTGCGGTGCATGCGGAACTCCTGACATCGTTGGAACACCTTCGGGCAGATCTCCTTCTTGAACTTGTCGCTGATCGTCTCGTGCTGGGCCGCCAGCGACTCGATCTCGCGCAGGATCACGTGGAAGGTGTTCACGTACGAAAAGGAGCGCCACTCCTCGTCCTCCTCCTTCTTCTTGCCCGCGTACTTCTTCGTCAGGTTCCTGCAATCCGAAAATGGAAAGAAGTGAGCGAAAGGATACGAACCTCAGCTTCAGGGCGTACTCGTCCTCGATGGACGCGCGCTCCTTCACGAACTGCCCGTACTTCTCGAGGAACTCGATCCCGCGATGCGTGTGGTCCGAGACGGCCGCGGCTTGGTCCTGCAACAGAACAAATAAGTTAGAAAGAACCAATTGAATTATGAAGGTTTCGATGCCCCATTTGCCCCGTGCCCGCCCTCCCGCTTGCCTTCACGAGGGCCGCCGCTTCGGCCGACGCCACAAACTGCGATTTGTCGGTGAACATCCAACCGAACAACAGCGGGGAGAAGAAAGTGGAGGAATGAACGAAATAGCCGCTTCTTTTGCGCCGCGAAGCGAACCGATCGGCCGGCCGGACGGCTGCGTTTTGCGCACGTCCGCTCGATCGAATTGCGCCGCCCGGGCGGACGCGAAACGAAGCGGCGGCGGCGGCGGCGGTGATCCGGGAGCCGCCTGTTCGCTTCCCGCGTTCGTCTCCGCTCGTTCCGTTTAGCAGTGGACCGCACGGGAGCTTAAATCTCCCCTCAACCGCTTTGTTCGCCCTCCGCCCCGCCCGTTGCCCCACTTGTTGCACACGTTTCGAACTCCCGTGCGGCCGCTCGTCCGCTCTCTCATCTGAACTTCGGAGAGAAGCGCCCAATCATCCCCCACTTTTTCGATTAATTGCGGCCTGCAATCGATCCCGCCCGATGTTTCGAAAGAATAAACAAAGAGAAGGCAACATTTCGTTCGCCTCTTTGTCCCCAAACTTCTGATCGGGGAATAGAGGAAGAGGAAGAAAAAAGCAGTGAATCGATTGAACAAGACAATACAACGAAGTGGAAGGAAGATCCTGACCGACAACTCTTCCATGAAGTGATGGGCCGCACTGACGGCCATCTTGGACGACGCGTGGGCGCCGGAGGCGGCGTAGATGAGCTGCCCGCTCGACTGCTGCTGCTGTGCGCTCATCGGATGGACGATCGGCTGCTGGTAGTGGCCGCCGAGCGGCTCGTCGGTGGAGAAACCCGCGTGGGGGCCGACGTCCATCGCAAACGAGGCGACGGAGCGCCGATCGAACTCGTCGTCCGTCTGCGCGCCGGCGCCGTTCGCGAAGAGCGCGTAGAGGGCGGACGCCGATTGGGACAACTCGCTGCCGAGCGCCGCCAGCTTCGAGGATCGCTGCCGCAAACCCGAGTGGAGTTTTTGCGCCGCCCGACGGCCGATCGTCTGCGGCGGCTGGGGGGCGGCGTGCGGGTGGTGGCGATCGAACGGGGCCGCCGCGAACATCTGTGCGGGCAGCGGCTGCGCGTAGTGACCGCCCGCACCAGCCGCCGCCGCCGTCTTCTCCTCGCCCGCCATCTTCTTCGCGCCCGTTGAGCCGCCGATGATCGAGAAACGCCGCCGTCCCACCGGCGTTCTGCCCGGCTGTTGGTGGTGAATGAGATTCCCGTGCTGCTGCTGCTGCTGCTGGGGATACGAATGATGTTGGTGGGCGGGTCGTTTCGGTTGCTGCGGCGACGCCGGCACGATGAGGGCGGAGACGCGCCGCGAGTGCACCTCCCCGGTCGACGAGCGCCAACGGCACCAAGCCGCCGTTCGTCGCTGTCGTCGTGTTCAGCAGCTGAGTACCGTTCGGCGCATTCAGCTCGTAGTAGTGGGGGAGTTGCGGCTCGACGGGAATTCCGTCGACGTAGTCGTGAACTCCGACCCCATTCGTTGTCGTCGTCGAGGTCGTTGCGGAGCCGGCGGACGGCGCCCGACTCGCCGCCGCGTAGTGCTGGGGATTGAAGTAATGAGCGTCGTCGTGTTGCTGATTGAACGCCGGATTCGCCTCCACATGGGCGCCGTCCGGCTGCTGCCGCGGCCGCCGGTAGGGCTCGTGCTGAAGCTGCTGGGGCGCAAAGTAGTGGCCGGCGGCCGTCGCGGCGACCTCGTCGTCCGCTTCGTCCGCCTCCTCGTCTCCGCCACGAATCACGTCGGCCGGCGGCGAAGCGTTCAGCTCGATTTTCGTTGTGGGGCCTTCGGAGCGCTCCGCCTCGTCGCTCTTCGCCTCGTCGGAGGTCCTCTTCGGCTGCTGCGTGTTGTTGTTGTACGGCGGATGGCGGGCGTGAAAGAAGGTGGTCGTGGCGCCGTTCGCGTGGTGCAGGTGGTGCGGGATGTCGACCGACGCCGCCGACTGGACTTGAGCGGACATTCCGCCGACAAACCCGAGGGATCAACGGAACGAAGCGAGGAGAATGATTGCGCAAACGACTGGAAGACGAACGAGTGAGTACAGCGAACAATCGAGTTCGAACACGAGCGTCAGTTCACGTACAAAAAGCGTAACTAAGAAGGAAAAGAAAGAACAAGTTCCTCGAAACGAAGCCACGCAATCGACGGACGACCACTCGGCCTCCAAATCGCGTGCGATTGCGGGCCGCTGGATTAAGTCGAGTGGATCGGCGCGGCAAGTGATCTCGCCGGCCGCTCCGCCCGTCCGGTTGGCCGCCTCGTTGCGGACGTTTGTTCGATCGGCCGGGCGGGCGGGAAGTTTCTGAAGATGCGCGCGCCTCCGATTGGATTCGATTGGCCGCGAGCGTCCACTCATCCGCCGCCGCCGTCTTCCGTTCGATCGATCGATTGTCGATGCAAACAAAACAATTGGACGTCAAACGACGAGGCGGCGGAGGTTGGAGCGCACTGAAGGCGCTTCCCAGTTGGCCGCCGGAAATGCGCGCGATCGGCCCACTCGAAGCGAAGCGGCGACGCGCAACGAGTGACCCGGAAATCACCAATCGGACTCAACGAAGAAAGAACAGAGCAATTGAATGAGTGAGTGCTCGCAGCAAGGATTGGAAGAAAGAACACACGAGGGGGCGACCCATTGATCCACTTGTTGTGTTTGAGCTGAATGAAACGAGAGCGAAGGCGAGTGGTCGTCGAACGAGGGGAGGCGGCAAACTCGTCGCGTCTTTCGGGTTTCAAGTGATCCCGCCGCCACTCCCTCGCCGCCTGCAGCAACGACGAGCCGCCGCCGCAACGGCCGGCGCCCCATTGACCCGACCGCCCGCTGCCCGCTTGCGCACTTCAACACTCGACCGGACGGACCGGCGAGCGGCTCACCCACTCGCTTGCCGACCCGCCCGCCCGCCAGATCAAATGTCCACGATCCGCGCAACGGAACAAACCCGTCCGGCGGTTCACGTGGCCTCCGGCGAGCCGCAGCAGCGGGAGGGCGAAAGTTAATGGACATCGAGAGACGGGAGCGCATTAGCGAGCGAGCGAGCGGAGGCTGGAGACAAAAGCCGGCCGGATGGCCGAGTGGGTGAAACCGAAGACACGTGGGTCAAAACAAACGAAACGAATTCAATACCCGACTCCAATGAGCGAGTCCTCCACTCCTCCATCAAGAAGCGATCCTTATGCAACAAACTCTAAGCAATCCTTGAGGACCGCTAGCCCAAAGAAAGTTTCGCTTTCCGATCGAAACGGTTCGCTGACGGCCGAATGCGATCGACGAGGAGCCGCAAGCAGCGAGCAGCGAGCGGGCGACCACGAAGCGATAAACCCGCCCGGAATCGTCGAACTTGACCGCCGCCCGCAGGTTTTTTGCATAAAAGAAGGTGGAAGACGGGCGGGCAGGAGTGATGGACGGCGAGCGGACGAAGCGGGCGGGTGAGAAGGTCAACACTTCGAGGAAGAACTCGCCCGTCCGTCCGTCCGCCAAATGCCGGCAGAAGGCGGAAGAAAAAGCGGAGGAGTGGACGAGATTAGCGGAGGATTCCGCTGATTTTATCCCCGCGAATCCTCGCCTCGGACTTCACGCGCGCGAAGAAGCCGCCGATTTGCAGCGAGATTAGCCGAAGAGGAGGCAGCGGCAATGTGTGGTCAACGAGAACAAACAATCGAGTCCAATCACAAGTTGAATGACCACGAGGAAGTGCGAGAACGAACACAACTGCTCCCATTCGACTCGATTTGGAATCCAAGTGGAACACGCCCGTTCGCTCGCCGGTAAAACGCAAGGGCGTTCGGGTTAAAACGAGCTTAACCTTCCGCCTCCGCCTCGTCTTTCTTGCCGCCGAACGGAGAAGATGAGCAGCGGAGGAAGGCGGGGGAGGAGGGATCGAAGAAGGAGGGAAGAAGGTGGAGGAAGAAGATTGATGGTCGTCGCGCGTACAAAAACCGCCGTCGCGCACCGCCAACCCAACGGTTATTATTGCTCGCAACGGAGAGCGAACAGCCTTGATTGCGGGGCGGAGATTAACGGGCGGCTAACGTCGCCGCTTCGGTCCCGCCGATCGATCCGAACCGATCGACCGGTGGGTGGGAGGCGAAAAGAGTGCACACGTAAGCGCGGTGGTTGAGTTCGGGAAACCGCAAACACAACAACTCACTTCTTCCCGCCCGCCTTGTCGCCCCTCCGGCCTCCAATTCGCACCGCCAGCCCGCCCGAATCGCCGCCCGCCGACCGGAGCGCGAGGGATCGAAGCGAAGCGGTCGTCTCGTCGTCGCGGTTGTTCGTGGCTTCTCGCCGGTCAGCCGGCCGGCCGGACGGGTCGGAGCGGAGCGGGGGGATTTGTTCGATGCGCGCGCGCGAGTTTACCGCCCTCCGCTCCCCTCCTTTCTGCGCTCACCGGTCGCTCTCGATCGTCGCGATCGGCTCGCCGTGGGGCGCGAGTGACCGGACGGGCGGGCGGCGCGTAATCGTTCCGCCGCCCCCCGTTCGCGTTCCGCCTTTTGGATCGCTTTCTTCGAGACTCGTCTACTGTTGCAGACATCCGATTAATCCAGCGATGTCTGCACAACAATTGCAAGGCTGCCCACCCTTCCTTCCTCCTACAGCTCTTTCCGTAAGCCCTCTGGAGAGCAAAGATTGTGTGGCGGTCGCGCGTTGACCCAGAGGAGCGAGAGGTGCGAGGCGAACAAACCGCCTCCACAACCCCGTTTTCTTCTTCCCGCAACGATCGCCGCTCACACGCGCCTTCTCCCTCGACCGCACAAACCCGCCGGCCGGCCGGTCGATCGGCGGACAGTTCGGGAGGAAGAGAGGGAACGAGGAAGGAGCGGGAAGAGCGCACAATTCGGGTCAATTTCGCGGATGCCGGCGGCAAATCCAGCGGAAAGCCGCCGTGCAGGAGAAGCGGGGAGGAATCAATTCCGATCACATCAAATCGGAATGAAATCGACTCCGTCCGCTCGGATCCAATCGAGCGAACGTCTGGCGGACAGGAAGGCGATCGGAAGAATGAGGGACGTCAAACACGAATAAAAGCGATCGATCATCAAAACAAGAGCCGCCAGAAGCAAGTGGGAGGGAGTACTCGGCCCAGTGGCCACTTGTTGTAAACAAGCTGCAGCCATCGGCTGAAGGGCGGGCGTCTCCAAACCACTCGGCCGTCTCCTCGGCTGTTTGCTCGTCTCGGGGGCAACCGGCGAGGTCGAGAGGCCGGCCGGCGAGTGGACTTTTCGCACAACAAAAAGAAGAAGCGGGACGAAGAAGTTCAAAGGTTTAAAACAAAGCCGCCGCCACCGGCGGTCGTTCGCAAATGCACGCGCGGTTTAGCCGGCCGCTGCTCCCAATGAATGCGCGTGTTTAATGGACGAAAGCTCGTGCACGACACGCGACGAGCGACGAGCCGCACGGCCGGCTGGCGGCTAATGCGGTCGAATTTCGTGCACTCGCCCGTTCGTTCGCTCGAAGAAGCGAACGGTTAGTGATTGAGAGTGCGGATGAAGGGGATTCGGTTGGTTTGGATCCACGGAGAACGGCGAGCGAGGGCACTTCAAACCAAACGGAAGAAATCGGTCGCCGTCGTCCACGAGCGAGCGACTTCTCTCCGCCCGGTTGGGGAGTGTTAACGACCAAAAAGCAGGACTGTTTGGTCACTCGCAACGGCCGGCCGTCAAACACACGCCCCACCCTCCGACCGACCATCCGAGCGGCCGTCCAACCGGCGATTAGCGGGCGGAAGTGCGTGCCGGAGGGCAATAACCACCCGCCCGCCCGCCCGTTTGCACGAATCTTAACGACGACGCTCGACGAGGGTGTGCGCTCCGGCAATCGAAAATTCAAATGTAGCCGGCAATTTCATTCGATTACCGCCAGCGAGAGCGGCCAGCAACAACCCAAAGGAAGCCGTAAGAAAGCTGTGGCTGCCCACCCACCGGCCGCCCCGAACGAACGGGAGCGAGCGAGCGGGCGGCCGCTCATTAACCGCAACCCAAAACAACACCCGAATCGCCGCCCGCCCGCCCCGCTAGCTCGTGGCCACCGGGCGGCACGAGCGGCGGGGATTTCCGCGTTTAATCGGCGGCCCGGAGATTTCGGGCGGCCGAGCGAGCGGGCGAGTGGCCGCCGGTTCTCGCCGTCCAAACCGCCAATTACACGCAAACGGGGAGAACTGGACAGTCTTGTGCTACAAGAGCGGAGTGGACATTCGAAGACACGAGCAACTGCAACAAGTGGAAGATCCCCGGAGACGACGGTCCGGAGCAATTTGCAGCCGCAGCCCCGCCTTCGGCTCGTCCGTTGGCATTCACGCCCCACCGCCCTCGTCGATTGGAAACATTGCGAGCGCGAGCACATGGGCAGAACGAGACTCGGGGCATCTAATTGCCGATCGAAGGAACAAACGGGAGATGCTCGTCGTTGTGTTTGGATTACGCAAGTCCCGTCTAATTGGTTGCTTCGGGATGCAATCGATAGAATAATTGGCTACAATCAAGCAACAAGCAACAAGCGGGAAAGAAGAACGTGAATTACGCAAAAAGAAACAAGCGGGTGGAACACGCGAATCCGCCGGCCGGTCAGTCGCCACCGCACTGGAGTCACGAGTCGCCGCTTTTGGTCACTCGGCGCCTCTCTCGTCGGGCGATCCCAACGACCGACCGACCGACCGGACGGACGAAAGGACTCGAAATCCATTGATAATCGGCTTTCGCTTGCCGATTCATCCGCCCGCCCTTCGTGTCGCCGTACAAAAACGAGCGAAAATACGCACGTAATCGGCGGAAAGCGAAAATTCGAGATGGAGTGACCGACGACCGAGTGGGTGGTCAGAGGATGAAGATGCAAAGGAATTCACTTCTAGAACGACAAAGAACCAATACAACAAACAAACACTTGCAACAGCAATCAATCAATGCTTCACCACCTCAAGATGCAAACATGCTTGCAGAAAGCGGCCTGCCTTCTGCTCGATTACGTGCACGATCGATTGAAGCCTGTCGATGGAAAGAAGCCGCTTTTTCCGCTCCGCTTTGCTCCGCTCATTGTTGTCACTCGCCGCCGGTCGGCGTCGACGAGCGACGAGCAGGCGGCTACAAAACGTTGCCGGTGGGCTGGAAGAACGGGATCCGAGCGAGCGGAACGGCGTCAAGCGAAAATAAATCGGCGCCGAATAAATCCTTGTGTGACGCATGAGTGAAGAAGATGTACGATACGATAAATGGTGGATTATGTGCAGTAATCGACTGTTACATCGACAAATTGATCGCCACATTACTCGGTCGAGTGCTTACAACACTAATCGACGTTTCTTCCCCGTTCTTAAAGGAGAACTCGCCTGATCCAACGTGGAAAGTGACAAGATGGAGGACGAGGAGGCACGCAGTCGGCTGTCCGAGTTGCTCTTCGGTTCCAGCATTTCGATTCAACAGAAGCGATAGAACGAGTAGGTAGTGATGATGACAAGCAGCCGGGCGACTAGCGGATGTCTGCCGACTCTCGCGGGTCACAAGAAGACGCAAGAAAGAGGGGAGTGGAGCGCAAGGGACGAACGTCGCCCTCCGCCTTTCTCGTGCAAAAGCAAGCGGCCGGGCTGATAAGAAAACCCGACGGTTCGCTCGCCTGTTGTTCAATACAACGACCAGATCGAAACGGAACCCCTGCGGACGGATCCGTTGGAAACAAGCGGAAATTCGGGACAAATGCGATGGAACGAGTGCAGTGGACGAGAGTGGTGAGTTCGAACGAGCAATAATTAATTATTTCAGAGCGACTTGTGTAGAGGATGGGTCAACTTGCAATCTAGTTATTTTACAGTGATTTTAACCCCAATTTTTCGTTTAATCCGCGGATTACCGCCCCAAACCACTCAAAATATTTCGGATCTAAACTCGATGCAAATCCCCTTGTAATCGGGAGACAACTGAGAGCAAAAAAACGGCCGACTCACCCACAATCCGCCCCATCCTTCGCCGTTCATCGCGGCGACGGCGGCGGTCATCGTGATCGGCGGGCGCTTTCGGTTCGGTGGTTCGTCTCACGGGCGGCTCGTCCGTCGATTCATAAATCTGGAGGGAAGGCGAGCGGGTGGGCCGAACGGGCTCGTTGAAGGCGGACGACGGCCGGTGGGCTTCGTGGTCGATTGGCGAACGTGTCCTGCAAATACGGCAATAAATGACGGTAGGAATCGGTAAAAAGCGGTAGATATTCGATTAATTGGATTAAAATGCGCGAAATAATCTCCGACCAAGAGAAATCCGCGCAAGTCATGGGCATCGGCCGCAAAATCCGTAAATTCGAGGCGGAGAATAATAAACGGTCAATTAAACGTCCGTAAATCCGTTAAAACCGAGTAAAAGTGGACGCGGATGATCGACGAGCCCGCGAAGTGAGCAAAACAGCGGCGATTCGGGCGGCAAAGCGGCGAGCGGCACGCGCGTGCTCTTTGGCGTTCCGTTGCAGGCGGACAACTCGGCGAACACCTCAAAGAGAAGTGGGTAGTCGATTGCTGCCGCATAATACGTAAATGGAGTAACCATCGGAATGAATTGATGGCAAGTGCGAAATGAAAAGCCGACTGCCCACTGCTCTCGTCTAATCAGTCGGCTGTTCAAACAAGTGGGGGAACGCGGCGATGAGTAAGACGGCGGGGCGGCCGGCAAAACAAGCGAGTTATGAGTCAAAAACCAGTGGATCGCGTTCGCGTCGAAGCGAAAAGAAGGCGGGGGATCGAACGGAAGCAAGCAGCAGAATGAATCGAAACGATTGATCGCCGGCCTCGTCGAATGGCCGCAATAAACAAACCAATGAAATTGGAAAAAAACAAGTGAAGAGGACTTGCAGCTCGATTCAATAGAAGCAAATGAAACAAACCATTCACCTCAAACAGCTCCACCGAGAACAGAAGGACGAGTCCATGAACCTGCTAGCACCCCCGGAGCAAAACAAAGGAGATTCCGCCGTCCTGTCCACAAACAAGTCGGGAAGAAGTGACCACGAGCAACATTTGCGTGACATCGGCGGGCCGTCGGCTGGCCATTTGTTTTGTTCGCGCCGCCCGCAGCGTGCTTCGGATTGACGACAGCCGGACGGGAGAGCGGGCGGGGAGCGAAAGCCGGCGGTTCGAGCGGGAAGCGACCGGAAACGCGCAAAGTCGCGCGCGCCGTTGGCCTCTCGGCGGTCATTCGGCGAGCGGGCACGCGGGGGCCGTCCAGTCGGTTGGGAGGTCGGAGAACTCAATTGGGGCGGCCGAAGCGGGCCGCTCGTTCCGTCCGCCCCATCTTGTTTCTAATTTCCTTCCTTGCGGCGGCCGAACGAACCGAAGGTCGCGCGTTCCAGTTCGTGGCCAACAGAAGACTGGCGAAATAATTGCTGGAGGAGCTGCTGAAGGAGGAGCGGCCGAGAGGTCGATTACTCCGCTTCGTCTCATGGGGGTCCAGCGATCGGGCCGCTTGATCCGCTCGCTGATGGTGAACTCCCGACTGCCACACTTCGTCCTTCCACCCGCTCGCCCGCCTGCTCTTGATCGCCGCGCGACGAGCGGCTCGCAGCGAAACGAGACGAATTGGAATGGAAGCCGCCCACCGCTCGAGGGAGCTCCCGAGTGACCACTCGGTTGCTCGTCGAAACGACGGCGAGTGAAACCGAAGCAATTTCCGCTCGTTTTCCCACGTTCCCGCCGGTTGTAATCGAGCGACCACGAGCCCGAGCAACTGGCGGCCGCAAATTGAAGTCGCGCGCGCGCGAAACGGCGGCCAATTTGCGCCCAAAACGAATTTGGCGGCTCGCGGTCTCATGGTCAATTGCAGCACGAAACGGCCACAAAGTGACCATTCAGTAGACAGAAACATCAACAGAAGCAAAGGAAATTGTTGATGGTGAGTACGAGTGTAAAATGTGAAGAGACGAAGCAAACACCCGCCTAGTATCCCGCCTTCCTTTCCGCTTCTTGGCCGAATGTTCCAAACGGCCGGCGAATTGCGAAATCCACGAAATGCCGCCGGAAACACCCGTCCGGCGGGAGGGACGACAAAGCGGCAAGAGCGGGAAACAAGCGAAGAAGAACGTTTCAAACGACCATCGGATGAAGCGGACAAGAACACGAAAGGACGGAGATGTCCACTGGAATCCTTGGAGTGCTTCACGTGTTCGATTGATCGAAACGAGAAGCGAGCAGCCGACCGCGCGTTGGCCGAACGAACGAACGGGAGCTCGTCGCCGCCACAAAGAAAGCGGGGCGCAAAGAAAGCGTTCGCAAACCCGACGGCCAACCGCTCGGCCGACCGACCGCTTTCGCGTTCGTTCGGTGTGTGTATTTTGGATTTCCGGCCGTCGGTCTGCTCGCCGTTGACGAAGTGGTGCGTGGCCACGGAAGAAAGCGAGAAATCCGCGAACAATCGAACGGAAGAAAGCGAGTGGGGGGAATTGACTCCAAAAGTGACTCCTCGTTGCTCCGAATTTCTCGTGACCTTCGAAGAGAAGAGCGGGAACGTTCCAGCGAGCGGGCGGCAAAAGCGAGCGAGCGAGTGAGTCACCAACGAGTGCGCAAAGCGGAGCTGGGCAGGACAGAGGAGCCGAGCGGAAGAGAAGAGGAACGTCCGCCAGCCGCCTTCATTTCGAAACAAACGAATTCAAGCAGGAATTCGCTGGCTGATCGATTGTCCACGAGTTCATCCTCCTCTTTGTTTAAACCCGCCGGTCAAGCCGCCGCCCAACCGGCGGCGATCAATCGGACGAAGAATCGGTCGAGATTTTGATTGAAGAGCGGCCGGCGGCCGGAGCAGCTTTTTGTTTCGCAGATCACGAGCAAACCGGCGGCCGGCTGGCCGAGTGACCACAAGCCAGTGGGGCGAATAAGAGGAGGTAACGAATGAACTAGAGAATTCCACAGAGTTCGTACAACAGAATGTCGTTGGGTTGACACTCGCCGACCGGCCAGCAAGCAGGCGGAAGGAGCGGGAAGACGGACAAACAACTCGGGTGTTTCTGACCGGCGCGGCAATTCTCGTGGGGACGGCGGCCAGCCGACTTTCGGCCATTTTTCATTCCGGAGAGCGCGGGAATCCTCTTCGAGATGGAAAGAGGATTGTTTCAAACGAAATACAGCGATCACTAAACGATTGAAGCCCAATATTGACCGCAAGAGCTGCCGAATGCGGGCGGAATGGACCGGAGGAAATCCGATGGAAACGGCAGCAATTTTCCCACCCGAGCGAGCAGACGGACGGGCGGCCACGAAAAGGAGGAGCCGCGAGTGACCCAACGGCGGGCGGCGGCCATTCGGGCGGGCGCGATGAAACGCGAGAGCCGCTCGCGGGATGCGGCCGGCGATTTCTCCGGATTTCGCGCCACTTGGGCCGACGGAGCGGCGAGCGGCCGATTAGCTCGTGCGTTTTTTCCGCCTCACGTTGCGCAGCCGGCCGGTCGGGCGGTCGGTCGGGAGTCAAGTGGACACGCGGCGAGCGAGCGGAGCGGCCGGCAGTTTGCAGCCGAATGCAAGTGTTTTCGTTCGGAGAAAGAAAGAAGTGATCGAAGCCGAGGGCGGAGGAGGGCGACAAACCGGCTGTCTGCCGCTCCGTCGTTCGTTGACGACCGTCGTAAATGACCGCGCATAAACACGAACGAACAAACGAGCGCCGATTCTTCTCTCTGTGTGGTCATTAGTTGCGCAATGCTTCAAGACATGCAGGGGTGTTTAGATCAATACGCAGCCAGAAAGCGATGGCAGAAGGCGGTAAAAAGCGGTGTGGACGAGAATCAAAGTAAAGCCAACGACCTTCGTACACCACACCGACGAACAGCTCGTAGACGAACGGATGCCTCTAACGGATCGAAAGACGGCGCAAATCCACAAAAAATAAGCCAAAAGCCCGCGTACAAATCGAATCCGACGAAAAGAAAGCAGGCGATTAGCGAACGAAACGAACGAAACGAAAAGAAGCCGACGGCCAACTGACGGCCCGCACGGCGCCCCACTTTGCGGATCGCCTTTCTTCCCGCCACTTGGCAGGCCGTCCGAACGGGATCGAATGAGGACGCCGGAGAGAACATTCGATTCGAACCAAATCCAACTGTTGATCGTGAGTCATTAATTTCCTGCCCGCGGCCAGCCAATTGTTTCCGTTCCTGTGGCCGGCCGAGAGATTCACGATGAATGTGGCTGTCGGAGACGTTTCGTAAAGGCGTTGGCAGAAGGATGAGGAAAGCGAAGGAAGCCGCTGTAAAGCTTGAAAGAAGCATCTGGTCTACTAAAGCGAGCAGAAAGAAAGCAGTTCGAGCAAATTACCATCAGCAACGATCACAATCACTACGCATTCCTCTGGAGACGCCTGCCGCAAAGCCGTCGGAACGGCGAGTGAGTAACCGACTTTCTCCCACCGCCGCCCGCTCCCCCGATCCCCGCGTTCAATCTCGAACGTAAACTTCTCGATCAAATCGACTGAAGATGACTCCGCCCTCTTCCGTTCCGAGTGTTTCCATTGCTGGATGCCGCCGGTGGGATTGGCCCCGCAGCGCGCTCCCTTGTTTGGCCGCCGGATCAACGGGAGAACGAAAAAAAGCAGCGGGAATGCTCGAAGACGCGCGTTCCGTTCGATCGAAATCGAAACGAAAAGAAATCGTCGCAGAGCGACGTCGACGGCACACGGATGAGTCAGCCGCGGCGGCGAAGGTCAGTTGGAAGGATCACGGGGCTCTGGAAGTGGAAGAACGAAAAAAGAAGTCCAGCTGTTCGCTTCGCGACGAGACGATCGAAAGTCGAACGCAGGGCAATTCATTCCGAATTCACGAGCAACGAGCCGCGTGGACGAGACGAGCGGTTTGTTTTGAACACAGAGCACGCGAGCAGCAGTGAACATCGCAGAGCAACAGAGAGCATCGGAGAGCAGGAGCTGGAAGCAATTTCCGCTCGCTTCGCAGTTCGAACACCAAACGGCGAAATGAACGACGTCGACGAAAAAACGGCTGCCGCCAGTCGTCGAGAATCGAAGAGGAGAAACTCGCCCGACTTCTCGCCGTCCACGCGCTCGCGTCTTCGAATCGAAATTCCAACTTTCGTTGCCGCCCGCTCTTGTTCGACGGAAATGCGGCGAATGAATCACCGCGAAAACAACTCATTCGGCGGCCCCGTGGGCCAAGCGGCCGGCCGTCGCGGGAACGTCGGCCGCGGCCGATCGATCGGACGAGTCAGCGCGGAAGCGGCGGGATTCACGTGGAACAAGCGAATGAACGCGATGACGCCACTCGACGTTCGACGTCCGAACCGGGGGGTTCCAAACGAACAAACGGAAAACGTTCGTGAATCAAGCGGAAGCCAATTGAAAAGCGATCGATTGCTCCCAGCGGTTGCCGGCAGCCATCTGGACGATCACGCCGCTGCCGGGCGATCGAATGGCCGCAAATTGCTGGATCGCACGAGGCCTCGAGCTCTTCGATCGCGCCGTCGTCTCATTCGAAATTCCGCCGCTTGCGCGACGCTCGACCGTTTTTTCGAACGAAGGCGGACCGAGCGCCGAGAAGACGTCTTGCCGACGATCAATCACGCCGCGCCGTTCGCGCGCTCGTCAATCGAAAGCGCCGGAAAGCGAACCGTTCGCTGGGGCGGCGGCGCCAGAAAAAGCGAACGAATTCGTTCGAAAAAGCGTTGATTGCAGGAAGAAACTGCGAGCTTCATTCCGCGCGCAACTCGAATTGAAACTCGCGCCCTCCCACAACGCCGTCGCAAAGAATCCACTCGTCGGTCGCTTGAAGAGTGTGGAACACGTCGCGAGGGAGCGGCGTGAAGCAGAAGAAAGCGCAATTTTTCCGTAGAAAACGAATACGAAAACACAATGCAAGACGAGCAGCAATTACCGCTTTTCCAACTCGTCGTTTCGTTGTTCTCTCCCGTCGAAAACAGTCGTGGATCAGCGGGAGGTGGAGGCGAATCGTCGAGCGGCCTCTCGACCTGCAGCGCGATCAATCGACGAGAGGAAAACGGGATCAAGAGTCGCCGATTCGAAACGTTTTTTCGTGTCAAAAGGCGGCTGCTCCTCGCGCCTCCTCCTCCCCCTCCACCCACAGCCCCCTTCAACTTGCGCCTTGATTGTTTTTGACCGAAATTCGCGCGCGTTTGTCGACGGCATCACCGCGCAACGAATTTGTCGACGAAAGGTGGAAGTCAAGGATGGGCAATGCGGAGAGGAAGCCTCGCTACAACTTCACAAAAATCAGAGGGCTTCCACTCGTCCAATCGACGGCAAAAACGAACGAAACGATCCGCGAGTTGGCACGGCGCAATAAACTTTCTTCCCGTCTTCCGTGATGGCGGTCAATCGGCCTTCGAGAGAACGTCAAGGACGAGCGCGCGGGAGGAGCGGCGGCGGGGGAGGCGGAAGGTGCAAATTGAATCGAAGCGATTTTTGCGTCGAGGAGTTCGAGCGGCCTCTTTTGGGGCTCGCCGCTGGACTTCCACGAGATTCAAAAATTCGAAAGGGTTTCGTGGACGAGTGACCACAGAAAACACCTCCGCTCTCTCGCT
This sequence comes from Aphelenchoides fujianensis, assembly GCA_024699865.1. Taxonomy (NCBI): domain Eukaryota; kingdom Metazoa; phylum Nematoda; class Chromadorea; order Rhabditida; family Aphelenchoididae; genus Aphelenchoides; species Aphelenchoides fujianensis. The sequence continues at coordinate 132,388 of JAMPIO010000203.1, read as the reverse complement.
ATCAACCCCCTCCGCGCCCCCTCCACTTTGAACACCTCGCGCGATCGAACCATGTTTGATAAAACGAGTGAGCAAACAGTTCGACGAGCCCCCGCTACCGACCCCAACGGACGAAAAGAAGCCGCCGACTCGCGGGGGTCAGCCGAAAGCGGCGGCGGGTTGCGCTCCTTCCGCTCCAACGAATTTCGACGAGCCGCTCGCCGAAAGAAACGTTCGGGATTCGCCGCCCCGTCGAGCGGCGGCGAGAACGAGCGGCGGCGAGCGGCGGAAAGGCGAGTGGACGAAACGAGGAAAAACACGCACGATTTCGACGTCCATTCATCTTGCCGCGAATTCGAGGGCTCGTGTTTGGCCGTCGGCCTTTCTTTTCGATGTGAAGGCGAGTGCCAATTTCGGTTGCTTGATAGTCGAAAGAAGAGCCCGATCGATCGAGCTCGTTATCGGAAGGCAGCCCGCGATCACTCGACCAAACGCTTCGAAGAAGGCTGAAATTGAATTCTCGTTAGCGATTTCCAAACCACTCGGTTGGCCGACTGGCCGCCAGAAACAGTCGCCACTTGGCCGTCGTGAAGGGCGCCGCCCTGATTAATCCACTCGGCCCGCCCGCCCGACGGCCAAATTGGAAGGACGGCCGAAAAGCTTTGCGGTAGAGCGGAGGAGTGACCAGCGGGTGGAAAGAAAGGGCAGTAGCGATGCAATAGCAGGACAAAGAGAATGGCTACTCTACCCACTCACCGCCGACTGGAACGACGAAGCAAACAAAAGCTCGCAGATTGGAAATGCATTGCTTTTTTCTTGACCACCCGGATTCTCAGCCCTCCAGCCTGCAAACGAGTGCCGCGCAATCCCAAATGAATGCGGGAGACGGCGAAGGGATAAACGGTTGCATCCGCTGCAAATTAAATGCGCGTGTTGGCACCGGCTGGCAGCGGGGGGAGGAGCGGCGGCCCGCCGACTAATTCGGGCCGTTCGAGCGGCCGAATGGACCCCGAGCGGAGTGTGTTTGGAGGATTGAATGGACGGAAGAAGCCGATTAATCGGGAGGAAGCGGCGGATCCAACACAATCGGAAGGGACTCCCCTTGCAGCTAACGGAATTCGATTGGAGTGTCCACTTGACGCCCGCCCGCTCGTCCGATTGCTCGCGATCTCGCCGTCCGCCCGCCCCGTTCACGTCATCCCCACGTGAGGCTTCCGGTCGTGGAAATCGGGGCAATTAAGCGGGTGGAGTGAGTGAGGGATGAATGCAATTTAGCCGCCTTCCGCTCGCCTTCCGCTTGCTTCCGCTCTTCTCACTTCCATCGCCGTCCGCTTGCGTGCGTGCGAACGAGTAAATGGACGTTGGGGCGGCTCTTCAGATCACAAGTGCGGGCGATCCGATCGAACGGGCAGGCAGGCGGGACGATCACGATCGAAGCGGTAATACTCGCGCAATAAACAAACGATAAAGAGCTGCTGTCACAACCCACGGCCTTCAATCCAAAACAAGAGCGTCTTCTGGTCGACTGTACGCGTTCATTAATCACCTAACAGTCGACTAATTACTCGCCCATCAACGCGACCGCCCGCTTCCTCCCGCCCGACAGCTCGGGAGCTCCGCACTGCCCACTCGCCCGCCTTCCCGCCGATCCGCCGGCCGGCCGACCGGCGCGACCTTGCGGGGCGGGCGGCCATTCGATTCGCTCGGGCACATCCGCCGCGAATTAGCGGCTTTTATGCGAATTCTCGTCCAACCGCCGGCGAATTACGACGCTCGTTAGTTCACGAGTGTTTGTGTGCGAATTACGCTCGTTTCTCGCAAGAGACGAAGGAGATGGTGCACTTGACTGTTGAGATCTCTCGAAAGGTTCATGAGAAGCTGCAGTCACATCGATCTGATCAAAACAAACGACTGTTCGCTACGGAAATGCCCATCGCCCGCTTCCAAAACCGGAAAATCGCCTTCGAATTGGCGCCGAACGCGAAATTGGCGTCTTGATTCAGCCCGCCCGCCCGCCAGAATTCGCCGCCCGTTCGGCTGCCGAGCGTTCGGGCGTTGAGCGTTGTTTACGCCGACTGGAAAGCGGGGATTTGGGCCTAAAATTTCCCCCTTCTTTACCCACGAAATGCACTCGCTTCTCCGTCGATTCGTGCCGCTTTCTCGTCTCGATTGGCGTCGTTCCGCCTGCCGCTCGTCGTCGCTCGCGATCGCCGCCGTTGATCGTCGTCGCTCATTCCGCCGTGTTCCAGACAACTCGCCGCATTTGCCGAACGCTTCTTTTCATTCGCTCGCGATGCTTCGGAACAAAAACCGCGCGAACCAGTCGGAAATTCCAGAAGAAAATCGCGATCCCGAAATGAGCGACTCGGAGTCCAACGAGGCGGCCGTCGAGGAGCCGAAGGCTTCCGTAAGTCCCCCGCTTCCCCTCCCTTCCATTCTCCTCGATATGCAGAAGCGTTCGGCCGAGAAGGCCAAGGCCACGCCCGCCAAGAAGGCCAAGTCGAGCAAGGCCGGTCCGTCGACGGAGAAGAACGCCGAGGGCGAGGAGGTGGGTTCCCCTTGCTTCCACTTATTCTTCTCGCTCGTTCGCTGGTTGCAGATGTTCGACCTAGGCGGCAAGAAGTACGTGAACGTCCGCTCGTTCAAGGGCAAGACCTACGTGGACATCCGCGAGTACTACGAGAAGGATGGCAAGCTGCTGCCCGGCAAGAAGGTTCGTTTTTCCATCCATCCGATCACTCCTCATCTTCCTCCGCCTTCTTCAGGGAGTCGCCCTGAACCCCGAGCAGTACGAGGCGCTGAAGGGCCTGCTGGACACGATCGACGAGCAGGTGGCCTCGGCCTGATCGTCCGAAGGATCCTCCGCCCTCCTCCCCTCAAGCCTTGCCACTCCAACTCGATTGTGTCCCCCAATTCCCCTGTCTCTCGCTTTCTTTCGTTCGTTGAATGCTGAAATCCCCCCTACGTGTCGTGAGATCTCCACCTTCTGGTCATCTTCGTTGTTGTTGTTTCTTTCGTTGTCTGATGGCTGAATGCAATAAATGAACACGGGGGCGTGCGGTCGGCTGGATGACGGGGAAGAAGTCTGGCGGAGACCGTAGAAAGCACGAAAGAGGTTGTTGGGTCGCTGGCCAGCAGTCGTGAACTTGCGGTCGACCAGTCTGGGGTTGTTAGAAGCTGCGGATGCGGGGAGATGATTGTTTACCGTCTCCTACCTCTCCATTCTCCTCCCTTCCCCCCTGGCCAGCGCTCCTCGCCGCTGCTCGAGTGGGAGAGTTGACCCTGATAGCAAGGGCGGAAGACTCGACACACCCGCCTCGAATTTGATGATTTTGCCCGCCGCTCGCCCAGCCGGCCGCTTTCGCTCGCTTCTTCGCGCATTCCGTCGAGTTCCCCCTTGATTCCCGTGTTTGCAGCGAATCCAACCGACCGACCCGCCGACCGCAACGATGGGCGACCACTACGGCTTCTCGTTGACGACGTTCAGCCCGTCCGGCAAGCTGATGCAAATCGAGTACGCGCTGAATGCGGTGAAGAACGGGCAGCCGTCCGTCGGACTGCGAGGTTCGTTCTCACCCTCCTCCTCTCGTTCCTCACTCGCCGGCTTGCAGCGAACGACGGCGTCGTGTTGGCCACCGAGAACAAGGGCTCCATCCTGACGGAGAACGAGTTCAAGACGGAGAAGATCGCCGAACACATCGGCTGCGTCTATTCGGGCATGGGACCGGACTATCGGCGAGTTTCTTTCGCTCTTCTTTCAATCGATTGATCCTTCCGACTGCAGGCTGTTGGTGCGGAAGGCGCGCAAGATCGCCATGGAGTACGAGCTGGCCTACGGCGAGGAGATTCCCGTCATTCAGCTCGTGACGAAGATCGCCATCGTCATGCAAGAGTACACGCAATCCGGGTACGTGCACTCAACAATCAACCAAAGATTCGTGTGTTTGCAGCGGCGTCCGCCCGTTCGGCGTCTCGCTGCTGATCGCCGGCTGGGACAAGCTGAAGAACCGCCCGCTGCTTTTCCAATCGGATCCGTCGGTTCGTTCCTCCCTTTCCTTCCTTTGTGTTCATTCGATCGCTCGATGTTCAGGGCGCCTACTTCGCGTGGAAGGCCACCGCGTTGGGCAAGAACGACCTGAGCGCGAAGACGTTCCTCGAGAAGCGCTTCACGGACTCCATCGAGCTGGACGACGGCATCCACACGGCGCTCCTGACACTGCGCGAGTCCTTCGACGTCGCCATGACCGAGGAGAACGTCGAGCTGGCCATCTGCACGGCGGAGGGCTTCCGCCGACTCACCAAGCAGCAGCTCAAGGACCACATCAACATGCTGTGAGCCCCCGTCGAGTGGTCGTTCAACTGTTGGATTCTTGTTTCTAAATTAAATCCTCTTCCTTTTCGATCACTCGTCCCACTTGTTCTCTTCGATTCGACGGCGTGTCTATTCGTTCGTTTGTGTGGAGAATAAAGTTGAGGCGACTGTCACCGAGGGTGTGCACTGCTGTGAACGTGCAGGAAGATTGGTTGAACTTACACTCACAGTCAACGAGAAGCTAACCCGATCGAGATTTGCATCCGCCTGCTTGTCCCGCTTCTCCCACCGCCCTCCCATTTGCACTCTGCTCCCAATCCGCCGCCTCGATCGGCCGTCCTCGCGATCCAAAGCGGCGAAATGCGGACGGCGAACTCGTGGATTCGAGGCGGCTTGCTGCTCGCCCTCATCCTCCCGCTAGTCTCGTCCACGGACACGACGGAAGCGGGATTCTTGGACGACAGTTCGGGTGAGCTTCCTTCTTTCTTCCCACTCCTTCTGTTTGTCCGCTTGCAGCCCTGACGGCGGTGGTGATCGTGGAGTACGCGCTGGCCCTCTTCTACTTCGTTGCGGTCGCGATCGTCGGCGGAATGGTCTACTACGAGTACGCGCAACGCCGGGAGCGCCGGCAGATCGCCGAGCAGCAGATGGGACGCGTCAAAGTGGGCCTCGTGAAGCTGGACGCCGCCGTCGGCGAGAAGAACCGCCAGAAGCGCGAGTTGGACGCGCAGCACGACGTTCTTTACGTGAGTTCCCCTCCGATCCCTCCAATTTATTGGATCGATTGCAGAAGGACTTCATCAAGCAGATGCAAGAGAAGAACGAGCTGTTCAAGTCGCTGCAGGTGGAGCATCAGCACCTCTGCCAAACGCTGGACAATCGGAACCGACCGGCTGCTCCCGCCGCTCCGATCGTGCCGCCGCCCACCGCAGCGAAGAAGTCGGGCAGTCGGAAGAGCGTGAGCGTCGATCCGAAGACCGTAAGAGTTCGTTGAGGTGCTGGAAGAAAGCGGGATGCTTTCAGGTGAACGCCGCCTCGACGCTGAAGCGGCGCGCCGCCCAGCCGGACACCACGAGCGTCATCCATCGCGCCGACGGCAGCCAGCAGACGAGCGCCGTTGATCCGTTCGAGAGCGACGAGACGATCGCCCGTTGATCTTCGGCTGCCTTTCGTTCTTTCGAATAAAATCGAATACACGAGTTTCCTCGGTCGATGAAGTGGATAGACGTGTGTTTATTCCAACGGCCAACAACGGCCGACAACAACAGCTCCAACAATTAAACGTAGAGGACAACTCGCACTGGGCATTCCGAGGGCTCACTTCCGGCGCACCTGCTTCACCTCGGAGTCCCACTTCTTGCGGTGGTTCATGTACAGCCGGAGGGCGGTGCGTGCGTCGATCAGCGAGTCGTGTTCGCCCTCTTGAATGCGGACGCCCAGCAACTTTTCGGCGAGCAGCTTGAGCGACGGCGAGGACGCGCAGCCGACCGCGTTGCGGAACGGGCGGTACTTGGCTACAAACACAAGGAAGGAATGCATGGAAACAAAGAGAGGAACGTACCGGTGTCACGAATCAAACGGAACGGGTGGGTGAGGTTCAAGACGCGGAAATCGTTGTGCAGCGCGTGACCGACGACGATCTTGTTCGCGAGCAGTTTGTGCACCTCCTGCTGCACTTGGGAGAACGGGAGGCCTGCAACAACCATTGGATTGAGCGAAGGAAGGCGGGGAACCAACCGTTCTGCAAGTGGCCCTCGCGAATGCCGCTCACGTGCGTTCGGTAGTCGACGACCGCTTCGCGCGGCTTCACGTACTTGTCGTACACCTGGACGCCCTTCTCGTTGACGATCGACACGCGCGCCAGGTGGTCGTCGGCGCCCTGGAAGCCGACGCCCACGTACTCGCAGTCCAGCGCGCACACCTCGGAGATCACGCGAGTTGTAGCGACCGTTGCGGTTTGGACGGTCGTCTGCCCGTTCGTTCTGCAAACGGAGAAGGAGGATTGAATGCGAAGAAGGAGGAGGACGAACGTCTTCGCAACGACGGCCGTTTTCACCGCCTCCTCGAAGATTTTGCGCCGCTTCGCGTTCTTCTTCGCGTTCTTGCCCGGCTTCACCGGCGACGCGACCACCTGCCGGATTTTCGTGCTCGTCGTCGTGGACAGCTCCTGAAATTCGAGCGAGCAATCGATGGACGGAGGATGGAACGAAGGGGAACTCACCGACTTCAACTGCTTCCAGTTGTCCTGACCGCTCGCGTTTCGATTCGGCGGCGCCATCGCGTTCCGTCGAGTGCGGTCGGCCGAAATCACGAGAAGCAAGTGGGCAGACGCCTCGACCTATCGGCGGAAGCCGAAAGACCGCAACGAGTCAACTGTTCGCTGCGAAGAAGGCGGCGGTCGAGTGTCGCTGCCGGTCGGACGGACCGCCGGCTGACTCGCCGCCGTTTGGCCGCCGCCCGCTGCTTTTCGATCGATATCTCCCGGATTTCAAGGGATGAGCGGGGTTCTTGTTGTGTGAAGGTCGAGAAGAAGATTATCGAGCTGTTGCATTCGATTTCATGGCGTGATCCCCAGATTCGTGACCAAATCCTTCAAATTCGCGAATTTCATCTGAATTCCTTTGACTCTCTTCGATTTCAGCTCCTAAATCTCGCCGAAATGCCGCTCTCGCTGCGGAGCGTCGAGCCGGCGAACGTGAGCGTCAACCGGCTGCCGCTGGAGCAGCCGGTCGACGCGTACGGCCGAAAGATTCGAATCGACGAGCTGGAGACGCTGGCGAACGGCACGATGGCGAACCTCGTGCGGCAACTGAGCTCCCTCACCGAACACGTCGCGCACCTGATGACGGACGTGAACAACGCGGCCATCGCCCTTGATCAGCGAATGGAGAGCGTCACCATTCGGACGGCCAAACTGCAGGAGAAGTACCAAAAAGGAGGCGGTTTCGGGTCGCACGTGGGTGAGTGGTCGTTTCTTTCGTTCCGTTCACTCCATCGGCTTCGTTTGCAGGCGGTCTGACGGACAACCACCTGCGGAAGGCCTTCCAGACGGCGCAGATCATCGACCAGGACTCGGTCGCCCGTCAAACGTTGCCCGCAGCGATGGCCGCCCTCTACTACGACTGCGACGAGCCGCCCCGCCTCAACGAGCTGAATCCCTACCGGGACGACGGCAAGGAGGCGTTGAAGTTCTACACGGATCCCGGCTACTTCTTCGACCTGTGGAAGGAGCAAATCCTCAAGGAGTGCGAGAACGATCGCCGAATGCGCTCCGCTCGCGCCCAAGCCGCCAACGCGCACCTGTCCGCGCCGGCGGCTCGCGGGCGGAGTCCCCAGAAGAAGCGGAAGCCCCCGCACGGCCACCAGCCCCAGCACACGTCCCACGTGCTGCTCGGCCACTTTCAATCGAACACCTCCATCCAACAGCACTACGGCGACTACCGAGCGGGCGGCCTGCTGATGGCCGGCGGCGGCGAATTCATGCAGTTTCCCACCGAGTATCAAGTGAGTTCCCTCCGCTTTCGTTCCGTTGAATGCTCGTTGTCGTCTTTCAGGCGCCGCAAGTGCTCCGCAACCGCCAGCCGAACCTCGTGGAGGCGCCGCCCGGCATGAGCCGCCCGCAGTTGGCGGCGGCCGCCGTCTACGACGACGAGCCGCTCCCGCCGCCGCCCGCGCCGACCGTCCAGGCGGCCGCCTACCGCGCGCCGGCGATCATTCCGGGCGGCGAGATCGTTCAGAGAATGCAGCAGATGCACGTGCACGGCGGGCATCACGGGATGGAGGGCGCGCTGCCGAAAGCCGCAGCGGCTGCGGCCGAACTGCCGCACATCGACGACGACGACGAGCTCCCGCCCCCACCGCCGCCGCTCTCTTCGCACTCGCAGGGCGGCGGGTTGGGCGGCGGCCTCCACTTCCTGCCGCCGGGCGCCGAGCGGCCGGCCGAACAGCCGCCGACGGCCGCCGCTCCCGCGGCTTCGGCGGGCGCCCCTTCGAGCGCGCTCACCGAGTCGACGCTCACCGTCGTCCAGTCGTCGTTCCAGCGCGCGGTGATCGCGAACGCCGACGATCCCGCCGCCCCACCGATCACGATCTCCACCTCGTCGACGACCGTGACCGCCGCGACGGCCGCCGCCGCTCCAGCCGCCGAAGACCGCCGACCCACGATGCTCGACGAAATCCAGGCGGGAATGAAGCTGCGGAAGGTGCAGCGCGAAGTGAAGGCCGAGAGCGTGAAGGCCGCGTTCACGAACCACAACGTCGCCGCCATCCTCGCTCAACGCCGCCTCGACATGCACGGCGGCGCCGCTTCGACTTCGTCCAGCGAGAAGGACGGCGAGGAGGACGACGCCGAGTGGGATTGAGCGACGGCGATCCCCGCATTGTTCTCTTCTTTCTTCTTGCCCTCGCTTGTATTCGATCGGAGTTTGTGCCCACTTGCCGCAAATGTTTGTACGTAATTTATTTCGACCGTAATTAAATTCCTTCTTCTTTGCTCGTTCGGTTTGTTTTGTTGATTGAGGGGAGAAAGAGACGATCATCGTCGTTTATTCCACAGCGACAGCAAACACAAAGGAACACAAGAGAGCTCTACATTGCTCACGAAACAGGCGCCTCCGCTCACTTCTTTTTGGCCGGACGAGTGCGCAGTTGGTACGGCGAGCGGTTGACCACGAGCGGCTTCTTCTTCGGCTTGGGACGACGGACGGCCGCGTCGCCCGACTCGTGGACGCCGGAGGCGGCCGGCTTCTTCGCGCTCGTCGGCTCGTCCGTGGCTGAAATCACGCGATGATCAACGGTCGATCGACGGCGGACGAACCGAGAGCGGCCGACGACGAGTGGCGACTTTTGGGCGTCTCGTTGCCGTCGGCGGCCGTCAGCAGCCGCTCGCCCGTCCGCAGCACGCGACTCGGCCGCGTGGAGGCGCGTTCGGCGGGCGCCTCGCGCCGCTCCGCCTGCTCCGGCGTCTTCCAGCCGGCCGCCTCCGCCGCCGCCTCCTCGCCGACGGGCACGAAGTTCGTGAGCGAGCGGGCGGTCGACGGGAGCGGCGAGTCTTCTGCAAGCAACAGGGAGGAGTGATGGACCGAGCGGGGGGAACTCACCGCTCTCGCTCGGGCTGCTGAAGTCCAACGGCGAGAAGCAGAGCGGACGGCCGGGCGTCAGCGCTTTGCGGCCCTTCGGCGCGGCGGGCGCCACGAACGCGGCCGCTTCTTTCGGCGGCTCCTCTCCGCCGGCTGCAAGAGCGAAGAGTTCGTGGATTGCAGCCGAGGACTCGCCGTTCGCCTTGCCGCTGCTGCACGGCGACGAAGAGGACGCGTTCATGTCGACGTTCACGACCGCCGCTGCGTCCAAACGAGCCGCTCGCCGGTGCATTGCGCGTTGGGCAGAAATGAGGAGTGAGCGCGAGAGCGAAAGGAGGCGAGTGAAGAACGGAGGGATTGATGCTCGCTTGCAATTTGCTTTTTTTTCCTCGTTCCCAGCCGGCGATGTGGCTGGAGTTTGAGCTAGTCGAAAACCCGCAACGTTTCTGCATTGCACGCGTTCGAAGAGCTCTCCGCTTTCTTTCTCGCCGGCAGCAGAAGAAGGGCGGACTCTAACCTCGTTGCATCCGATCGCTTCGACTTCCAACTGACCACCCCGTCTTCCTTCTGATTGCTCGAATGCCGACCGATTGATGGGGAGATTGTAGTGCGAGCTTTTATTTGTTCATTAAGTACTCCTTATGCCTCCCGGGCCCGGCCAGTAAAATAGTTGGAGGAGCGACAAAGAAGAAGAAGAAGAAAGAGAGGAAGGAAGGAAGGAAAATAGGAGGAGGGGGAGGTATTACGAAGACGAAAGAGGAGTTTGCGAGAACAAATGAGAAGGAAGGAGCTACGAAGATTTGGGACTCTATTGAATTGGTTGCAGTTGGTGGCAGGGGGATCTACGAGACGAAGGGACACTCGACCGTCTGCTCGTGGCGTCCTTCAGACCTTCGCGGTGTGGGCAAGCGCGAGCGGCGGGATGGCCGGGGCCGCGCGCTTGGGCTGCGGCGCGTCCTCGGCGACGAGCAGCTGGCGGGAGCGGTTCACGACGAAGCAGCCCACGTAGGCGTGGAGCGGGAGGACGAGCAGGAGGGCGGCCCAGTAGAGGGCGAGCACCGACCAGCTCGCCACTTGACCTTCGGGCAGGCCGTTCAGCGCCGACGTGACCGTGAAGACGCCGAGGAGGCACGTGACGACGACCAGCGAGTAGACGTAGAAGCCCTGCAAAAAGTGGAATGGAATGAGTGGATGGTTGAGTGGAGGGCGGGAGAACGAACCTGCAGGATGAGGAACGGCCAGTAGAAGTCCGCCTGACGGGTCCGGTTGCCGTGCAGGAGCGCGGCGGAGGCGCCGATGGACAGGAGGATCATGACCATGGCGCCGACCTTGAGCAACGCACTGCCTTCGCCGGACACGAGCACGAAGAACTCGACCAGCTTCAGCAGGTCCAGCGACAGCTGCAGCACGCCGAACAGCAGCGTGCCCGTCTGAAAGCAGTCGATCGATCAATCGATTGGTGGGCGGGAGGTGAGGGAACTCACGTGCACGTCGATCGGGCCGAGGCACTTCGGCGTGTGGGCGGCGGCGGTGGCGGCCGGCGGCGTGGAGGTGGACGGACGGGACATCGCGGCTTCTTGAATCGATCGCTGAAACAAAGCGGAGGTGAGTGGAGGAGTGGGGAAGCGGGAAAGAGCGGAGATCAGGCGGATTTGGGGCGCATTTCGAAATCCAATCGATCAGCGTCACTTTTTGACGGGCGCCACAGCGGAAGAACAAGGTGATCGGGAGGGAACGATGGTGAGGGAGCGGGAGGCGGGCGAGGCGGTCGAAAGGAGATCGTTTCGTGTCGATTCGGACCCGAGACCTCGAAAGTCCCACCCGAAACCCGCAGAAAGCCGACGGAAAGACGAGAGAAATCGCGGCGGCCGTCGCAGTCGGCGGGCGGCGGGGCGAATGCGAGCGGACGGGCGGACGGCCCAAACGGCGGCGAGCGGGGCGGACGGGCGGCGCGTACGGTGGGCCGGCCGGTCGCAATCATTCCGCTCGAGAAGCTTCGGCGGCCGTCCGCTCTGCCAATCGATGGAGTGCACGGGTTTATTTGATCGAATCGGACGTTCAACGGTTGCACGGCTCCTCTTCGCCTCGACAGCAGAAGATCGTTTGGAAGGGCGTGACGAGAGTGCCGTTGACTTCGTTTCGCGGGATGATCCGATCGCAAATCCCGAAATCGTCGCACGCCCTGCAGCAAGAAGTGAGCGGAAGTGAGTGCAGTTGAGGGGAAGAACTCACCAAATCGATTGCTGCGTCTCGAAGTTCGTGATCTTCAAACAAACGACGCCCTGTGCGCACGTGGCGCCCCTGTTCAGCTTCGCTTCGATGCCTGCAAGTGGGCGATCGATTCGATCGAGGAGGTCGCGGACTCGCCTTTGTAACAGCGGTATCTCTCGATTCCACCCGCTTCGATGGACGGGAGGAGGACGACGAGGAGCAGGGGGATCGTCGAGGCAACGTTCATGATCGAGTGGGCGATGAGCGTCCGATGCGTGCGTGAAAAGAAGAATGAGGGGAGCAGCCCTTCGCCGTCCACTCGGCTCATTTGTTTATTCAAATCACTCGAATTCGTGGGGAGTTTCTTTCGTCCGTAGATTGATTGAACTCGTCTCGAGTTGGGGTTTTGTTTCACCCATTTGACCACTTGCTTCTTCCAAGCAACCACCTCCTTCCGCTCGACAAGCAGGAAGAAGCGACACGCCGGCCGGCCGGCCGGCTGGCGGACGCGCGGTCTCGTGCGGATCGCCGCTCGGCGTTCGAATTTCGCCGCCCGCGAGTGGCCGCGCCGAGCGGAGCGGACGGGCGGATTTCTTTCGAGTTTCTCGTCGATCATCCTTCCGTTCGACCTGCCGTAATGCCCACGACCGAGTTCTACGTCGACAAGCCGCATCTGAAGGTGAGCGCCGAGTTTCCCTCAAATTAATTTTGAATTCCTCCGGTTTCCATCGATTACCTCGATTTCCACCCAGTTTTCGTTGAATTCCTTCAATTACTTCGACTTTCCTTTGATTGCTCGCTTCAGATCATGGACAAGGCGATCTCGTCGCTGCGCCGCCTGGGCGACGACCTCATGTTCTTCCCGTCGATGCGGGGCCTGTCCGTGATGGCGTGCAACATGACGCGGACGGCGGCGGGCTCCATCTTCTTCGAGGACACGTTCTTCGGCGAGGTCAACAACCCGCACCAGCCCGACCGCGACCAGCCGGCCTGCTGCCGCCTCCGCACGCGCCTCTTCCTCTCGATCATGAAGCGGGAGCACTCGTACGCGACGCTCCACTTCTTCAAGCTCTACCTGAACACGGAGGCCGAAGAAATGGCCATCGAGGTGGAGCGCACAGATGCCGTCCACAAGGTCACGCACTTGCGGCAGCTGGACGTGCTCCAGAACACCGTGCCGCGCCTCGTCCAACGCGAACCGCACCTCTCTCGCTTCGTCGTTGAGGCGCGCACCCTGCTGCGCGTGATTCGCGCCTTCGGGCCGGACACCGTCGACGTTCGTTCTCCATCCTTCTTTCTTTCAATTCTTCGGTTGCAGATCGGCCTGTACGCCACGAACGACCACATCCTCTTCTTCAACATCCCCATCAACTACGGGCAGAACAAGAAGCGCGTCCGCTCGTGCATCCCGCTGCTGAACACCAGCGAGTGCCGCATCGAACGGCCCGCCCTCTTCCAGTTCTCCTCGAAGGTGATCCTCGGCGTGTGCGGGCTGGGCGTCGACCAGAACTGCGACGTGGAGATGTGCTTCGATCGGGCGCGCAATCCCCTCTTCGTCGTCGTCGACGTGCCGGGCATCTGCGAGTGCACCTTCACGCTGAGCACCACGCCGCTGCCGCACGTCGACTCCGAGCAGTTGATCCATCAGATTCGTCCGGACATCGTGCTGTGAGCCCCTCCATTTTGCTCTTATTCATTTGCTCTTCGTGTCTTCAGGGAATTCGAACAATCGGCGAACGTGACCGGCGGTGAGTTCAACTCGGTCCTTTCCTCGTCCACAACCCACCGGCGTGTTCAGGAAACCGAACGGTCCAAATCATGCGCGACCTGCGGGACACGATCTTCTCCCGTACGTCCCCCGCTTTCATTTTCGTTGACGGAACGCTCGTTTGCAGCCGAAAGCCGGTCCGCCGAAGGCCGCTCCGCCCAAGGGCGGTCGGCAGAAGCCGCTTCGCAACGAGCGAGCGCCCGGAGCATCGCGCAATCGAGCCGCTCGCTGCCGCAGGACGCGCAACGCCCGCTGGAGGAGCACGAACGGAGCGGCGAGGAGCGGGAGCTGCTCGAAGAGGTGCGCCCATCCGGCCACGAGCAGCTCTCCGCCATCGGCGACCAGTCGAACGTCGAAGTGCACCCGACCGTCGAGCGCTCGGCCGAATGGCCGCCGGCCGAGTTCGTCGAGCAGCCGGAGGAGGAAGAAGGCGAACTGCCGCCCCAGGAGTCGGCCGTCGAAGAGGGCGAAATCACCGAGGACGACGACGAGGAAGAGGAGGAGGGCGAACTTCCGGACACCACCGAGCAGCCGCCCGAAACGGAGGAGATCGAAGAGGAGGAGGAGGAGCGAATGGAGACGGAGGAGATCGTCGAAGAAGAAGAGGAGGAAGAGAGCGAATTCCCGACCGAACCTCGCGAGCCCACGACCGTCGAGGAGCCGTCCGAAGTGGCCGCCGAGCACCCGCTCTCGTCGATCTTCGAGGCCACGCGTCCGTCCGCCCAGCCCTCCGCCCAGCCGCTCTCGGCCATCCATGCGGTCGAGGAGCCGCAAGTGGAGCAGCAAGAGGAAGAAGAAGAGGAACGAGTAACGCCGAGTGAGTTCCCCTTCGACTTCTTTCGTTCATTTCTTCGCTCAATTGCAGGCGACGCCGTCCTCTCCGAGTCCTTCACGCCCGAACGCATCGGGCTGGACCATCCGGACGTCGTCGGTTGGGTCAGCCGCCACGATCGCGAGTTTTGGGACCGGGCGACCGAAATCACCGAGTGGCGGTCGTGATCCCCGCGTTCTCTTGAATTTCCACTGCTCGTACACTCCAGGTTGCACATTTCTACGTTCTTTCGTTCGATCGCGTGTAATAAATCCATTTGAATCAATGAATGCTCGTTTTATTTCAACACTTCAATCTTCTCGTTCGTTCGTTCGGCTCACGAACACTCGGGCGCGTCCGGGGAGGAGCGGCAGAACTCGCGGCACTCGGCGCTGCGACGCCAGCGGCTTCCGCGCTCGCACGTGAACGTGATGCACGTCTTGTTGAATTTGTTGCGCGGTTTCTCACAAAAATCGGTCCCGCCGTTCGCTCCCGGGCACGTGCGGGCGGTCGGCTCGCTGGCGCACAGATTGCGGCACTCAATTCGGTAGCGTTCGCCCCGCCGATCGCAGATTTTCTCCAGACAGCCTGCAAGAGGGGAAAGAAAGGTGAATGAACGGAAGGGAAGAGTGGACGAACCGACGTCCGCGTACTTCTGCGGCGAGTTGCAATCGGCGAACCAACCGCGAGAGCCGCCGCCGTTCGCTCGCCGAGCGCGATTCGTTTTGTGTTGCTGAAAGCGGTCGATCGATTGGATGAATGCAAAGAAGAGGTACCGCTCTAGCAGCTGCAGTCGATGGAGCGAGCTCGACGAGGAGGAGGAAGAGAATCGCAAAGATGAACAGCGCGCACTTCATTTCGCTCGTCCAATGCAATTCAATCTATTGCCCGCTTCTTGATGCTCTCCTCTCTTTTCCATCCCCACTTTTATACTGCCGGTTGAGCACGTTCGGTGGAGGGCAAGCAGGTGTGTTTGTTCGGGACTTCCGCTCCGAATTGTCGAAACGAAGGCTAACGATCGGCCTCCGCAGAGGACATTCGGGTGTTTGTACGCGACGGGGACGTCAATCGACGACTTGCGATGAGCCAATTCGTGTGTTCTTTGTTTGTCTGCAGGCTACAAATTGAAAGGAGGTGTTTGATCGCACGAAATGAAGGCTAATGAATGCAAGCCGTTGACTCCAGACACTCACGAGTGTTTCACGAGAAAAAAGAAACAAATGGACCCTGAGCTTCGGCACGTCTTCCCCTTCGATCCCTGACCTCCGCCCCGCCGATTTGTTTGCGACATTTCTGCCGCCGTCGCTTCTTCGGAAGTTTCGTGCAGCACTCGTCGCTACAAATCGGAAACGAGAGTTGCGTTGAAAGTTCCCGACCGTTCCTTGAGGTCTGCTTCTCGATTCGGAGCACAACTCTTCAATGGCAAGGCGGAGTGTTCATGGGTGCAAGGGCAGAAGAGAGTGCACTCCCACGCTTTGCAACGGCGATCTGACGTCAAGTGGGAGGGAGGATTGTCGTCGAAGCAAAACACGATTGGTCGAGTGGATTGTAGCCCGAGAAAACAACCCAGTCGGCAACAACACGCGCTCATCGGAGTGTCCAACGACTAGTGGCCACCGAGACAAGCGAGCGAGGGAGAAGACGGGCATCCCACGTACCCACGAGCATTTGGACCACGCCGACCGGCCGGCCGGCGGGTCCGTAGTCGCACGAGCCAGCCGAACGCGATTGCTTCCGTTCCCGTGCACTTCGCTTCGACCGGCGGTTTGTAGTTCGAGGGAAAGCGGCGGCTGACTTCTTTTCCTTCGCTTTGTCTGTTGACTTCCGTCCGAGCAGTCGCTTCGAAGGTCTCCAGCAAGATGTCCAGCAACTCTTCCCTCTGCCAACTCGCCTACGACCTGAACCACGACCCGCGGCTGCTGGTCGTCAATTCGGTGCATCTCCTGCTCGCCGTTAGCGCCCTCGTCGCCGTGGGCTTCTACTTGCGCACGCCCTCCGTGCGGCGAGCGTTCGCGATCGTCGGGTTGGACTTGAAAGTGAGCGCTTTTCATCAGGAAGTTCAAACAATTGCTGCAGATCGTGCTGTGGATCGGAATCGGCTACTACGTGTACGGTCTGTGCTGGGGCATTGGCGTCTATTCGTTTCGATTCGTAAGTTCTTTCCATCGATTCCTCTTGAGCTCCTTGTTGTTCGTAGGCGACGATCCTCCGCAAGGCTCCCGCCTGCGACTTCGTGTGGACGGGCAAAGAGTGCTGGTGGGCTTACGGGCAGTTTATCCCCATCTGCTTGTACGCCTACTGCACCTTCCACGCGGCCCTGCTGATCGAACGAGCGACCGCCATCGTGTTCCCGCGCTCCGAACAGAAGTGCTGCTGGCTGGGCGTGTGTTTGGGCGCCATATTAGTGAGATCTGAAGTGAATTCTCGTCTAATCACGGCTTTAGTTGCTCTTCCCGAACACGTACGTCTACTTTGAGCACTACGGGCAGTTCGGCTTCGTCGACCAAGCGTATTGCGCGAGTTTGTTTTCGAATCGGACGGCCTCCGCCAACACCGGCCTCTTGCACAACCTCGGGATGTGAGTTCGATTTGAAAGAGCTTAATGGGGGTTTATCTGCTGTAAACACGCAATACTGCCATCCGCTTTTCACTAATGAAATGCTTTAGGTGGGCATTTGATGTGTTTCTGACAATCGGAGACTTCCTCCTTCTTTTATACAACCGCAAACGCATAGCTCGTTACTATCGGCACGTTTCAACAAGACAAAGCAACTGAATCATTACTCGATTCCAGCCAAGTATCGGACGTCTACACGCTGAACCGCTCGTTCAGCTTGCGCGAGCTGAAGATCTCCATCGAGCTGATTTTCCCGTTCACAGTGGGGCACTCGCTTTCGTTCACCGTCCAGTTCTGCACCACTTCCTTCTACGCGCTCATCGGCCAAGGGATCTCCTCGCCCGCGGCGGCTGCTTATGGCAAGGAGTTCTTCAATTGCGTTCGTTCCACTGCTTGAAGACCCCCTGATTCTTTTCTTTGTTTAGATCCGAACCGCCTGCACGCTCTCTCAAATGCTCGGCCTGTGCGTGTACCATCGGTGGGGAAAAGGACGCGAGGCGAGCGCCGAGTGGACCGAACAGAACGACTCGGCCGACCGCTACTTCCAGGAGTTCAAACGGATGATCGCTTGAATTAGTGAGTAGAGAGCTGTGAGTGTAGGAATATCTGGGCTTTCCTTTGCCAGCGATGAGAAATAAACTCGTCTTTCCTAAGTGCCTCTTTGAAATGATCGAAGCAATCAACCGACCGGCCACTCGTGTTCATTTCAGAGTTTATTCAAAGAAGTGCACCGGATGGAAATCGTTTATGTCCGTTTCGTTCACTTCAACACTCGTCCACAAACAAGGAGGGAGAACTAAATGCCGAGTTTGCTGAAGAACACGACGCCGTTGAGGACGCTCTTCGCCTTCGTCTGCTGATCTTTCGACAGCTTCTTGAAGCACGCCTTGCCCACTTTCTTCAGCAGCTTCGGCTTGAACTTGGAGTTGATGAACGTGTACGCGATGGTCGAGAGCTTGGCGGCGCCGGCGTCCTTCTGCGGCTGCAGTTTGTTGTTCCACAGCTGAAGCGATCGGCAAGGAGTGAGGGCGAAAAAGAGAGAAGACGAACCGTCTTGTACAGCGGCATCACGACAGGCGAGGCGCCGGAAATGCAGAGCTGGATCGTCTCGTTGATTGCCGACATGTTGCCGAAGGCCTTCATTCCCTTGTTGATCAGATTCATGCCCTGAATGTACTGGTTGCCCTGCAGCGAGGCCATCGCTTCGTTGATCGCCGCTAAACACAAGAGAGAGTGAATGGACGGAAGAAAGAAGGGACGAACCGCCGGCTATGTCCGAAGTCGACGCGAACACCACGATCTTCTTCATGGCGGCATCGGCGACCTGAACGAACGAACGGAGCGATCAAGTGGGTGGGAGGAGGGCGGAACGAACGTCTTCCACCTGGTCGACCGTGAGGAAGGCGGTGATTTGTTTCGTGAACTTCTGGGCGATCGCCGCCTTCGGGTCGGCCGCGTACGCGACGGCGGAGAGCAAACTCAACGCAACAACCGCGTACTTCATCGTCGCGTGTGGAGCGGGGAGGTCGGCGGACGAGCGGGAGGTGAATGGGCCGCCCGCCGCTCCAACGGCCGCCTTTTATGCGCGGCCGGCGGATCACGAGCCGACTTGCGGGCGGACGGCCGGGCGGATGAAGAAACTCGCGGGACGTGCGGCGGGATCAGCGCGCCGGACGAACGGGCGCGGTTTCGATACTCCGAATCGAATCACCCCGCTCCCGTCCTCTGTTTCCCCTTTTGCTCGTCGAGTGGGTGAGTGGTCGGCGAGCGGATTTCCGCCCGTGAATCGCATCAAAACACGACTGTTTGCTTCGAATCGGCTGGCGGATTAGCGTCCGCCACCGACTGCCGAAAACACGCGAACTTCCCGCCCCAACCGATCCGCCCAATTAGTGCGCACTTCCGCGAACATCCGCCTCCTCGCCGCTGTTCCTTTTGTGGTCGTTTGGACGAACGAACGAACGGATTGATCATTTGGCCCTGGTGTCTGTTTCTTTGGGTTCCTGGAGCTTCTCTTTCTGCCGGTTCCATTGATTGTAAGTTCCCGGAGCTTTCAGTTCGATGAAGACACAATTGCTTACTCTTCTTATTGCTCGTCGTTTCCGCTACAATCCTTTGCTTCTTTTAACCGTCCACTTCCGCCTTCAACTCCAAGCAACTGTCGTGTCATTAGCCGTTTTGTACGCGGAATCCTGCCCGTTTGTTCTCTGCTGTCCGTGCTCAAAGCTGCAAACGAAAAGAAGAACGGAAGTCACGGATTTTCTTCCCCGTCCTTCCACCCGCTTCGAATTTCTTTCGGCCGTCTTCATTCCATTAGCCGGCCGTTTGTTCGTGGGTTTATTCGCGGAGATTTTTGGCACAAACCGAAGAGAAGAAGATTAAGGCGGTCGGTCGAAGTTGAAGGCAGAATGGGGGAAAATAAATGCAATCAATGAAGGAAAGTGCAAGTGGGTGTGAATAACGGGGATCTACACAAATGACTACCGATTAAGGGGCTCAGATTTCCTCCAGGTAGGTGACGGGCACCTTGCCCTTGCGGCCCATCTTCTCGACCATCACGTAGTCGCTTTCGAGGCCGGGGAAATCGTAGATGATCACCACCTCGTTGGCGCGCAGCTCGATCTCCGTGGACGACATGGGCGCGTAGTCCATGATGGCGCGCGCCTGCTTCGTCAAACTGCCGCCGCCACTGGCGCCCCCGTTCGGCACGGAGATCAGCTCTGCGGAGGAGTTGCTTGACGAGCTGCAACGAACGAATGATTCGTTTACTTGAAGCCTAACGATCACGAGTCACCCCATTCGTTCAACCACTCACACAACAACCACTTACAGCAACCGACCAACGACATCAAGAAAGAATAAATATTTATTACAAGTTTCAAATAAAACTGTAAACAATCATCCGAACAAACACAAGCAAACAACAAGTGCACGAATCTCCGGCAATGGACGGTTTCTGTTGAGCAAGACACGAGCAAACGAAAGCACAGACAAATGAACGAATGATTGGGAGTGATTGGAAGGTTGCGAACAAAATAAATGCTTGATCCACTTGATGCGGAAGAATGTGGACAACAATTGAGGCCCTTGTTGCTCGCGCTCTGCTCGATCCTTCTCCCCTCCACTCGAAGCTCATTTCCAATTTACGAAGACGATCCGGAGGAAATGCGGCGAGCGGAGGTCGTAAATACGAACGAGCATTGCGAGACGAAAGAAGGGGACTTTTGGCCCAAGAGAAGAGTCGAAAGAATTCCGGCGGCAATTGCTCAGTCCTCCGTTCGGACGGAAAGAAAGTGAGCGCTGGAATTTGCGGTTTCTGGGGAGAAGTTCGAGGACATTCAAAAGAACAAAACACGTGAACGACGAGGAATGACGAGCAACTTGACAAAACGAACATCAAGCACATGGGAAGCACAAAAGAAAGAACGACGAGCATCACAACGAGGGGTTACCCGGAGAGTTCTCGCTGCAGGTCGGCCATGTGTTGATGGCATTGGGCGTAGAAGGACATCTGGGCGTCCACGAAGTCCCGCAGACACTTCAGCTGATTGTTCTGCAAGCGAACAAACGAATAGAAAGAAGAAAGAAGGGAAGTGAACGTACGTGTGCCGTCTGGATGCCTTCGAGCAGGAGCTTCGTGATTTCCACCTGCTTGTCGAATTCCGCTTGGGCCACGCGCAAGTCCGCTTCGGCCTGCAACGAACGAGAATTGAGAGGATGATCGAAGCAAAAGATTAAAGGAGAACATCAATGCAATCAATGAAAGCAACGGAAGAGATCGATGGGATTTACGAGACGAAACACCAGAGAACGACGACCAAAATCACCTGTTCGATGGTCAAGCCGGTGCCCTGCTTGGCCTTTAAATCAACCAGAAACAATCAAAAGGAAGTGGGATCAAAAGAAATGCAAGCAATGGGAAGAAACGAGAGCTTACAGTCGCCTGTGCCTCGACGGTCTTCGCTTTGCGCAGCTTCGATTTGCACGCGTCCAGATCGAGTCGGCGGCCGTGCAGGACCTTTCGTTCTTTCTGCAACCGAATGTGGAGGGAACAAGACGAAGGAGAGCACCTGAATCGTCTTCATGTCGCCCTCGAGGAAGCGGCGGATCGGGACGAGCGTGTTGGCGGCCGTCGCATTCAGGAACTCGTGCTCACTCGCGCCGATCTTCAGCTCCGTTTGGGCGACCTTCAGCAGGGCGCCCCCGTACGGCGTGGAGGGCCCGAACTCGTTGCCCGCGTCGAGCATCGCCTGTCCCAAGTGCTCGAGGTTGTTCGCCCGGGCCTTCGTGTCCTTCTTCAGCTCCAGCTTCTCGTAGAAGACGTCCTCCATGCGGACGGCTGAACGGAGAGGAAATGAACGGAAGCAAGAAGGAAGAACGTACTTGGGTTCGGCTGCAGGTAGCCCTCGATGCATGACAGCAGTCTGAAGAGACATCCATTGATTTGGATTGAAATCGAGGGAATTGTGCGCACTTCTTCGTGTGTTCCTCCGTCTTGTCGGCGCGCTCCAGCAGATTCTCGAAGTGGGCGTCCAGTTCGGTCTTTTCGGCCTTCAGGAACGTTTCTTCCGTGTACTCAAACGAACACAGCATTGAATCAAATGAATAAAAAGAAGGAGAACTCACTTGTTTGGCCCGACTGAAGAATCCGCTCGCCTCGTTGGCGATCTTCCGGAAGTCCATTGCGGTCGATCAATCCTCGAGCGATCTTCCTCGATCTTCCGAACGGACCAGAGGGTGCAAACGAGCGGGCGGGCGCGACGTCAAGCAGAAGGCGCAAAAGAAGGGCGAAACGAATCGAAAACCAATGACATCCACTGGGCGGCGCCCGTTGCGGAAAAACGGCGGCGGCGGGCGAGAGGCGCGACTGCCGCCGTCCTCCTTCCTTCTTTCCTTCTTTTCTTTCGCTCGCCGCTCGCTCGGTCAGCCGGTCGTTCCGTCCGCTCGTCGACGCGCTTCGGCGGACGGCGAAATTCGGCGCCGCCGCTCTTTTGAGCTCTCGACCGTCCGTCCGCGTTCGCTTCGCTTCGCTGCAACGTCGACGGGCGGCGGCAAGAAGGCGGGAATTCGAGGAGCCGAAGTGGACGAAAGAATTCTACCGCTCACTAACCAACGACGAATAGAAATCGGCTTCAATTCAATGGAATCTCTACAAAGCTATCACAAGCGCTCTCTTTCGTTTCAATCGACGAAATTTCGGCCGGAATCACGCGACGGAAGCCCGAAAACAAAGCGGCGAAATCGACGAGCAGCCGGCCGCCCCGACGGCCGCAGCGGTTCGCTCGTTTGGCCTCCCGCTTCAACGGCGCCCCGTTTGAACGGGGATTTTCGTCCACTCGCTCCCACGACACCGCCGCCGCTCACCGGACGGCTACCATAGAAACGAACAAGCCGGCACGTTCTCGTTGTTTAACAGAAGAAAAGCATTGCACTCGAGTGTGAGGAACAGCGGTGACAACTGCGGAATTCGAGCGTTTAAAATCGAGTAGAAGCTCAAACTTGCGGTTGTTCGTGTGTGTCCTTTGTGAACGACCCGATCCCCTCGAATATCCGCTGGATTTCAGAAGCGATGCGGCTGAAAGTCGAGTCGACGGAAGCGATCGCGCAGCACGCGGACGGGCCGGCGGTGGGCGTCGGCTGGCTGAACGCCGAGTCGCTCCTCTCGGTGGGCGACGATCGGCAGCTGCTTCAGTGGACGGTGGGGAAGGCGGAGCCGCAGGCGATGTCCAACTTCAAGACGTATGCAGCGAATAGAGCTTGTTCTAATCCTCCCTCTTCTTTGAAGAGCCTCCTTCCCGACGACGATGCACTCGCTGATCCACCAAGTGGGCGGGAAGGCCACGAATTTGTTCATCGTGGGCTTTTCGGACGGTTCGTGCCCGCTTTGCTTCTATCGTGAACTCCTTTCATTTGTGCAGGGAAAGCGGCGATCTTAAACGCGGTCGGGAAAATCGAAAAGACGGTCGAAGCGCACTCGGGGGCGACGTTGTCCGTCAAATGGAGCAACGATGCGACGGGATTTCTCTCCAGTACGCTCTCGACAACGCTTCACTCATTCCTTCTCGTTTGTTTGTTTGCAGCCGGCGAGGACGGGAGCATCAAAATGTGGAGCCGGAGCGGGATGCTCCGCTCCGTCCTCGCGCAGTACGGGCGGCCCGTGTACGCGGCGGATTGGAATGCGGACGGGAGTCGCGTCGTCTACTGCACGGGCGAGCACTGCTACATCAAGTTGTTGAAGGCACACGTAAGCTCCCCTTCCACCTTCAATCAATCGAATCCTCTCGCTTCGGGCCGCCCCAACCAAGTGGAAGGCGCACGAGAGCGTCGTTACGTGCCTCTGCTGGTCGGCGGCCGTCGACCAGATCGTGACGGGCGGCGAGGACTGTCGCTATCGTGTGTGGGACACGTTCGGGCGGTCGTTGTACGCGAGCAACCCCCACTCCTATCCGATCACTTCGGTCGCGTGGAATCCGGAGGGCGAGCTCTTCGCCGTCGGCTCCTTCAACGTTCTCCGGCTGTGCGACAAGGCGGGGGTTCGTTCGATCCGTTGAGTAATCCCCTCATCCTGCCCGTTCAGTGGTCCCACTCGGTGGATCGGCAGAACATCGGTTCGATCTACCAGCTGGCGTGGTCGCCCGACTCGACGCAAGTGGCCGCCGCGACGGCCAGCGGTCGCGTGTTGTTGGCTCAAGTGATCGACAAGTGAGCCTTTTTCTTTCTATTCACCTACTCACTCGATCATCAGGCGAATGTGGTGGCACAACCTGGATGCCGTCCAGACGCAAAACAAGACCATCGACCTGCGCGACGTCCTTTCGGACGTCTCGAAGGAACGGCTGGAGATGCGCGACCGCGTGACTCGCCTGCAGTTGGGCTACGAGCATCTCGTCGTCGCCACCACAAAGCAGTGCTACATCTTCAGGTCGGCAGTTGAATGAATGAAGCGGAGGATTGATCGTTCGTTTGCAGCTCGAAGAACTGGAACACGCCGATCATTTTGGACCTCAAGGAGGGCGCCGTCTCGTTGATCGTCTTGTGCGAGAAGTGGGTTCTCTTCGGTGAACAGAGCGGAATGTTCCGCTGTTCAGGTACTTCCTGCTGGTCGATTCGGGCTCGCCGCTCGTTTACAACTACGACGGGCGGCTGCAGTGCGTGCTGCGGCCGGCCGGCGGAGCGCACGCCGCCGCTCCGCCGTCCGCCCAATCCGAAGCGTTCACGCAGCAGACGGTCGGCTTGTCCAACGATGTCGTCGTGATTCGAGACCGGCAACAACACAACACCCTCGACTTGTACGAAACGAAGACCGGCAAGGTGGCCGGAGATGGCCGACTGGTCCACGGGGTGCGTTATTCGCTTCCTTCCACCCACTCGCTTGTTGCAGGTGGACATCGTAGAAGTGGCGATCAATCAGTGCGGTCCGCTGGCCGAGCGACGAATCGCCTTCGTCGACATCAACGGCGAGTGTTTCATCGGGCTGATCAACACGTACGGGGCGATGCGGCGGTGCGAGAAGATCGGTACTCTTCTCGCTGCATTCACTCTTACTCCTTCGCTGCTTGCAGGAGCAATGATCAGCAACATCCACTTCAACAACAACACGAACATGCTGGCCGCCTTCCGCGAACGAAAGGTGATCGTTTGGGCGCTCCCGACCGTTGTGTTCACCGACCGCGATCTCCTGCCCAAAGTGATCATCGACTTGGACTCGGGGGACATGGGCAAGAGCTCGTTCATCATTGGGTTCGTTTCCACCGCTCTCATCTCACCCAAAATCTCGTGCAGCTTCATCGGAAACGGGGTGGCGGTGCGCCGGTCGGATGGGTGCATGATCCTCAGCTACGCGCCGCCCTTCCTTACCGGCTTGATCCGCGCCGTGGGCGACAACCATTGGGATCGCGCACTCCGCCTGTGCCGCACCCTCAAAGAAGACTACACGTGGGCAACGCTGGCCGGCATGGCCGCCATGCAAAACAACTACAACATTGCGGAGATCGCCTATGGGGAGCTCTTGGACGTGCGTTTCGCAACGGAGTGTTTCCCTTGTTGATCCCTCGGGTTCAGGTCGAGAAAGTTTGGTTTCTGAACGAAATCCGCGACGAATCGAAGCCCGAAATGAAAGCCGCCCACATGTCGCTCTTCAACGGCAACATTCGCGAAGCGGAGACGAATTTGGCGAAGAGCGGTCGCATCTTCCGCGCCATGTGAGTCCCCGCAGGTTCCTTTGATCTTTCCGTGGGTTTAGAATGCTGAACATCGAGATGTTCCGCTTCGACAAGTAAGTCCTCTCTCTTCTTTTCATTCACTCTTTTCGGTTCGCTGCAGAGCGCTGGACCTCGCCGTGAAGCACCGAATGCACGTGGACACGGTGCTCGGCTTCCGCGGCCGCTTCCTCGAGCAAACGGGAAGGCGCGAGGAGGACGCGCGTTTCCTCAAGCAACTCGCCAGCGTCGAGGTCGACTGGCCGCACATCCGCGAGAAAATCCAGGCGGACGCCGAGCGGGACGAGAAGATCAAGTAACCGTCGTACTCATCAAGTATCTACCGTATTTATTCGAGGAATGCAAAAAATAAACCCGTTGATCGAGCGAGGAGATCACTTCCGTTTCTGCTGATGCACGGCCACCACTTTGCGGCCCAACCACGCGGACACAAGGCCGAGGAAGCACCAGAGCGGCCCGACGATCCAGAAGATGCTCAGCGATTGGCTGCGCAGTTGAACGCAGAGCGCCACTTCGAACGCGAACTTCGAGACAATCACTCCTGCAAGGCGACGGTCACTCGAAAGAAGAAGCGGGCGACTCACCACTGGCGAAGGCCGCGGATCCGAGGCTCATCTTCGTCAACTCCATCCCGAGCACGCTGCTCTCGTCCGCGATCCCCATCACGTTGTAGCTGCGAGCACATCGCAGAACGACCGTCCCCAACAGCACGAGGTCGAGGATCCACAGGAGGCCGAAGAAGACCACCGGCTCGCCGTTCAGCCCGCCTTCCTGAACTCGAGGAATCAATCGTAAAAGGAGGTGGAAGGGAACGAACCAGGTAGACGACGAGGAAAATCAGAACGACCAACACGACGAACCAGATGGACAGAACGCGTTGGCCGGTGGTCATCGTCGTGGACATCGCCGAGGGATCAAACGAACATCATGCCTGCTGATCAAAAGAATGCTCTCCGTTCTCTCCGAATGAAAGAAATAGGCGGAGGTCCCCCGTGTACCTTCGATTGGACCAAATGAGCGTGCTTGATTGATGTTTCGTTTATTTCCTGCAGAATTGAACACGTGCGGGAGTCACCGGAGATATGCGGCAGGTCGGACAAACGAGAAAACAGAAGAAACTGGAGCAATAGATC
This sequence comes from Aphelenchoides fujianensis, assembly GCA_024699865.1. Classification (NCBI taxonomy): domain Eukaryota; kingdom Metazoa; phylum Nematoda; class Chromadorea; order Rhabditida; family Aphelenchoididae; genus Aphelenchoides; species Aphelenchoides fujianensis. Next base: position 106,260 of record JAMPIO010000203.1, on the reverse strand, counting down.
GATAGAAAAGGGAAGAGATCACTCGTCGTCGCTCTCGGACGACCACTCGTCTTCGGAGAAGTCCGCTCGTCCGCCGAACTCCTCCTCTTCGGTCGGCTCCCTGCGCAGCCGCCGTCCCTTGTTTGAGCGGCCGCCTTTGTGGTCGAACTGGCTGGACGGCACGTGGACCTCGACGTAGTCGACCGTCGAGTTCCCGCCCGCGATGATCGGCTGTTGGTGTTTGGAGCGGTGGTACTGCAAGCAACGCAATGCAACAGACTAAAGGAGAACGAACCTTGAGCTTGTGGCACTTCCGCAGGCCGCCGCCGCCGTGTCGACTCGAGTGGGAGTTCTTGCGGGAGCGGCCGCCGCTCGAATGCTGCTGGTGGAGGTGCCGATGGTGGGAGGTTTTGCGGGCGGCTTCCATCCTGAACACACGAGAAGTGAACGAATAAATGGACAACGGAGAACTCACGCGTCCATTTGGAAGAAGAGCGGCGGCTGAACGAGCGGCGCGGCGACCTTGCGGCGCGCCGTCGACGGCGACGACGCGGCGGACATCGCGGGCGATGCGACCGAAGCGGCAATGGCGGCAACGATCGACATCGAGTGGGTGGCATCCGAGTAGTTCTCCACGGGCACGTAGTCCTCCTTCCGTTTCACGCGCGGCGACACTGAATGCGAGTGGTGGTGCGAGCGGGAGCGAAGTTGCGGCGATGCGTGCGCCGAAGCCGAAGCGTAGTGAACGGCGGCCGCCGCGCGCGCAGCGCCTCCGGTGGACGTCGACGAGTTTTTCGCGGACGAGCAGGCGGGCGGTCGGGCGGCGTGGCCGGCGGCCGTCGAGCCGAGCCGCGACCGGACCGACAACGCGGCCGACGTTTTGCGCTGCGCGCCGCCGACGCCCATCGACGAGGTCGCGTAGCCGGCGGAGCGTTTGGCGACCAGCCGGCCGGATGTCGTCGAGGATTTGCGGGACGCCGTCGAGGCGCCCCCGACCGACGTCTTCGGCGGTCCGCCCCGTCGGCCGATCGACGTCGTCGATTCGGAAGCGGAGATGAACGACGTGCGCGGTCGGCGGCCGGCCGCCGCGCAGCAACACGCGGGCCGCGCAGCCGGCAGTCCGAACTGCGGCGACGGCGACCGCAGGTGACGCGCCGAGTAGACGGACGCCGCGGACGGCGAGTTCGCCCGCGCGCACGGCGGCGAGCGGACCGCGGCGGTCGGCTCTTCGGCGTACAACGAGGTCGAGTGCTTGTGTTGGCGCTCCAGGCGCGCGGCGGCCGAGCGCTTGCGGACCGCGTTCTCGTCGGCTGAAAGCAAACAAACGATCTATCGTGAGGAACAAGGGGATTCTTTCTCTTCCCTCGATCATCCCCTCGTCCGTTCGTCCCGTTTCTTACTTCTTCTGATTGGCTTTGTTCCCGTCCACCGAAATCCGCGCCGCCTTCACCAATTCGAATCGAAAGGAGGTGGAAAGAAGTGAGTGGGTGGTTGGGGGACGTGAGTTGAAGCCGGAAGGACGGACAGACGGGAGGAGTTGAACCGAACGAAACCAATCAATCGGTTGTTTATTCAAGAGAACCGAAGCACAAGAGTCGAACGGGCATTCAGGGCGGAAAGAACGGCGGGTGGGCCGAGTGGAGGCCGCGAGAAAGACGGACGGACGATCACGATTGAGCTGAAATGAACGTGGAGGTGCGTTAGACGAAAGAAAGAGCTGAAATCTCCGCTCCTCATCCAAAGAGGCCCGTCACACGCACACACTTCACCGAACCAAAAGAATCCCGTGGAAAGGGCACACAAACAAACGATTGACGGCATGCGTCTTTTGGATCGACGAAGACACCCGAAAGATTCGCCCGTCACCGCACAAGGACCACCTCACGCCCGTTTGTGAAAGATACAAACCAACACACGTGTGAAAAGATGTGCTCCAACCATCAAAAAAGGAAAGAGGATTCGAATTTGGAGTGCGATCTTTGGAATTCCACCGAGCACTCTGCACGAGACGTCCACTCGTTTCGGTCACTCCCCCACTCGTTCACATGCACTCCCCGCACTCGGCAATCGACGGAAAGAAACCAACCGGAATGTTTGAGCCGCGCAACGGCCGCGTGCTCCTCGTCGCCGCGCACGCCGACGCCCGTCGCGGCGCGATTTCGATGCCGACCGGCGCCCGCGCGGCTGCCGATCGACTTCGACGTGGGCCGAAAGGTGAGGTTTTGGGCCATGAGGGAGTCGGGCAGCGGCTCGTCGCACACGACGACCATCCCCTCGCCGCGCTCGAAGCGCTCCAACGAGCCGGTGGAGTCCTTCTTGCGGGGCATCCCGACGAGGACCGGAAGTTCGGGCGACTCGGAGTCGCGTTTCGGTCGGCGGCGCTGCGGTTTCGCCGGTCGCGCGTCTTCGGCGGTCGAGCGGCTCGTGGCGCCGCCGCCGGTGGAGCGGCGCGCCTTCGGCGACGACGAGTGGGCGCGCGCCGGCGACGTCGACTGGGCGTGAATTCGATTCCGATCGGTCGGAGCGGCCGGTTGCTTGGGTGCGATCTCCACGTAGTCGCTCGTGCTTTCGTCCTGGGCGGCCGCGGTCGTCGTTGGGGCTTTCGGGTGGTGATGGCGGCGATGCCGGGCGTCCGCGGGCGTCGCCTTCGCGCCGTCGCGACTCCGCCGGTTGGCGCTCGTGCGCGCCGCCTTCTGCTGCGGCGCCGACGCGACCACGTCGCGGAAGCGTTGGGTTTCCGCGTCGCGCGCCGACTTGGGCTTTCGGCGGGGGTACAACTCGTCGATCACGCGGCACGCGTCGTTCGTTGCGAGCTCGGAGTCACTCAGCGAGCCGAGGAACGTCGTGAACTGAAGAGAACATCGATTCGATCACTGGACTCCCTTCAATAAAGGCCACCTGTCGATGCTCCATCTCGTTCTCGGTGTACACTCGGCCGGAGACCTTCTCCTTCGCCTCCGCGCCGTAGTTCTTGTGCTTGCTGAGCGCCTTGTCCAACGCCGTGCGCATCGGCTCGGGCATTTGGATGCCGAGCGAGGAGTTGCGGCTCCGATTCAGCGGGCTGTCCGTTTTGCTTTTGGCTTCTGCAAACGGCGGGCAATCAAACAAAAGAAGAAGTGGGAGAAGGGACGAACCGAAATCGATTTCCATGAGATCGTCGTCTTCGATCGGCGGTCCGGAGGACGCCAAGGAGCGGTTGGTGTTGCGGCGCGCGTTCACGTAACACTGCGAGTTTGCGGACGATTGGGAGTCCGCCCGCCCACGTCCTTCGAGCACCGAGTGGTCCGAGCCGGCGGTCGACGGCGGGGCGGAGGCGGCGACCACCGCTGCAACGGCTGGAGTTCGCGGCGACGTCGCGGCGGCGGCGTGCGAGTGGGCGGCCGTCGGGGGCGCGTCTTTGTGCCGCTTGTTGCCGACGAGCTTCTGCGTGGCGCCTTTAATCCTGAAGCAGCGGAATCAATCGAAATGAAGAAGCATGCCGGGGGACGAACCACGAGCGACTCCCCAACGAGTGCGTGCGACCGCGAATTTCGATCAGCTCGGTGGGCCGATCGCCGAGCTCGCGCGCCCGCTCTTCGGCGTCCTCGCTCTCCTTGCGGCCGGCGTCCTCCTTTTCGCCGCGCCGCTCGTCCGCTTCCTTCGGCTCCCGCCGTTCGTCCCCGTCGCGCGTCACCGTGATTTCGGGCGTCGATCGGTTGGACGCCTGACCGCCGCCTCCACTGGGCGATTCGGCCGCTCGCGCGAAGGTCGTGTGCTTCGCGCGGGGTTCACGCGCCGACTGCGACTTCTCCGCCTCCATCTCGGCGGCCTCCTCTTCGGCAATCGAGCCGACGGTGTTCAGCGAGCCGCTGGCCGAAGCCGCGGCCGTCGCCGCCGCTGTGGAGGCGGCCATCCGGAGGTCCATGCCGCGCGGCGTCGGCCGAGAGCCCAGCGAGTACGTCCGGCCGCCGCTCGTCTGCAAGCCCGAGGTGGAGGGGCGCATTGCGGAGCTTTCGCCCGAATGCTGTCGCTTGTGCTTCTGCTCGTCCACCGGACTACTGGCCGCGAAGAACGTGTACGACGCGTCGGCCGACTGGTGATCGTGGGCGGGCTGCGCGTAGCTCGTCGACGCCGTCGAGTTGGTGGCCGAGCGGGCCATCGGCGAGTTGCACGAATCGTTCGAATCGTACACGTACGAGCGCACTTCTTGCAGCGGGAACACGTACTCTACACAAAGCGGCAATCAATCAAGAGAAAGAAGAAGATGGAGCGCTCACTTTGGGTCTTCTCCGGCTTCTCCGGGGTCGTTTCCATTTGAACGTAGTCCTTCGGAACGGGCACAACGCGGCGAGCTTCGCGATTCGATTGGACGGAGATTTCTGCAATCCCAGCGATCATTCAATTCCTCCGATCAATGCGGAGAACTCACGACGATGAGTGCTGGGTTGGGCACTCGACTTCCGGGAGTCCTTTTTGTGATCGTACGCCACGTAGTCTTCGGGTTGATGCCGCGTGAAGTTCACCGGGTAGGGCGGTTCGTGCGGATGGTAGTCGGGATTCTCGGCCACCGGACGCCGAACCGACGGGGCGGGCGTCGAGGCGACGGTCGCCGTTTTGCTCTTCGCTTCGGCCGACTTGTCGCCGCCGCCGAGCTTCGCGAAGCGAAACAAACCGGCGAGCCCGGAGCGTTTCGGCGGCGTTCCCGCCTTCTCGTCCCGCTCCTTCGGCTTCTTGCTGCCGAACAGGCCGCCTTTCTTCTTCTCGTCCCTGCAAACAGGCAAGTAATAAATGGAATGGAGGATTGAACTCACTTCTTCTTGTCGCCGGCCGTCTCGTCCGCTCGGCGCGGCTCCTCGGCCACCTCTTCGGCGATCGAGTTCTCCTTGCCGTCGGCCGTGATCTCCGCCTCTTCGTCGAGCGTCTCGTTCTTCTGCTGCTGCTTCTCCTGCTGCTTGCGGAAGGCCGCTCGTTGCGCTTCGAGGTCGGCCTCGTGGTGCGTGTGGGCGCGTTCGCGATGTGCGCGGCTTTTCATCACGCGCTGCGAGATTCCGGGGCTGTAATCAACGAAGAGAACTCATGGGAAATGAATGCAAACAACTCACAAAGTCAGCTTGATTCCCTTCTCCTTCCGTCGATCCGACTCGCGCTGATTGATCTCGTCTATGCGTTCGTGCATGTACTTCGCAGTGGAGCCGTTCTCGCACACCATCCAAATTTCGCCCTGCCCGTACTCCGCACAGCGGCCGATTTGGAGGAAGAAGTAGCGTTCCTGCTTACCGTAGCGGGAGATCACGTTGATCTGCACGAAAGAAATAGAAGAAGAAGGAAGGAGGGAGAACTCACCGGAAAATCGAAGAAACACTCGCGACTGTACGGCGCCTCGGAGTCGCGCGACGGCTGGATTTCCATCTTGAAGAAGACCAGCGATGCGTTGCGCACGCACAGCCGTCGGCGGCCTTCGAGTTCGCGGTGTTTGTCCAGCAAATCCTCGAAGACCTCCGCCTGCGTGTAGTTCTTGCGCAGCTTCGGCTTCGTGCACACCAGCACGTCCCACGAAGCCTACGGGTTGAGGCTTAGCGGTGGACGGAACGAAAGGGAAGGGAACTCACTTCGAAGTACTCATCCTTGAAGACGGGCCGCATGAGGAGGTCGCTGCGCGCCTTCCGCGACCGCTGCAGGAACTCCTCGTAGAAGGATTCGAGCTCCGTTTGCTCCTTGTCCACGGCCATGTAGTACGTTTCGGTGGGCGTCATCACACAGAGGCAGGTGTCCTTCACTTCGATCGTCTCCTTCTGCAATCCACCCACCGTCTTCATTCAATTGAAAGGAAGGGAACTCACGATGATGCAAACGTTGAAGACGAGCCGCAGGTCGATGAGGTGCTTGGCCGGACGGCACATGTTCACGTCCTTGGTCGACTTGTGCAGCTCGCAGAGGCAATTGCGCAGGACGATGATGCACGGCCGAAAGCGGTTCTTCTTCTGCAATTCGAGCGATCAAACAAAAGAAGGAGGAAGAAGGGAACTCACTTCACTCAGCGGGTACAAGCCGAAGCTGCCCGGCGCCTTGATCACGTGCTCCTCCTCCATGTCCCGACCGGGGAACGCATTGTTGAAGACGACCTCCGGCGTCCGCTCCGACGCCAGCGGGTTCGGGTCCTGCAGGTAGGCGAGTTTGCTCATCGTGCCTGCTCTCGTGTTCGCCGAGTGGAGGAATCAATCCTTTGCCGAGTGGGTGGCCATCGATGCGTTAAATAAACCAAATAAACTATGATGAGGTCTGAAACAAGGGCATTGGCGGTTGATTACGAACGAGCGAGGACGCAGGAACACGAAAGGCTGATCGCGGCAATAGAAACACGAGAAACAAGACGATCGACGACGATTTGCGCCTCTCAACGCGCAAAAGAAGAAAAAGGAATGATTGGCGGATGGCCGAACGGTGGGCGAAATAAAGACGCCACTTCCACTCGCTCGGGCACGTGCCGAAGGGCGAAGAAGAAGAGGGGCCAATGTTCGAGTGAGTGGCGGCATTCAATTACGCGCCCTCCGCCGCCGTCTTCTTCGGCTTCTCGTCGGCTCACGGACGCCGGTGACCGGTCGACTTTTTAATTCGGCCGGCCGTCGGCGAACAAACGGGAAGCCGATTCGTGCGGCCGCTCATCCTCCCGCCTATTAGACGCCCGTAATTAGCGGAAGGATTGGAGGAATGCGGGTGTTCCGGGAATTGCAGTGAGAACGGCATGCTCCCACGTGTTCGAAAGGTTGCAGAGATTCGAATGCAAGGATCGGCTGCTCAATCGAGCAATTCCTTCACGGATGGAACGCCGGTGGTGGGATGAAAGCGGGCGCCTAGACGACCGCCCGCTTCTGCGGAACGCCCACTACAAATCCGAGGGAATGCCGGCCGTGATGACGTTCGACTCAACGTCAGGAATGAACACCTTTCACGATCCAAAAACGGAAAGAAGTCGTGTGTCAGGCGCCCGTTCGCGACAAGCCGCTCGCTGAATCGTGCGACCAATCGGGAGTTTCCTCCGCTCAGTTCAGATGGAAAACAAGCGGTGATAAGACGGAGTTGTTTGCGAATTGAACGGAAGATCGGCGGAAATGAAGTGAACTCGAAGCAGCGAGCGGAAGCAAACTCATTCTTGAAAAAGTTGTGGGATTCTCCGGGACGAACGTCGGTAAGCAACGGCCCCCAGGAAGAACACGTACACCAACCGCAAATCCCCAAAAACCGAAGGCAGACATACGAACGATAAAAAGCGAGGATTCCAACGCCAGCGTGTGGCTCGAAATTGACCGTCCGGTCGAGCGAAAACACGCCGCCGACTTCGGCCGATCGCGGTCGCCAGACGGCGGCCAAACGATCGAATTCGCAACACAAGAGCACGAGGCGTTTGATGGACGAAAGAGACGAGCGGACCGCCGAAAGATTCCGCCGGCCACAAGTGAGGATTCCCTTCAAGAGTGTACGTGGTGGTGGTGGATTAGCGGAAGCGAATCGACGGCCGAAAGCGGCGGCTTAACTCGTGGCTTTCGGCAATCCACCACCTGCAAGCTTCCAGTACACGAAACGAACAAGAGGAAAGCGTCGAAGGCAACAAACAACTCGGAGCAGAACGAACGGCGAACGGAAGTCACAATCACAATCGGACAGGACGGCGTACTTTGGACTTCGCAAAGACGAACGCCGTTCGTTTCCGTCCCAGCACAAGCAGAAAGCGGAACGATCGATCACGGAATGACGGCGGTGGTTCGAAGATCGGAGAATTCGAACAAGGCAGAAGTCTCAATGAGAAACTCGTGAGTTTGTTCGAAATCAGCGAGTAAAAACAATTTTTTGTTTATCGTGAAGCAAAAGAATTCTCTAGACAAGAAGCAAGCCTGTAAATCATTAAAGAACGTACAAATCAATCAGAACAATGCAGAGCTCGACGATCATCTGCAGAATTCGAATAAACTCCTCAAAAACGCTCGATCTCCGCCTTTAACTCCAGCGAGCACTCGTGTTCGATCGAAAGCAAGCGAGCGAACGAACGGCGGCGACGGGGAGGGGCGGACGGCAAAAAACGGTTTCTCGTAATTGATGAACCCGCGGGCCGTCCGTCCATTCGGGCGGGCGGACGGCGGTGATCGACGGCGAGCGGAAGCGGCGGCCGAATCGCCGCAAATTTCCGCCGGTCGCCCGTCGAATGGTCGCGAAACGGAGCGATTTTTTGGCGTAAACAAGCCGCCCGCCCGCCCGCCAGGCCGGCGATCCCGAACGGCCGCCCGCCCGCCGGCTGCACGTGAACCGGCGGGCGAGCGGGCGGGCGGGCGGAAAGGCGGGAAACGCGGCGAACTCGACGCCTCGCGAAAACACCCGCTCGCAGGCGGCCGACGTCCCGAGCGGATGCTCTTCGATCTCCGGCGGCCGCTTTGCTGTTGGCCAAGTGCTTTCGGGTGCACGCGGGGTGCACGAAGAAGGTCGAGGAAAGCGGTCGAGGCTCGAAAGCTCGCGTGATCTCCGCTCCGTTCAACGAACTCCCGGCTTCTCGCGACAAACTGCAACATTCAACCGATCGCATCGCTTCACGGAACTCCATCCAAAATACTCGCGTGTTTATTCTCCGTTTAATTCAAAAGAAAGCACCCGTTCACGCCGTCCAATCGTTTGCAACCGTCGACCTTCAGCTCCATCGGAATCCTTCGCTTCACGCCTCGCTCTCCGCCTTCTCGCCGTCCTGCAATCCACGAGCAATCGAACGAATAGAACGAGTGAAAGACGAACCTTCCGCAATCCCAAGACAAACAGCAGCTGGTCGCAGAAACGATCGTCCGTCGTTTCGGCGCGCTGCCCATCGGACGGCCGGTAGACGAGCGTCTCGTGGAACGCTTGGGACATGACGGGCGTGGACCAAACGGACGGGCGGTAGTTCCGACCGCACGCCAACGGCGACTCGACGATCTCGCGCTCCTGCTGCTCCGCGTTCATTCCTTCGAAACAAACACGAGATGGTCGAAGAATTGAATGGAAAGGAGGAAGAAGCGGAGCGGAACGGAGAGCTGCCGAATTCACGACCGAAAGCCGCCGGTTGGATGCGAGATACTCGGTTTTATTCGTGCGCATTTCGAACGGAAACAGAAGCGAACAGTCTTCTCAACAACCCGCAGAGCACAACTCTTGCATTTAAGACCGCACATTTCCAAACAACAACAACTACGTACAACTACACAAGAGAGATCTCCATCGATCACAACACACGCACGAGGAACAGGAGAGCGGAAAGACCCGAGTGGACAACGAGGAAGTGGGGAGCGGGAGCAATCAGGGAGAGGTTTGGAGCGAGGCGCCGAGGTTCGCGTCGTGGATGTTGTTCAGGAACACCGGATTGTACACCTCCTCGTTTTTCAGCTTGGACGCATCCTCGAGCAGGTACTGCCCGATGTATTCGACGCGGTAGCATCGAATGGCCGCGGTGATCATCGACTTGACTTCCTGCAAACAAACGAGCAAATGGTGGAAGAAAGGAGGCGGAAGTCACTCACGAAACTGGTGACCCGCTGATCGGAGTCCTGCGCGAAGGCGGCCGTGTACTCGGCGAAGCGCGGAGTGTCCCGCACGTCCTCGCTGAAAGCCGGAGCGACTGAAAGTGAGGCGGATGCGAGCAAAACGAACCGAAAGGTCACGCGACCGCCGCCCGCTTCGATCACGCGCCGAAAGACCTCCTTCTTTTGCGGCTTCTTCATGTACAGGAGGATGTTCCAGTGCTGGAAGGCGCCCACGAACTCGGGCTGCAATGCGGAGAGGTATGAAGGAGAAGAAGGGAGAGGGAACTCACGTGTTCGGTCTTCTTCTTGCGCCACTTGAAGCACGCCGCCGCCACCTTCCGCTCGTCCGCATCGAGCCCGCAGTTCTCCGCGTACCCAAAACGGGGGTTGCCGAACTCGTAGGCGTCCTCCTGAACACGAGAATGAAGTGAACGTCGCATCTCCACCCGCCCACCTTCATCCAGCTTCTGGTCGCAACCGAGTCGTGAACGAACTCATTGACGAGGACGAACTTGCCGGTGGCGATGGCGCAAAGCAGCTTCTCCGAGCGGACCAGATTGCGCGTGATCACGTGCGTCACCGCGGGCTCGTACTCGTCGACCACCGACGACCGTATGGGCGCGTTGTTGAGCTTGCGGCGGAGGGTGTTTTTCATCTGAACGGAAGAGGGGAATGGGAGGATAAGGAGGAAGAAATGAACTCACGGCCACCTCCAACTGCCCCATCAGGAAGACCGGCTCGCCGGGATTGGGTCGCTGAGCGGCGGGCGGCGCCGGTCGGCGGTGCTCCGGCGCGTGGCCGACGATCGGCGACGGCGAGCGGAAGGCGCCCGCAACGCCCGACTTGCGACGCTTCCGCTCCGCCTCCTCGTCGCCGCCGTTCGGCTGCTGGACGGCCGCCGGCAGCATCCGCTTTCCGATACCCAGCCGACGGCGTTGCGAGCCGCCCGGCGACTGTTGCACGAGGCCGACGTTCGGCGGCGGCACTTGGCGCTGCGCGGCGGTCGGCGGGGGCGGTCGGACGAGTCCGTTGGCCGCTGGCGTCGCCGCCGTCGTGTTCGCCGACGTGACGTTGTTCTGCAGATCGAACGAACGAAATCAACGGAAAGAAGTGGACGGAGACTCACCGTGTTCCTCGTGGTGCTGAGGCCGCGGCGCCTGCGCGACTCCTCGACCTCCTGCGCCCACACGGCCCACTGCTCGTCGGGGACGACGAAATCCGAAAGCGAGTCGTGGGATTGATTGTGCGGCAGCTCGTCGGCCGGCGGCTCCGCGGCGGGCGGCACGGGATTCGGCGTCGCCATGCGCCAGCCGGTCGGCTCCTCTTGCGGCATCGGCGGACCGACCGGCGACCGGAAAATCAGCTGCCGACCGACCGGTGGAGCGGCGGTCTGCGCAGCGGTCGGCTGGGCGGTCGGCGGGGCGGCTTGCCGAACGATGGACGGGGCCACGGGACGAGCGACCGGCTGAGCTGAGGGGCGAGCGATCGGCGGAGGAGCGGCTTGGCGAGCGACCGGCGGGGGCGCCACGGGCGACAGAACGGCCGCGGGAGCGGCAGCTGGAGCAGCGACCCGGACGGGTGCGGAAGGCGCGGCCGACGGCGGGACGGCCGTGGCGACGAGCGCGCCGACCGGCGAGAGGACGGCCGCGAGCGAGGGCGGCGGCTCGGCCGTGCGCGCGGTGTGCACCGAGGGGGTGCTCCGACTGCGAGTGCTCGGCGCCGAGCGGGGCTCCGGCGGGACGGCGAACACGGGGACGGCCGCCTGCTGCGTCCGCTGCGTCGAGTTCGTGACGACGATCGACTTCGTTTGGCCGCCGTCGTCCGCCTCGGCCTCCGACTGGTTGGTGAGCGTCGAGACGGCGGTGTCGTGCGATTGGCCGTGGGGGAAGCGCGACGAGGCGGAGAAGCCGCGGAAGCCCGTCGTTGAGTTCAGCGCCGCATCGAGCGGATTGGGCGGCGCCGAATCCTCCAGCTCGCCCTCTTCGCGCTGCTCCACGGGCGGCGGCGGGGGCGGCGGTTTGGAGCGGCGGGCGCGCGTTCGCTCGGTGGTCGCCTCGGAGACGACGCCCGTCCGCTGGCCGGTGGCGCCCATCGCGAACGGATCGAAGTGCGACGTGGTGGCGCGTCGCTCCGTCTCCTGCTCGGCCAGCGTCTGCCGCTTCCAGCGCTCCACGAGGGCGCGCTCTTCGTCGTCCAGGAGGTCCTCGTCCTCGTCGGACTCGTAGCGCACGTTTGGGTCCTCCATTTGCGTGTAGCCCTCCATGCGCACGCTGCCGCTCGGGTACTGGGACGTGCCCGACGAGCCGATCGGCCTGCAACCGAATCGATTGGGTGGAAATTCCGCTGCTTTTCGCTCCGCACTCACCGATCGTCCCAAATGATCGCGTTCCCGCTGCGGGTTTGAGTCTCCACATGGACGTGGTGTTGACTCAAGTAGGGCGGCGAGCAGGGCCGGATTTCGTACTTCAGCACGTTCTCCGCCTCGAAGAATTGATCCCGCTCGTGGAGGAACTCGTACGCCTCCGCTTCGATCCAAACCAACCATTCGCGGTTCACCAGCTGAATGTTTTGGTTCTGCGCGACCTGCAAACGGGAACAAATCGAAGAAATCAATCAGAAAGAAGAGGAAACGAACCCGCAATTGCGAGAGCGACGTGACCGAGTCCACCGCAATGATCCAATTGACTTCGGCGGTGATCGTCGGCCGAAACAAGCCGCCCATCCGCACGACCAGCCGCTCGATGTCGCCCTGCAATTTGCGGAAGAATCGAAGGAAATGGAGCGAAAGAACGCACCTTGTCGTCCGGCCCGAAGCCGATGGTCGTGAGGACCTTGCCGTCGAGCGCGAGGGACCACAGCGGCTGGACGCTCATCGGGAAGACGCCGCCGAGCTCGTTGACTTGAATCACGACCAGCGGGCTGATGATCCTGCAGCGGGGACGAAGAGGAATGATCGGAAGAAGCGGGGGACACTTGCCGACCCTTCAACGTCAGGAGATGGTCGAAGACGGCGCCGCAGAAGGCGGGCAGCACGTAGATGCACTCCACGGGCGACCGGTGCTTTGACAACAGTTGGGAGTCGGCGCGGAACGCCGGCCGGAAGCCGGCTGTCTGGAGGATCTGCAAGCGAGTGGGTGGAAACGAGCGGAAGGAAGACGGCGAAGAACTCACGTTGAACGCCCGAAATTGGGCGACGATCGCCGCCCGCTCGTAGCGATTGAACGCCATCTCCGGCACGTTGACGAAAACGAAGCGAATTGAGCGGCGGGACGAGGCGGCGGCCGCCGCTCCAGTCGCCATCATGGACGCCGAGGGCATCATTTCGCGTGCGTTCAGGCCACGAACCCTGAAAGAAAAGGGCGGAATTGGCGGAAATATCGAGAATTCCAATGAAATTGGCACGAGAAACACGACAAACACGAGGTAGTGTTGTAAAATCCCGAATAAACAAACGAAATCCACGAATTCTCGACCCAAACCCTCCCGAATCAAGCGAACCTTCGTCCATCCCCCGAACGTGAACGGGTGTCGAAATGGGCGGTGAGTGGACGGCGGCGGAGCGGCGAGCGGAGCGGAAATTCGGACGCGTTTTTTGCGCCGTTTGGCGAACCGCTTCGCTCCGATCGCCTATCGCTCGCTGCGAGTCGAAATGGAGGGTAAACGGGAAAGTGGGTGGAGGAGGCGGAAATTCGATTGCTTTGGAGGTAACAAGTCGCGGCCTGAACGACTGCACTCCTTGAAGCGAGCGGCAGCATCATTTGATTTTGCTTGCAGAAAAACGAGTGTGCACTGACGACAGGGAGAATCCAACCGAAACAACTCGACGGCTAACTGAATTAAACCTTCCCTCGATCTTGATCAAGGCTTCTTTCCTCGTCCATCAATTCTGATCGCTTTGCACTTACGATCAGGACGGGCGAAAGGAGACGCCCGGAAGCTCTCGGCGAGAAGATTCGTGCGGTTCGCAGTTGGCAAAACGTTTCGTTTGATCACCACTGCGCTCGTTCGTTTGTTCGTGATCGACGACAACAAACAAGTGATTGATTTGGTGCAAGTAGTTGTCAGTGGATTCAACCACACGAAAGCCGGGATGTTCGGTCGCTTGAGTTCGCCGTCTACTGCGGCCGTCAATCGGGTTCGTCTTCCACTCATTTCTTCCATCATTTCTTCCTTTTCTTTTAGGTCCAATCAATCCGCTCGTTGGGGATCAAGAACGTCGTGATCAAGAACCCGCCCACTCCGTCCGTGGGCCACAAAGCCGCCAGCGGGCCGGCGCGGCTGGACTTGGAGGCGGGCCGCACGTATTTCTATTGCTCCTGCGGGCACTCGTCGAAACAAGTGAGTTCCCTTCGCTCTCTTTGTTCTATCTCCTGATTGCAGCCCTTCTGCGACGGATCGCACAAAGAGGAGGGCCGCTCGCTGCGGCCCATTCGCTTCGAAGTGGACACCAGCGGGCGCTACTCCTTGTGCCAATGCAAACACTCGAAATTCCCGCCGTTGTGCGACGGAAGTCACAAGTTGGTGAGTTTTTTCTTTCGTTCACTCATCCCTGATGTCCTTCTCGTTCAGCTGAATCGCGAATCGCTGGACGCCGACGGAGCCGCCCGTCTGACCGTCGAGGACCGGCCGCCGAAGAAGCAGTAGAGCAGGTGTATTGCATTGGAGCTACCAATTAGTGAGAACAGATTTCTATTCGGTTTCCTTATGAATAAATCCTCGGTTCAATCCAATTCGTATTCATTACAACAAACAAACGAACGAAACACAACAATCAACAACGAACGAAACAATTAGAAATCTGCGAGACTTTCGGGAGCACTCGGAGCAATCCGGAGGAAACAAACAGACGATCGAAGGAACGGGACGAACGAGTGGGATCAAAAGCGTTGATTTTGCTGCGGGAAGTGGCCGCCGCCGCGTCGTTGGGCGAAGCCGCCGGCCGGCGGGTGGTGGAAGGGGGCGCCGCGGTGGAGCGGGCGGTAGGCGGCGGGCTGCCAGTTGGGCGCGTAGTTCGGGCGATTCGCCGCGTGGGCGTTCGGGTGGAAGCCGCCTCCGCCGCCGCCGCGGAAGCCGCCGCGTCCCCGAAATCCGCGCCCGCTCGGGAAGTGGCCGCGATGTCCGCGATTCTGCAACCAAACAACGACGGAATCAACAGACGAACGGAAGAAGAACGTACGTGATGGAAGGGCGGCGGCTGCTGGGGCTCGTTGCCCTGATTCTCGGCCTTCAGTTGCTCCAGCTCGTCGACCGTCGGCCGCGCGAAGTCGAAGGCGTCCGACGAGAGCGCGACGATCAGCTCGGGATGACCGCAGACGACGCGATTGCGGAGGTTCGCGAGGAGGCTCGCCTCGCGGTCCACCTCGTAGAATTTCGTCTGGGCGCCCACCCGGACGGGCATGTAGAGGAGGTAGGCGTCCGGCGCCGCGAGGAAGGGCGCCAACGCCTCCACGTTCAAATCGGAGCGCGAAACCAGAGGGCCGAAGTCGCGCGGCCGCACGAACTGCCGAAGGAGCGTGCGGACGGTGAGGGTCTCCGGAATTTGATCCACCGAGTACACGAACACGTCGCGCAACTCCAGCGGTCCGCGCGCCGGCGGAGCGGCCGTCAGTTCGATCGGCTCGTCGGCCGCCGCTTCCTTCGGCGGCGACGGCTCCACGCGAACGTCCTCCCCTTCTTCGGGCTCGCCGCTGTCGATTTGAAGCTGCGGCTCGTCGTCCTCGTCTTCGAGCGGCTCCGTTCGCTCCTCCTCGTCCTCCAGCTCGCCTTCCTCCACGTCCTCCGGCTTCTGCTCGCCGGCGAGCGGCTTGACGGGCGACTCGGCCGCCGCGCTCTCGTCGGACGAGTGGTAGACGTCGAGGCCGGGCAGCTTCCGTTCGGCCGCTTCCTTCGGCGGCGGCGTCACGAGCAGAGTGGCCGGGCGGCCGTCCGCCCCGACCGACTGGACGAAACGAAGCCGCACCGTCCAGAAGACGGTGTCCGAGAAGCCCTCGTAGTGCGATTTCGCGACGTCTAAAGCAACAACGAGCGGGAATGCAAGGCAGATGCGATGAAACGAACGCACCTTCTTCTTCCTTCACCTTCAACCAAATTCGTCGCTGTCGGGCGTTCTTCAGCAGCAGGCCGGTGGTTTTGGAGAAGCGGAAATCCTCGGATCGCTGCGGCGCCGCCCAACCGGCGCGTTCTGCTCCTGGGGCGGGCGATGCGGCGCGCCGGCCGGCTGCTGCGCGTGGAAACGCTCGCGGACGTCGTGCAGAAACTCCTGATCGTCCAGCGAGTGGGTGGCGGTGAAGGCGGACAGTTTGGGGACGGGCGCCCACGCGCCGCCCGTCGGCTTCGGTTCGGCCTCGCCCGTGCACTAAACCGAGGAGAAGATGCAACAGAAAAGGATGAAGAACGAACCTTCTGCTCCTCCTTGTGCGCCTTCACGCACTCCACCGAGCATGAGCGAAAGCGACACTTCGGGCACGTGTACTTCGAAGCGGCCCGCTGGCACGACTCGCACGCGACGTCGTCGCCGCGGCGTCGTTTCACTTGCGGCTCGTCCGCCGCTTCCTCGCTGCCGGTCGCTCGTTTCTCGCCGGTTCGCGCGGAATCCTCCGCTTCGACGGTCGGCTCGACGAGGAGCGCGGGCGGCGGCGGCTGTGGATTCACTTCGACCATGGCGGACGCGCGAAGCTGAAAGCAGCGAGAAGTGAGCAATCTGGCGAGTCGGAGGCGGGAAAGCACGACAACGGCGGGTCTTCAATCCAACACTCGCGGGATGCTCTCGAACGGGTGGTTTGATCAAAGCGGAGTGTAAAAATCACGAGCGAACCCGCCCAATGGCAGCAGACTGCAGCGGAATGCCATGACGCCTCTCTGCTCAAACTTTCGCTTCAAGGGCGGCAAAGGAGAATGCCGTGGAGAGTCGATGAGCAAGGCGTTTCTGGACGAAACGATGCACTTTCCAGGAGAAGACGGACGGGACATGGTCGTCGATTGTCTTCATTGGATGCGGCTATTAGATAGCAGAACGCAAACAAGTTTCGGCTTGAACTCCCGACTTCACGAGCAAAACAAAAGCAACAGCTGCCCCTCCCAACGGCCGGCCAGCGGGCGGTCGCCGGCGGCGGCACATCTGCCCGTCCGCTCTGCTCCTTCTTTTCTTTCTTGTTGCTCAAACGAAATCCTTTCATTTGAGCTCGGCACTCTCGATTGACCGCATCGCATCGATGGCGGACGGAATCCTCTTCGAAGCGGACACCTACACGTGCACGCGTTTGCCGTCGGACACCTTTTCGATCATCTGGACGATCGATCAGTTCCCTCGCTTCCTGAAAGCGGACTACAAATCGGTGGAGTCCAGCGTGTTCCACCCGCTCGGCCCCAGCGATCCCGCCTTTCAGCTCGCCTGCAAACGGCGGCCCGGCGAGCGCGACTTCACGCTCCAGCTGCGCGTGGCCGAACGAGCGGAGACGAGCGTCAAGTTCATGACCGCCCGCCTGTTTCTTTTGGATCGAAGCTCGGAGGCCGACCATCGAATTAGTGCGGGTTCGTCTCGTTCTTCCCCCTTCTTTCCACCGCTTTCCGTTCAGAAATCAACGTAAATCCCGAGCGCTTGATGCCGTCGGCCGAAGACGCTGCCGAGGACGAGCGGTCGGACGTTCTCGCCTCGTTCGTCGTCGAAAACCCCGCCGAATTCGACGAGTTTTTCCATCGGGACGAAGTGGCGACCGTTCGCTGCGAGCTCAACTTCTTCTCCTCGCCGTTGCCCTACGGAATCACGACGAAAATCGAGGGCTATCGGCACTACTCGCAGCTCATCGACGACCTGCATCAAATCTACGAGAAGCACGAGTTCTCCGACGGCGTTCTCGTGGTGGACGGGGAGGAGTTCTTCGTGAGTTCCGCCTTCAAATCCTCCGATCCTCCCCTCCTCTTTGCAGATTTCCCGTGCGGTCCTCGCCGCCCGCTCCTCCGTCTTCAAAGCGATGTTCACGTGCGGCCTGAAGGAGGCGACCGAAGGGCGGGTGGAGATCGCCGACTTCTCGGCGGACGTCATCCGGCGCCTCCTCGAGTACGTGTACACGGGCCGCATTTCCGGCGAGCTGGACGTCGAGACCGCCCTCTCGTTGCTCGAAGCGGGCAACAAGTACGATGTGGAGGGCGTGAAGGTGAGTTCTTCCCTTCACTCCTCATTTCTTCCTTCTCTTCGTTCTTCAGAACCTCGCCCAGGAATCGCTGGTCGGTCGAATCGAAGTGGAGAACGTTTGCGAGCTGCTCGTGCATGCGGACATCTACGGGGCCGAACTCCTCAAGCAGCAGTGCATTTCGTTCGTCGCGTTGAATCGGAGCAAAATCATCCGAACGGATGGGTGGCGGTCGCTCTCCGATCCCGCCCACCACTCGCTGATGCTCCAGCTGATCGAGACGACCAAAGACCTGCAGATTTGATCGTGAATAAACCGCTTGTGTTTGCTCGAGTGCACCCGGACGGCTATCGGCCATGGCAACCGGTTGGTGGGAAGGAAGGAGGATCACGGTCGAGTGAACACACGACTCCGAAGTCGGAAGTCAAACGAGCAGGCCGTTAAACGCCGGGGCTTTTCTACTCGAACCTTTCGCTTCTTTCTGTTGAGAACCCTCCGGTTGATCACGGGATGTCGACAGCGGACGAGAAGAGCGTCCCGCCGTCGCCGCCGGCGCCCCAATCGGCGGCCTCCCAGCGGCCGTCCGCGAAGCCCTCCGCTCCGGCGAGTGCGAAGCCGTCGGCTCCGCCGTCGATCCCCCCGACGCCGCCGTCCGCCGCCCGCTCGCTCGCTCCGGCGTCGGCCAAAAGTCCGCCGACCTCGCCGCCGAAGGGCGAGCCGCTGCCGCCGCTCCCGCTCGGCGAAATCGAGGCGGCGGGCGGCGAGCCGTCGGCCGCGCCAACCGCCGCCCCGTCCGCTCATGGCACTCCGAAACAATTGCGGTGAGCGAGGGGATTTAATGGAGGGGTTGATCGAAAGTTGCAGGTCGGCAAAGGACGTCAAACTGCCGCCCACGAGTCCGCCGCAAGTCGACTCGAAGGCGGGCACAAAGCCGCCCACTCCAACCACTGGAGCAGCTCCCGCTCTTCCTGGGACGCCGCCGCAAAAGCCGCCCACTCCGCTGCGGATGCCCGTCGGGTCGCCGCCGCCGGCCGACCGCCCGCCGCCCTCCGCGCAGTTCGACCAAATCCAACGGAAGTCGCCGCCGCCGCCGTCCGTTCGCGCCGATCGCCGCCCGTCCCACGTGCCGCCGGTCGAGCCGCAGGGTCGAGCGGACGAGCCGACGGCCGTCGAAACGCTCCGCTTGACGCCGCCGCGCCCCACGGCGGCCGCCGAGCTGCGGCTGCCGCCCGCGCCGCTCCTGCCGCGCCGCAAGTCGCGGATGCCGCACGGCGAGCGGCTTTCGCTCGTCCAATACAACAATCCGGAGCCCGCACCGGCCGACGAGGGCGCCAACGAGAGCCCCAATCCGGTGGAGGAGTTGCGGCGCATCGCCTCGTGCTCGCTGCCGCCCATCGAGCCGGAGAAACAACTTCGTGCCATCATGGACTGCATTTTGCCGCCGAGGTGAGCACCGATTTCTTTCGTTCGTTCAGACAACGAAATGGATGACGGAACAGAAGGTTTCGTTTAATCGGAGAACACACGTACACACAGGGAGGGAAAGAAGGTTCTTGACTCGATCGTCCACTTGTTCACTCGCTCACTCAATCCTCCTCGTCGGCAGCGGCGGCGGTCGTGGTGCCGTGCGTCTTCTGGGGCAGGAGCGCGACGTGGACCTGGGGCAGGACGCCGCCCTCGGTGATCGTGACGCCGGCGAGCAGCTTCGTGAGCTCCTCGTCGTTGCGGACTGCAAGGCGGGCGGGCGAGTGGGCGACCGGAAGGAGGGCGCGGCGGACTCACTGGCGAGGTTCAGATGGCGCGGGCTCACGCGGGTCTTCTTGTGATCGCGCGCCATGTTCCCGGCCAGCTCCAGCACCTCGGCGGCCAGGTACCTGCAACGAGCGAACGGCCGGTGGGGGCGGAAGGGCGGCCGACTCACTCCATGACCGCCGCCATGTACACGGGCGCGCCGCCGCTGATCCGGTCGGCCACCTTCTGCAACCGGGCGGGCGGTCGATTGAAAGAGGGCGAGGGCGGACTCACGTTCTTCTTCAGCATGCGGTGCAGACGGCCCACCGGGAACGTGATGCCCGCGCGGCCGGAGCGCGACTGCTGAACGCCGCCCGTCTTCGACTCCAGGTTCTTCTTTCCGTTGCCGGCCATGGGTGCTTGGGGGTTGCTGGAAGCGGAGGGATCAGTCGGGAGAAGAGAGGGGGATGAGAGAGCCGGCGACCGGCCGACCGCCCCGACCAGCCGCCCGCCGGCGGAATGAACGGGCGGCCGACCTCTCGACGACGGCGACTCGGCGGAAAGTTCTGGACGGGAAATTGCGCAACGCCCAGCGCTATTCGAGGATCGTTGCGGGAGAGCGGACGAACACGTGGCAACAAACATTCTTTCGTTGCAGAAAACGAGAGATCGACGGGCGCAGTTGGCTGGAGCGCGCCTCGACCGTCCCCTCGACCCGCTTCGACATCCTCGGCCTTCAGCAGAAGTTCGAGAACGAGCTGAAGGTCGCCCGCGCAAAACCCTTTGGCATTTGCCCCATTCGACGGCGCATTTACGACGAGATGTTTGGTCCGTTCACCCCAACGAAGTCTTTTGAAGCTTCTTGGGGATTGCAGACGAGCTGATCCGCCAGGTGACGATCAACTGCGCCGAGCGCGGCCTCCTGTTGCTGCGCGTACGGGACGAGATCCATCTGTCGATCCTCTCCTACCAGTCGCTCCTCGAGTCCTCCATCGGCTACGGCATTCGGAAGGCGATCCTCGTCGAGCAGCAGCAGTCGCAAGCGATCCTCGACCGGGACCTGGAGCGGGCGAAGAACGCGGAGTTGAGCAAACGAGTGAGCTCTTCGATCTCCTCCCTTTCTACCGTCTTTTGAGGTGGACGAAGTGGAGAAACAGCTGAAGCAGGAGCGCATCATCAAGGAGGAAGAAGTGAAGCTGTTGGAGGAGAAAATGAAAGACGAAAACGAGCGGCTGGCCGAGTCGAATCGAACGTTGAAGGTGGGCACTGCACGATGACTACCGCTCACTATTGTTCGTTGCAGATGCACCTGCAAGCGATCCTCCAAATGGACCAACAGCTTCAGGTTGCGCAGAGCACGTTGAACGATGTCTCCAATGGAAAGGATTGACCGCTCGCTGTTCGTGTGTTGCGCAATGAATAAACTGGAGTCCATTGATCCCCCTGACTCTTCGAATGCATGGAATCTATCGGCTTGCATGAAGGAATTCGAGGCTTTCCGGCTGGAACCGATCGGTCGGATCATTTGAGCGCTCGTTCACTCCCCTCGAAATGCGGTCCCTCTGCGCGCTGCTCGTCCTGCTGGCCGCCCTGCCGGCGACTCGTGCCGTCGACGAAACGACGGACGAATCCACAAGCTCCGCCCTCCTGACCGACCCGACCATCGACCCGACCGCCGAGTTCTCGACCGCGGAGCCGCCGCCTCCCGCGACCACGCTGCCCCCGTACTGCGAGCCTTGGTGGGTGCTCTCCTCGTCCTCATTTGATCCTCCTGCTTTCAGGAACAACACGTGGTACAGCGAATGCTCGTACCCGCACAACATGAAGGTGGTCACGGACAAGGTGCCCGGCGAAGACCACTACGGCTTTCAACTCGACTTCCTGACCGACGCGACCGCCGAGGCGCCCTTTCCGGCCGGCTACAAGTGAGCGCACACTCCGTTCTTCCCGCTCATCTCTTCTCCGCGTTCAGGATCACGGTGGACGTCTACGGTTGCCTGTTTAACCTGCGGACGACCGAAGAGAGCGGGGTGTTCTTCTACGAGCAGCACAAGCCCAGGGAAAGTGAGTTCTTTCGCCTTCATTCCATCACCCTTGTCCAGATCGTACGGTCAAGGATATCCACATGGAATTCGTGCAGTTGAACGGCCATCTCTACACGAATGGCAACGAGTCGGTGCACGACTGTTCGATGCGCGACACGATCGGCAAGGAGACGCACGTGAACGTCCTCTTTTACGGCCAATTCCACGGCCTTCGGATCTTTGCGGTCGGTTGTCCGGCTTTCCTCCATTGATCCTCCTCCTTCTCGTTCAGCACCCGATCGGCAAGAACTCCTGCCATTGCGATCAGCCCGACCCGACGCCCAAGGATCCCGAAATGGCCAACGCGGCCACGCCCGCCGCCGAGTCGGTGAGTTCTCCTCGCTCTTCTGCTCAATCGAAACGAATTTAAGGGACTCTCGAGCTTCTGGATCGTCGTCATCGTGTACGTTTACCCCTGCCTTCCTCACGATCATTTCATCGAGCGGATTTCAGCGTCGCCGGCGTCTTGCTGCTGCTCGCGATCGTCGCCTCGGTGGCGGCCGTCTATTGCACCCGCTACTACCGCGCCGAGACGCCGAAACGGCGCAGCGAACGCGGCGGAAGCCAGTCGGAGCGGCCCGAACTGGAAGCCTCGTCCAACTGATCGCTTGCGGCCGCCTTGTGGCCGTTCGTGGACGAGAATAAACAAAAGCCTTTGGGTTTGCTTTCCTTCCATTAGAAATGTCTTTGAATACCTTGATGAATCGTTTGGCTAATCACTCCACCTATCACAAACCAACGAATGGATCATTGGGTCGAAAAGCCGACTGGACGGGCGAAAAGCCGCCGTCTTCCGCCCGGCCGCTCGCTCGCTCGTGTCCTCTGCGGGTGCATTCGGCGACCAAACGGCGGCGCCCGTCGGACTCCAGGCGCACGACCCGCGAACCACGCGCCCCGCTCGAGCCGCCAGTCAGCCGGACGGCCAGCGGTCCACTTCTTTTTGCCGCCCGCACGCCGCCCAGAAGGACGCTCTTTTCGCTTTTTGGACAAAAAAAGCAAAATCTGCCGTGCGGGCGGGCGGGCGGCGAAGCCGCGGCGTTGTTTTCGACGCAACATTTCTTTCTTTTGACGTTCCTTTCTTGCGATTATTCGATTTAAAGACGAAAGAACTTGTTCGAGTACTCATTGCTGTTCTTTTGAGTTCCTTACGGGAGATTCAATCGATGTCTGACCGTCCAAAAGCAGCTTCTATGCCGTTTGCCCACTAATTGCCGCCTTGTAGACCAAAAAAGAAGGAAGTACGAGGAGCTAATGGCCGCTTTTGTAGTCGACTAATGTGTGACGCTCTCGCCTTGCTTCCTTTTCCGTTCGTTCGGATTTCGGCCGCCCGTTTGTGCAGATGTGCGGCTGTCTGCTTCCTTTTCGGGCTGGACGAGAAGCGAACGGGGATCTCGTTTCATTTGAGCTTGAGGGGCTTCTTTACATTCGTCTCGGTCTTCTTGCTTTCTGCTCGTCCGAATTGTGGTCGATCGTTGATGCCGATGGGGAAGCCTCACAAGAACGTTTGCTTCTTGAAAGTCAACGGTTGAGCGCTCGACGATCGCAGTTTTTTCGTTGGATTGTGCACGTGCATGCCAGCCGGACCTTCGCTTTCTTTTCTTCAACCTCGAGCAAACAGCTGCTGTGATGGAATCTTCGAAAAGCTGACCGCGCCCGTTCTTTCTTTTGAAACACCCATTCGATCTTTCCGCCGACCTTTGGGCGCCGATTTGTCGCCGCCCTCTCGCCCGCTCGCTCGTTTGTTGCGGCCGGACGGCGCGAACCCGCGTCCCGTCGACCTGCAGACGAACAACACCGGAGAGCAGACGAAATGACCTGCAGACGGAGACGGGCGGTCTGCAAGCGGGAAAGATGGTTGTTTTCCGCCGTTTTTCGTTCCCAGCGGTTTGCTTTTGTTTTCGCTTCGATTCGATTGGGCAAGAACGAGTGCGCGTGTTCCGTTCGTGTCCCCATCTTTCCTCTTGCATTCGTCCCGAATTGCGCGAAGAAAGCGGGCGGAAAACCGTTGGGCAAACAGGCGGATTAGACCGCAAGGATTGCGAAAGAGCGAAAGAAGGCAGCTAGACGTTGGGTTCTTTCCAGTTGACGTGCTTGTTCGAACGCATGTTTGATTGCTTTCTTTAATTAAAACATATTCGTTGTTATCATCCCGATTGTCTGTCAACAGCTGGAGGGAACTCACGCGTCGTTTACAACCCTCCACTTTTACGATTACCCCCCCCCTCTCTGCAGCAAAAGGCGCTTTGGTGTGCCCCAAGAGCATGTTCTCTCTCCGTTTTGCAAGCGCCTTTGCAGACTGTTGATAAAAACGACAAATTTTTATTTCCCTTCCGATCAACACGAAACCTTCAACGACGTTTGCCCAAAGATTGCCGCGAGTTCACTCCAAACGTCACCTTCCTTTGTCGCTCGCACCCCGTTCGCAAGCGATCGCTTTGCACAAGCAACGAGCGGCGTCTTCTTTCCGCTTTTTTTAATCGAGCGGCATCGTCGCGATCATCAGTCGGTCGACGAAACGGAGAAGCAGACGAGCGGGCGGGCGTGCGAGGCGGGACGGCAGGATGATTAGACGGGCGGACGAGGGGGGCGTCTCGTCTTCTTTCTTCCGCGATCATTTCGACCGAATTTCACGCGTTTATCGTCCGATCTTTGTGCTCCGCTCTCCTTCGCTCATTCCATTCGTTCAGATCAATCCGAAACGAATCGAACACGATGGCGTCGCGAAAAGCCAACGGTCAATTCGCCAAGTCGCCGCCCGCTTCGCGCGTCGCCTTCTACAACGATTCGGTGGACGAGGACACGTCGGATGCCATCGATGCGGACAAGGAGGCCGCCGAGCAGAAGGAGCTGCTCGAGAAGATGCGCCGCGAGACGGCCGCCCTGAAGAAAGAGGCCGACGGTAAACAGTTTTTCGCGTTGAGTGAGTTTTTGGTTGTGCTTCGGCCGATGCGCGCAGTTGGCGACGTTCGTTTCCGTGGGCTTCTGGCTTCTGCTTCTTTCTGTTCGCATCCTCGTTCTCGTGTTGTGTTCGTTGTGGTGAGTGTGATGTGGATTGAAAGTCCAGGGAATTCAACAGAACTCTCGTTCCATTCGGTTGGTTCAACAACTTGCCGGCTGGGAGGTGGAGAGGGAACACGCGATCTTCCCGTGAGAACAGCCGACTAATGACTTTCGTTCGTTCGTGCGTCCACCATGTTCCTTCAATTCGCGTGCTAATGAGCCCCGAACGAGCGAACGGAAGCGAAGAATCGGCGGCCAATTGGGCGGGCGGCCGGTCGGCTCGGCGAATCCCGACTGCTTTCACTCCAAAATTCTGCTCGTTTCTTTCGTTTCGAGCGATGGACACCTGGAAGTTGAAGAGCGACGTTGTGGACGGACAATTGAGTTGGTTTCCCATCAAACATGCTGGTTGTTGTGTTCTTCCGTCTGTCCTTTCCGTTCTTTGATCCGCCGGCCGTCCATCCACTCATCCCGGTCGTTGCAGAGTCCGTGGATTCCGAGGTGTTCGACACGTCGCCCTTCCAGTCGGCCGTGGGCGGCTCCGGTCCGCACGTCGTCTCGTCGCCCTTCGAGACGCCCCACTATCCGATCGAAATTCAGGAGAACAAGAAGGCGATCCAGCGGCAAATCGACAGTCGGTGAGTGCGGGCGGGGTCACTTTTTACACGACCGCCGAGTGGCGACTGATTGCCGTTCGCTTCAAGTGATGGGAAGCCGGTGGGAACTTAGTGGGGATTCAAGGCGTAAAAAGCGACCTTGTGGTGGCTTGTCGCCGAAAGACGGGCGATCTTCGCTTCCCGGCGAGCAGACGGCGGGGATTTTGGGTGGTTTCGTTGAAAAGAAGGGGGAAGCCGCTCGTTCCTTCAAGCGACATCGGGCAGGTCAAACGGAAGGAAGTCCTGGTGACGTCTCACCAATTTTCGTTCCGCTCCGTCCGGTTCGAAGCTGAAGCGCGCACGTGAAACCCGGCGGTCAGCGGAGCGGAAGTCCGTTCGGCCGCACATGACTTCGGCGGACGGTCACGAAGCCTTTGAGTTCTTCTCGCCTGTTCTCCCTCTCGTTCTTGCTCGAGAATTCAGTTGTCCACCCCGAAGCCTATTTTCTTGCAGATGCCCGCATAACACAAGCAGGCGCTGGTCTTTGCAGTAAGTGGTGGACGTTCGTGGTCGTCGGTGGTGGGCGGAGGGGCGTGTTCGTGGTCGTTCGATGTACGTGTGTGCTTGTGGTTGTGGTTTGAGCGGCGAGAGCGACAATTGTTCTAAATCTTCTCTCACTTCCTGTTTGTTCAAAGCCGCGCACGCCTACTAGCAGAAGTCAATCACCTTTTCGCACGCCCTGCTTGCCGCTTTCAATCACTTTCGCTCGAAAGGCAAGAGGAGAGATAAAACGGGCGTTCTCTCATTCTCCATTTCCCACTCCTCGCCGGCTTATCGCCGCGTTCGGCCACCAAACGTGTCAATTTTCTCACTTCCAATCCCAGCGGAACGCAAGAAGTGAACGGAAGAAGAATGATCGTGGACAAAGGAATGTCCGTCCACGAGAACGAGCGAGCGAACGAGAGTGAAAGTCGGGATGTCAATGGGCGGGAGCGATAAGCACAGACGAGTGGCTGGCGGTCGGGCGCCGTTCCGACCAAATTACAAGCCAGGAACAAGAAGTTTATCACTTCTTTCTTCCTTCCATTTTCATTCACTCAATTCGATGCAACGATAAGCGGAAGGAATGAACTCGTTGCAGACGAAAAGCAGATTAAAGATCGCAGACGGCGGGGCGTGGGGATCGAAATCTTTCGGCCGTCGGTTCACGTGTTCCCGCTTTGAATAGAGGGGTCGAAAGGGAGAGAGGCGAAAGATGTGACTTCCAATCTTCTTTTCGGTCACAAGGCGGCCAAGGCCTTCCTTACTTGTTTCTTGCACTCCACGTGCTCGAGCGGTTCTTCGAGCTTCACGGCACTTGATTCGGAAGGCCTCGACTGACGGAATGCTCGCGCTCGCCACTCGGGACCGTGAACAATCCTTCGGTCTCGATCCGCGTTCGAAACTCCCCGAAAAATGGGCGGGGAATGGCGGCGAAACGTTGAGAAAATCGAATGGCCCCCCGAATCCACCAGTCGTGCAAAATCGCCTTTTCCCGTCGTCTGCGGGGATCGACGGGCGGGCAGGCGGGCGGGCAAGGCGCGAGACGAACGGTCGTTTCTTGAGTGCTGTCTGCGGACGCTCCACTTCTTCCTGCGGTGCCTGTTCGTTTCTTTTGTCCTCCCCTTCACATGCCTTCACATGAGCTCAATCAAATGCAGCTCTGGACGTCGTGAACTCGTCGTCCCGTTCACTTATTCCTTCAACTCATCCCGCTTCTCGTTGCAGAACCCGAATGGGCAACAACTCGACCAGCTCGGCGTCCAGCGGTCTCGCGAACGCGCCGCCCGGCGGCTCGGGCGCGGCGGCGGTGAGTCCGGGCGCGTTGTCGCCGTCGCCGAGCGCCTCGTACCCGGACGGCTTGTGTTCCGCGACGCAGCAAACGGCCGCCCTTTCGATCAGTCCGCACGTGTCGGGCGCCGCGTCGCCGGTCGGGGGCGCCGACTTCTCCACGGCGAACCAGCGGCTCGGCTTCGGCGCGACCTCGCCGACCGGTCCCTCCGCTTCGTCCAGCGGCTTCATGGCCGCCGGCGACGCGGCCGGTCGGGCGGACGTCCAGTCGCCGCAGGGCATCGAAATGCACACCTTCCGGGACGCCATCGACGTCAACTACCAGCGCATGGCCCTCACCGGCGACGAGCTGTCGGGCGTGAGTTCTCGTCGCTCCTTTCCATCCACTCCTTTCGTCTATTGAAGGTCCCGCTCGAAGACGTGAAGGAGGCTTCGACTCAGATCGTGAAGGCCCTGCACATGCGGCAGGAGTACATGGAGCGCATCGGGAATCACTTCCCCACGACCACGTCCGCCTTCCTCAACGGCGACTTTCCCGAGAACCTACCGAAGGAGCGGCGCAAAAACACGGAGCAATGTGAGTTCTTTTCGATCGACGAGTGCGGGAGTGACCACCGGGTTCCACATTCGATCCACTCGTTGCATCGACGACTGTTTGCTGCTCTTTTGGGGAACGAAATCCTCGGGTTTCGAGCCCGCCTTCAGCTTCGCTCGTTGTCGTTCGCTTCTCGCTCGCTCGCCCGCTTTCACGAGTGCGCAAAGCCGAAACGGAATCCTTTCGTTGTCATCGACCGCTTACCGTTCATTCAATTCATTCGTTTCTTTTCCTTCCCCACCCACCCACCCACGGACGAGAACGACAAGGAGAAGAACGCTTGCTTTCAGTTGATTACATGTGTGAGTTTGCATTTCGCCCGTTTCTTTCCGTCCACCCGCCCACTCTCGTTTCTTTTCTTCGAGCACTCTCCGAAAGACTGTGGGGGATCCGAAGTCTGCCTTGCACTCTTTACGATCAGTGTTGTCTTTCTTTCTTTCTTGTGCCAATGACCGTCTTCCGTTGCAGTAACGCAAGCAGAAAGAGACGAAGCGATCAAGCAGCGAGGTAAAGCGGCTGAAAGTGCGCCGATCGATTGAAGTGAACTCTCACTGAAACTGAAATAATCCCCTTGTACTGCTGTTTTCAAGCGAGTGTTTAACGAATGAGGGGGCAGCGGGTCAACCTGGGGTCAATTCATACTTCCGACTTCGACAACCACTCTCCACTTTCCTTTCCTCTTTTGTTCTGTCGGCTAATTGCGAGCTGTTGGTCTTCTTTCCGGCTAATCGTTGACTTTTTCCGTTGTGTCGTGCTCCAATCGGTTTGCCGTCCACTTCTTCCGCCTTTCTCTAACACTTCTGTCCACTCGTCCTTTCCGATTAGCGAGAATCAATCCCCATTGCAGCCGCCCACACCTCGTTCAACCCGCCCGCCCCGCCCGAGGACCATTGGGGGCTGAAGACGCCGCTTCCGAAGTACGAGAAGACGTACAAGCTGGGGCGCGCCAAGGGAGTCGTGAGTTTCGAACGAAAGAATGCTCCATTGATCCGATCGCTTAGGTCACGGTGTTGAACGAAGAGGGCCAACTGCTGCCCGAACTGGAGCCCTTCTACATCTCCAAGACGAAGTTCCTCAAGGACTACGAGCGCCTGCTGCTCATGATCGCCGACGGGCCGCTGTGAGTTCTTCGAGAGACTTCAACCGACGAACGATTGCGCGCCGCTTGCAGGAAATCCTTCTGCTACCGCCGTCTGAGCTTCCTGCAGACGAAATTCCAGCTGCACGTTCTGCTGAACGAAGTCCGCGAGTTGCACGAGCAGAAGAGCGTCCCTCACCGCGATTTCTACAACGTAAGGTCTCATCCTTCCATTGATTGATTGCGGGGCTGCAGATCCGCAAAGTGGACACCCACATTCACGCCGCCTCGTCGATGAACCAAAAGCACCTGCTCCGTTTCATCAAGAAGAAGCTGAAGACCGAGAGCGATCACGTGGTCATGGAGAAGGTTCGTGCACTCTCCTCCGGTTCCTTTGCTCAATCGCTTGCTTGCAGAACGGCCAACCGCTGACCATGAAGCAGATGTTCGATCAGTTCAACATCGACGCCTACGACCTGTCGGTGGACGTGCTGGACGTGCACGCGGATCGCAACACGTTCCATCGCTTCGACAAGTTCAACACCAAATACAACCCGGTGGGGCAGTCGGTGTTGCGCGAGGTGTTCATCAAGGTGGACAACTACGTGAACGGCAAGTACTTTGCGGAGTTGCTGAAGGTGAGTGCGCTCTTGCGAGTTCTCCACTGATCGGTGGTTGCAGGAAGTCCTGTCCGATCTGGAGGACTCGAAGTACCAGCACGCGGAGCCCCGCCTTTCGATCTACGGCCGCAAGCAGGACGAGTGGGACACATTGGCCAAGTGGGCGCTGAACAACGACGTGTGGTCGCCGAATGTTCGCTGGATGATTCAAATTCCGCGGCTCTAGTGAGTTCCTCCCATTGCAATGCCGTCGCGAATGCCACTCGACTACAGCGACGTGTACAAAGAGCGGAAGATGATCGCCAACTTCGACGAGTTCCTCGCCAACGTGTTCACGCCCCTCTTCGAAGCGACGAACGATCCCGATTCGCACCCCGAGCTTGCGCGCTTCCTGGCCAACATCACGGGCATCGACTCGGTGGACGACGAGTCGAAGCACGAGTACGTGCACGTGAGTTCCCTCTTCTTCTCACTCACTTCCCGCTCGTTCGATCGTTCAGTTCGACAAGTCCACGCCCTACCCCGAGGAGTACACGGACGGCGAGAATCCGCCCTATTCGTACTACATTTTCTTTATGTACGCGAACCTCACCGCGCTGAACGCTTTCCGACGGTTCGTTCTCGAAAGAAACGAGTGTTTGATCGATTGATTGCAGATTGCGCGGCCTGAACACGTTCGCTTTGCGGCCGCATTGCGGCGAGGCCGGGTACTCACCCCTTCTTATCCTGCCTTCTTTATCCCCCCGTTTGCAGTCACATCAACCACCTGGTCGTTGCGTACTTGACTTCGGAGAGCATCTCGCACGGCCTGTTGCTGCGGAAGGTGCCCGTCCTCCAGTACCTCTTCTACCTGACGCAAATGGGCATCGCGATGTCGCCGTTGAGCAACAACTCGCTGTTCATTTCGTACCATCGGAATCCGCTGCCCGAGTACCTCATGAAGGGCCTGAACGTGTCGATCTCCACCGACGACCCGCTCCAGTTCCACTTCACGAAGGAGGCGTTGATGGAGGAGTTCAGCATCGCCGCCCAGGCACCTCCCACCCTCTCTCCCTTCTTCTCTCATCTCTCGGATTGCAGGTGTGGAAGCTTTCGAGCTGCGACATGTGCGAACTCGCCCGCAACTCCGTCCTTCAGTCGGGCTTCGAGGAGAAGGTGAAAATCCACTGGTTGGGACCGAACTACAAAGAGGAGGGCGTGCTGGGCAACGACGTGGCGCGCACGAACGTTCCGGACATTCGCGTCTCGTTCCGCCACGAGGCGCTCGTCGACGAGCTCGTCAACCTCTTCAAGGCGGCCCACGTGAAGATCTGAGGGCCTTCCGATCGTTCTGCTTCGTTCCGTTGGGTACTCTTCGAATTAGACACGAGTTCCTCTCCCAATCAAGACCTTCTTCTTTTACTCCTTTGATGTTGCGATGCAATCCGCTCTTGTTGACACGTGAATTCTTTTACACCTGTTCGTCTCGAATAAACCTTTTGAATCAAGAGGAGTCGGCAGCGAAAGAAAAAGTCATTGAATGCGAACATTCCGAGAGCAAGAGGACGGCGGCGTCCATTCAAACGGTCGAATCGCTGCGGAACGTCGGCAGTTGGGCGGTCGGGCGGCGGAGGCGACGCTGCGAACAAAGAAGAAAGACAGGGAACTCAAAGCCAGAACGGGAAATCGATGCCCGTTACACTTCGCTGTCGCCTTTCCAAATCAGCCAAAAGTTCTCCAGAAATTCGCGTAGATCTCCGCTTATCCCTCGATTTTATTCGTTTCGATTGACTGCCGACCGCCGGATGGCCACGAATCGCCGGCTGACCTGCGAGACGTGCGGCGAGGCGGCGAGTTTGCGCGTCCGCAAGACGAACGCCGTCGTTTGCCGCCGCTGCTTCGCGTTTTGGTTCGAAGAAGTGAGTTCTTTTCGTCGATTTCTCCGTCGATTTCGTCGCGTTGAGGACGTGCACGCGACCATCCGCCGAGAGGCGATCTTCCGCGCCGGCGAGCGCGTCGCCATCGGCGTTTCGGGCGGCAAGGACTCGACGGTCCTTGCGCACGTCCTTTCGATCGTCAACCGCCGCCATGCGCTCGGCCTGGAGTTGGTGCTGGTGTGCGTGGACGAGGGGATCGAAGGTTCGTTCCCGTCTTTCCATTGGTTCCTTCCCACTTGCCTCCAGGCTACCGAGATCACTCGATCGAAGAGGTGCGCAAGAACGAGAGCGATCTGGGCGTCCCTTTGAAGATCGTCAGCTATGCGCAGCTCTACGGCTACACGATGGACCGAATTCATGCGCAGATCGGGGCGAAGAACAACTGCACGTACTGCGGCGTCTTTCGGTTCGTTCCCCTTCGTTCGATTTCTTCTATTGAAGATTGCAGACGACACGCACTGGACAACGGCTCGGAGACGATGCGCGCGGACAAAGTGGCGACGGGGCACAACGCGGACGACATCGCGGAGACCGTCCTGCTGAACGTCCTGCGCGGCGACCTTCCGCGCCTGCAGCGCTGCACGTCGGCGATCACGGGCGCCGAGGGCTCGTTGCCGCGCGTGAAGCCGTTCAAGTGGTCCTTCGAGAAGGACATCGTCATGTACGCCCACTTCCAACAACTCAACTACTTCTCCACCGAGTGCAAATACGCGCCCGACGCCTTTCGGGGGCACGCACGGTTCGTTCCCTCCACTCGACTGTCTTCTATTGACTTCTCTTTAGAACGCTGATCAAAGACCTCGAACGAGACCGCCCAGCCGCCGTCCTCGATTTGATTCGAGCGGGCGAGTTGATTCGCGTGCGCAAGGACGTGGCCCAGCAGACGATGAGCACGTGCGAGCGGTGCGGCTACATCAGCAGCCAACGCTTCTGCAAGGCCTGCTTGCTGCTCGCCGGCCTGCAGACCGGCGACACGACCATCGGGATCAGCAAGGTGGGTGCTCGACGAGCATTCTTTCATTCATCGCTTGTTTGTGTTCAGAAACTCTCGTCCGATGTCGTCGAGTCCGTCCAGCGGCTGCCGAAAGGCGGCGACTGCGGCGGAGAAGGCGGCAGCTGCGCGTGTGCCGACGGGAGCGCGACGAAGAGCGTCGACTTTTGATCCGGAGGGTCGGCCTCCGCCCGGGGGTGGCTCACGGCTTCTTCGCGTCGACCCGAGCGGAGCTCCCATTTGATTGTTGTTTGTTGCTGAATAAAGTCGATTGTTTGAGAACAGGGAAGCTGTCGGTATGGGTGGATGGAAGTAGTGACTTTTGCTTCACCATCACTTCGCTTTTGCCTTCTTCCCGTTGATCGTGGATGCACTCCTCTTCGCCACTCGGATTCAAGCCGCAATGTTTATTTCGCACGTTCAAACGGAAGAAAAGAAGGATGGAGGTTCGCATTCCCGCCGCCGACTCGAGAGCTCAGTGCTGACCGACGGGCGCCGTGCGGAGCGAGCGGTTGGACTCGAGCGAAAGCGATTTGAGTTCGGCGGTGTGCAGCGACCGCTCCGACGGATCCGCGCCCGTCCGCAGCGACGGCGGCGCCTCGACGATCGCAGCGGCCGCCGACTCGCCGCCGCTCTCCGTCGACGTCGCGTACGTCAACCTGCAGCAAAGCGATGAGTGGAGGGAAAGAATGCGCGAACTCGCCGGTAGATCTCGTAGAGGACAAGCAGGAAGATGAGCGCTTGGAGCATCGCGGAAGGCGGAGGAGAAGAGCGGACAGCCGGTTAATAAAGCGGAGAGCTTGAATGAGAAGGGAAAATTGCAGCAGACGAGCGGAAGGCCGGTGGAAGGGCCATGCAGATGGTCAAGGCAAGCACCTGCTCGCCTATCACCAGCCTATCTTCTCGTTCCGTGCCGTGCGTCTTGTACTTCTTCCCTTCACAATCAATCAACTGACCACTTTTTCCATCAGAATTTACTCGAAACAACAACAGAAACATTCAAACACAACAGAAGGAACTCGAACTCCACAAAAACAGAACAACAAAAGGAGGACTCATTTCTTTAGCAGCTTCTTCGCGTCCACCTTCGGCAGGCCCAGCGCCGCGCAGAACTCGTTGCACACGTGGCTCTCGAAGAACATGGACATTCCGGCCATCTGGGCGTTGGTCGAGCCGAAACGCGTGGGATCTTCGCAGTGGATGGCGGGATCCGTGAGCTGAACGGTGAGGCGACAGCCGAGGGCCGCCGGCTTGATGATCCCCTGCAAGTCGACCACCATCAGCTTGCCGCCAGTCATCTGCAACCTGAACGAATGAATGAGAGGATGAAGGAAGGACTTGCTGTGAACGTGTAGTGCGAGAAGGCGACCACAAAGTGGACCATTTGGGCGGTAACTCCGTTCGCCGCGAAGGTCGCCTCGGGGATCACGAATTTCGTGTTGTTGGTGAAGCGGACGTAGCGCGAGTTGGGGTCCAAGCGGGGCTCGCAGCTCATGTAGCGGAAGTTGGGCGGCGTGCCCAGCGCGAGCGTCTTCAGCATCAGGAACTCCAGAGTGGCCGGCAGCTTCTGGACGCCGATCTTCTCCTCGCAGTCGGCCATGAAGAGGGCGGCGAAGTAGGCGGCCACCGTCTGCAGTTGGTTGGCGAACTCGTGACGGCGGGCGGAGTCTGAGGCGCTCGTCACGCGGCGGTACTCCTTCAGCACGATCTCCTTTCCGCTGCGCAGGTCGCGGCCGTGGAAGGCGATCCGCTCGGCGCCGCGATCGAACGGATTCGCCGCCACCTGCACGCAGGCGATCTCCGCGCGGCAGCGGTCGAGCGGCACGTCCTCGACGACGTCCTTGATCGACTGCGGGAACTCGTAGGCGATGAATGTGCCGCTTTGGATCGCGTGCGCACTCCACGTCGACGGAGCCGCCGGATCGATGCGGTAGGCACGCTCCGAGAGGGCGGAAGCGCCGGTCTTGCGCGTCGCGTGGCACATGGACGTGCTCACGGCGGAGATCACGGCCGTCAGGATCTGCTGCACGTCTTTGACGTCGAACTGGGTGATCGGCACGCCGAGCGCGTCGCCGAAGCGAGCGATCATCGTGTCCGTGCAGCCGGTGATCTTCCCAAAGTAGTAGTCGATTCCACGCGCCGAGATGCGCTCGAAGATCCCGTCCGCGGTGAGTCCGTTGGGGTCTCCGTTTGGGTAGTAGTCGGGCCACGGGAAGCCGACGTGCTGGAAGTGCGTTCCGTGCGCGGGCTGGAACGAGAACATTTGGTTAAAAACGACAACAACGAAAATTCTCACCGCATCGCCAATGTGGAAGAGAACTTTCGTGTTGTTGCGGAGCTCCAGTTCATCGCGAGCGCCTTGTTCAGGCCGCCGAGCACGTCTTCGGGGGTGTCGGCCCAACAACCGTTGGTGATGGCGCGCAGTCCGGAGCAGAAGCGGTGGAAGTCCTCGACGGACTCCGTGAACTCCAACTGCTCGAAGCGCGGAACGATCCAGATGTCCCGGTAGGCCAACAAGCCGAGCCGCAGCTTGCGGACCATCGCGGACGACTTGTTGGCGTCGTGGGCGGCCTTCAGATTGCTCACAATCTCGTGGATGACGTCCTTCACTCCTTGGATGTGCGGCTCCATGCTGGCCGTTGCGTCGACCACGAAGCAGAGCTCGACCTCCGACGCCAACGCGATGCTCTTGATGGTCTGGAAGGAGCGAGTGAATGATTGAATTTAGAGGATTGAAGTGACCTTGAGGAGCTGCTCGTTGCGAATCCTGAGCGCCACCTGACGGCGTTGCGCGATGTCGGCGGCCGTCTTCGCGTCCTGCCCGTACTTCAGCCCAACGTCCGTGTAGATCGTTCGCAGTCGTTTGTTCTGCTCGCGGAGCGTCTGGGCGGACGGCGGGCGCCGCTCCCAGTCGGAGCTGTCCTCGACCGCGACCTCCACCGACTGGTTCACCCACGAGACCGCTTCGGAGTCCACGATCTGCAATTCGAAGTGGGAGGATGGGAAGGAACAGGAAACGAACCGTGTAGTCGCTGGCCACCGACTCCGACGCGTCGCCTCCTCCGTTCTTCGGCTTTTGGCTCTGCAAACGAGCGTGCAGAGTGATGAGGGGGAGCGGAAGAAGAACTCACCATCTCGATTTCTTGCCTGGCGGTAGCACGATCGAAAGCACGAGAGTTCGGTCTGGAAAGGGCAATCAATCAGTTTGTTGAACGGCGAGAAAGTTCCTCGAATTTTTAAACCGCGGATAAAAAGCGGATTGGCGGATGAGCAGAAAGCAGCAAGAGCAGCAGTGAACGAAAGGAATGCCCGCATTCGATGGGGAAACCGTAGGACGCCCGTTTTCGGAAGAGTGCGGCGGGGGCCCGACTGCGATCGCCGTTGCGGAGGGGCGAACGGCCGGCCGCCGCCCTCCGCTCGCCCGCCCGGCTGCCTCCTCTCTTCCTTTCCTGCCCGCACTGGCGTAAACAACGCCCGCTTGCGAAGAGGCCGAGCGACGTCCATGTCGCCGTTCGAACCGCGGTTGGCGCGCAAATCGGGTTGCCGATCGAGTGAGTCATCCGCGAACAGCGGGCAAATTGCCCGAACGGAGGGAGAACGGCGAGCAGGTGCAATCAATCGTGTTTCCGCATTCTTCCGCTTTCGAATTGCCAAGGGTTGCGCGTCGACAAGAAAAGGACGAATCCAAATCTCAGGACGGGCAGCAGAAGGTCTGCATCAGTCGGAGTTCGCGATTTTGATGTCTTTCTTCCTGTTTGCTGACTGTTGACGGCATCTCTTGCTACAGTCGAGTGTTGGGCATTCAATTCGCTTGTGGAAAGCTGCCGCAACCAACGGACGACCAGCCGCCAATGTGCAAGCACTCCCGACGGGCACTCAAACTTGTTTTCAATCTAACCATCAGAACACTTGCCGCAAGTCAAGATAAGATTGCAGCTCCAACACGACACATGCCCGCGCATTCTTCTCGCTCCGTCCGTTTTCTCGTCACGTGCCGCTTTTCATCACTCAAGTCTTGCAGCCCCAACGGCTCACTTCCTTCGGCGAGAGCGCAGTACGCGTTCCGTCTGCAGGTCGGTGAGCGGCGGCGGGATCAAACCGACCTTTCATTTCTTGCGTGCTCTTTACGGAAACACGCGAAAGATTGTCATCGCTTGCCGAAAGCTTTGGTTTGTCGTCGGTTTTGTCGCAAAAATTGCTGCGATTCGATCCCAGAAACCAGAATGAATCCCGACCAGCTACAACTTCACGATCAAACAATGACACAAAGTGCAACAAACAATTGTTTATTGGACAACAATCCGATCACAAAAGAAACTTTTCGGACGGAAAGCAAACGTCGCGCGGACGGGCGAAGAGAGCCAACTGAAAGAGCTTCTCCGGTTTGCTGCAAGCGAAGAAGTGAATGAAGAGTGCGAGTGGAGCAACAGACCTCAGCGCGTAACGAGTGGAACGCAGCCGTTCTCTCGACTCGCCCGTCCGGCCGTGGATCGTGAGGCGACCGTCGTGCACGGCGAACACAAAGCTAGAGAAGCCGTTCGCTCGCTTCAGCACGCACAACTCGTAGTGGTCGGTCCGGAGGTCGCAGACGACGAGTTTGTAGACGAGGCGGTCGTCCAGCCAGTCGTTCCACAAGACGAACACGCGGTCGTCGTGGGCGGCGATCTTCGGCTTCACCGCCACGTGCTCGTGGACTGCTCGTTCACTCGCCTTCTTGTTCTTTAGCGGAATCATCGGGAGCTCGAACGGCCGGCCGCCGGGCACAAACCGCCCCCGCTGCGAGTCGTTGAGGTCGACGGCCACCAGCCCGGCGGTCAGCAGCGCGGGGTACTTGGCGGCGAGCCAACGACCGACCAGGAAGAGAAGGTTCTTGTAGAAACAAAGGTGGTCGGCAAAGGCGTCCGTCCACGACGGGTAGAGCCGCCCCACCACTTCCGTCCGCTTCGTCGCGGTGTTCAGCCGGCGCACGAGCGTAAATTCCTTGAACGTGTAGTCGGACGAGAAGATGAGGAAGACGTTCGCGTCGTTGGTGGCCATCAGGAAGTCCGGGTGAGTGTCGGGCGACTCCATCTAGCTCGTGTGTCGCACGGCGGTCGTTCCGCCCGCATTCAGCTTGGCGGACGTCAAAGCAAACACTTGCCCGTTTCTGTCGCCGACTGCCCAACGCCAATCGAGCAGCTGTCCCCGGTCGAGGGTTTGGTATCTGAGCGGCGAACACGGGACGGAAAGATTGAGAGGCCATTTCCTGCAAGCAAAAAATAAGCCCAGGAGATCATCCCGCTCGCTTACTGTTTAACGTCTCCAGTGAACGTGTCAATCTCCCTCGACGCCCTCTTTCGTGCGGAGAAGAGCGGAGCGGCCGTCCGGTCGGCAGTCGAAGAACGAAGCGGCGGAGTGGTCGGCGAGCTTCGAGTAGCACAGGCCCTTCAGAATGTGGTGGAATTCCGCCATCTTGTGACTAAAGCGGTCGATTGGTAGTGGGCTATCGGGAGGAAGAAAGCCGCAAATGACCACCGGCCTCTCGGCTACCGCTTGACCTCTGCCTTGCGAAAGTAGAAGGCGTGGTTGCGTCAGCAGACCGCTCTTGGCTCCGCCATTTGGTTCTTCGCAATGGAGCTGTGGGAAAGCGGACGCGCGACAGTCGTTGCGTTTGCTGGGATCAAACGAGTGCTCGAACGAGCGGGTGCAACCGGTGACTCGTGGGCGATCTCCGCGTGCTGTTCGATGGCACGAAGCAGTCGGGGACCGGCTGCGAGCAAATGGAGTACTTGATCCACTTCTTTACCGAACAAAAGAACGTCTGTTCGAAGCTGCCGCACGGCGACAGGCCGATTTCCACCTGAATCCACTCGTTTCGTGTTAAATTGAACGACCCATAGCGTCATGAACAAATGAAAACGTTTATTTCCTGTACACAGCGAAAAGAAGAGCTAATAATGCGGGATCCAAGTGCACGCGCAGAGACATTCGGTGGCGTTCGTGAGGCGCCCGGCGGGCTTTGCGTCCTCGTCCTTGCTCACGACGGCGCCCCGGTCCAGGCACGACCACTCGTAGCAGGCGTCCGTGCAGCAGCCGAGGAAGCGGCGGTCCTCTACTTCGCCGTCCTTCAGCGGCGCAGCCGTGGAGGCTGCAAGCAGAGGAGGGTGAATGGACGAACGGAGGAGGAGAACTCACGATCACCTTCCGCCGTCGAATCGTCGCCCGAAGTCGCGGCGATCATCAACGCGGCCGCGAGCAAAACGACCGTCCAAATCGCCGTCTTCATTTCGTGCAGCGACCGGTTGGAACAAACTGAAGGATCATAAGTGAGGGAACAAAGCAGGAACTCGTGTTGAACGTTCGATTCGGCATGCAAATCTGGCCGTCTTTCGGGTGCTCTCTTGTCGAACACGGCTGG
Organism: Aphelenchoides fujianensis; assembly: GCA_024699865.1. Taxonomy (NCBI): domain Eukaryota; kingdom Metazoa; phylum Nematoda; class Chromadorea; order Rhabditida; family Aphelenchoididae; genus Aphelenchoides; species Aphelenchoides fujianensis. The sequence goes on along the minus strand of JAMPIO010000203.1, from coordinate 67,799 downwards.
CCAATCGATTCGCGAGTGCCTCTGTGATTATTTTTTTGCGTCGGCACGTGAGGCTAGAGAATTTATATCACGACCAAATGTGTTTGTTTTCGCGCATGATCTTATGGGAGCAACCATTGACTGCGGGGCCGATTGGTCGCTTGATCGCCGCTCGCTGATTGCGTCCGTGGGAAACCGTGTTGCGCACCCGCACCTTTTCCTACAGCTCCCGCTCTGCAAGGCGACCTAGCCGAGTTCAAGAGAGAGGCGGTGCGCGCTGAACGCGCAGAGATCCACTTCAACTGTTCGGTGCAAATGATTCGTCTTCGTCCCGTTCGTTCACTTTTTTCTGCTGTAATCCTTGCTCTTCTTCAGTAAATGTCGCCCCGCAAGACGCGCTCGATGACCCGCCGCGAGCTCAAGCGGAAGGCACAGCAGATGCCCGCTGCAAAGAGCAAGAAGCCGAAACTCCAGCCGGGAAAGCCCGAAATGCCGCCAAAGCCAAAGTCGAAAATCAAGGCGGACGTTCGTCGCGACTTCATGCTGCACGCGTTGAGCACAGCGCTGGACCACAACGATCCCGAAATTGCGCCGAACGTCGTTCAAGCTCGCCAGGCCCTTCGACTTCGCACTCTGCGCATTTTCTTCTGCTGTCGTGCGTTCTCGACCGTCTTCTTCACTCCGAACGAGCAGCAAACGAGCGACAAAGCGGTATCGTTGATCCTGTACGACAACACGGTGGCTTTGCAGTCTGTGGCCGCAAAATCGCCGCCATTGATGCTGTACGCCGAGAGCGCCAGTCCCACCTGGCTACAACGATTCTTGCTGTTGGGGCGAACGCAATTGCGGAAGCTGGATTTGCTAATGGTTTCCAACGAACCACCGACTGCCGACGGACTCCGCAATTGGGCTGGAATTGTGTCGTTCTTGACGAGTGAGCTTAATCGTCTTTGCTCCTTTAATTGTTGGTTTAGCTCTCGAACAGCTGGAGTCTGTGCAGGTCGCGATCAAACGGGGTCACAAATCGTCGTGGATCGTCCACTTGCTGCAGGACTTGCTGCCAGCGAAGATCGCGATATTTTGCTCGAATCGTGCGCACGATTTCCTTTCGTTCCAAAAGCCGCTAGCGAGTGTGAATGCGGCACAAATTACGCTTCTGTCCAACGACCAGCCATGTACGTTCTTTTCTTTAACATCAAGCGAAACAATCGATGTTTTTCTTTAGACCTCGTCCCGTTCTTCCGCACGCACGCTTGTCTGCTGGAGATCAACGACTGCCTTCCCGCAATCGCCGCTCACGGACTGTGAGTTCAAGTGCGAACGAACAAACGACACTCCTTTTCTTCAGGTTTGAGCGAAACGAAGCCCTGAAAGAATTGCACGTGGAGCTAACGATCAGCGACTATCAGGCGACGGACACATTTTCTTCGTTTGAGGAATTGGGGGAGCAAATCCAAAGCTCTCGAGCTGCGCTCAGCTTTGAAGAACCTCCGCCCGCTGAACGGCAAGTTCGATCTTCAGCTCGCTTTTCCGAGCGTCCCGCTTGAGGCTTTTTCCGTCAGTGTTTCTTTAAAGTCGATCGAGCTGGAATCTTTTGAGTTTTAGGAGAACACCTGGAAGTTTTACGTGATGTTGATGAACGCGACCGCCCGCGGCTTCCAACTCGTCGGTTTTGCGGCCGAAGCGGGCATCTCGAAGCTGCGAATTCGTGAGGTGCTCGTGTTGCCCGATGCCCACACAGCTCCCGTACGTGCCGTCGATTCTTTCTGTCTCACACTCACTCACCGCAAGTTTAGGCAGCGCACGAACGATTGTTGTTTGCTGCCAGCGACTACTTCGCCGACCAACCGTTCGACAAGCTGGAGGGCGCGCAGGAATTGTCCCGCATCGTCCGCGAGTTTTCTGGCCGAGAGGTCGTTTGCGTTTGGACGTCGCGCCGCAAAGACGTCCATTTCGATGTTGTTTTCGTTTGCGATCGGAAGTGAATAAACAGCGCTCTCGTGGGCCGCTTTCATAATCTTCGAATCGGCCGGCTCCGCATCGTCGGCGGTTTCCGCCTTTCGTTTCTTTGCGAAATCATCCGCCGACTCCATGTTGCCTGGAAGGAGAGTAAATGGAAGTGTGGAGTTGTTTGCGGCCGCCTGGTGGTGGTTCTCTAACGTGAACGTTGAATCCCGCCGGTCACCGGATTTTGCGAAAACAAAGAGCAAACGAGCCGCACGCTGCGGACGTTCTTCTCCTGCCGCGCGTTCTCCACCGTCTTCTTCGCGCTGGGCGAGAAGCTCGACAATGCGGAAGAAGCGAGTCTCTTTCTGGAACCCTAGGTCCGCGTGTGGGGGAGTGCCCGTGCGCAATCAGCGGGGTCGATTGCTGTCCAAAAGCAAAAGCAAGCCCAAGCATTCAACACGTGCACTTCTTTCTTTCGAGCGTCGTTAAAGGCCAGATAAGAACGACAAATCGAGATCACCATCGACGTCGAATCGCAGGTCGCATTCCAAGGAGTGGGCATTGCTTTACGCTCCTGATCAATGCGCTTCGTCGGAAACCCCGCGTTGTTTGTCGGGCTACGCGCGTCGAAACAACGACCGCCCGGCATCACCGACAAAAGTTGATCACGATCGTGTGCACATTGCAAACTTCCCGCTTCCCGCCAATCGAGTGGGTGGGCGATAAGGAACGTGCATAAAAGCGAGGAGTAAGTGAGGAATAAGAACGACAAACGAAATGATTTTTCGTTCCTCTATCCTTTTTGCCGTCTTTTCGATCGCGGCCGCTCGTTCGATGGCCACAGACCAGCCATGCGTGCTGACTACGCCTTACTTTCCGATTACGAGGTGAATTCTCTTCCATCAACAAGAAAGTTGGATCGTTTACCGCAGTCAGTCAAACGACAGCAACTTGCAGCTAAAGAAATCGGCAGCTGTCTACTCGTTTTCCGTTTTCTACGGTAATCACGCGACCAATTGCAGCTTCGAATACGGCGACTACGCGACGGCTCGATTCTCCAAGGCGTACGTGCAGAACGCGACGGAAGCCGGCGATCCGCTCTACTACGTTCCACCGAGCGTTCTGAACGTGATCACGAGCGCCTTGGGGGCGTGGCAGGAGAGCGGCCAATGGCGCGTCAGCTGCAAGGACATGGACTCGTGGCCGTCGTTGACGTGGGACGTCTTTGCGGGCGAAATCGACGTCCACGCCGCTTTGTACTCGGATTGCGTTCGTCTTTCGTCCCTCACTTCTTTTTTTTTATTCCTTGCTTTAGTTCAAGACAACACGCAACGGCACGCTGCTGCTCGACGTGCGGGACTCGGCGGTCGACTGGACGCTTCCGCACATCTGGGAGCAGATCGTTTGCGAGCTGGAGAACGACCCGCACGCCCGCATCGAAAAGAACACGAAAGAAACGAGCTGATCGGTAGTAGACGAAGCAGTTATTGGGTTTATCGAGTTGTATCCAGCAAGTACGATAAACGATTGGGTTTGCAATAAGTGAGAACACATCGCGCCCATGCACACTTACCTGAAGGTTCTCGAATCGTCGAACGACAGGAAGAAGTGGACAGCGTGTGGGCCGATTCCTCACCCCAAGGCGACGAGTTGCATGACCGTTGGTGAGATGGGCTTTCTCGAAGCCGAAACACGCCGAAGACTGTCGTTTCTCCTTTTTCAACACAACGCAACGAAGAGATGGCAGGAGTTGATCGAATGAACGACTTCTCGTTTCAATCCATGGCTTGTCTTCACCGAGCGAAATCTTCTCGGCCTCGGCAACGAACACACGTTCCATTTGTCCGTTGTTTGCAAGAGGCAGTCGTGAGTCACTGCATCTTCTGGACCGAAAGAGGAGTGTGTTGCCATTGGAATGCACGCGCACATCTGGTGCTCGCTTTTCGCCGCCAAATGAGCGGCGAAAAGCGATTTGCGCGGCCGTGAGAATTGCCCTCTTGCAAAAGAAGAGCGAACGGGCGGATCGCCCGCCAAAAAGAAGCGACGGCTGTCTGCCGGCCGCGCGCGCTTTTTTCCGCCGTCGCCGCCGCTGTTCGCTCGGACGGGAGACGCCGCGTTCTTCTTTTCGCTTGTTTGTTTAGATTTCAGAGCGTTCAACCGCCTTCCGAATTCGATTCAAGTGATCGATGGCTGCGATGGCGTCTTCCGCGCGTTCCGCAGCGGTCGGCGATCGAACTCCAGCAACCACGGCGTCTCTCGCTCGTCAAGCGATCGGCAGTCAGCGGAAGGTGAGGATTTCATCGACGTTTTTTTGCTTACCCGCTTGCCGATTGCAGGCGGCGTGCCGGCACTGCGGCTCCGAGGTTCTGCGAAAGAACCTCAAGCGACACGAGCGGACGCACACGGCCACGAAAAGTTTTTCGTGCTCCAAGTGCGCGTTCAAATTCTCTCAAGCGAGCGATCGGAACAAGCACGAGCGGAGAATGCACGCGTACTTCCGCCACACGAGCCAGTGGCGACGTTGGCGGCGTTTGGGGCAGCCGACGAACGTGAGTCCTTCCGTTGCCCAACTTCTTCAATTTCCGCGACCTTCAGCCGAGCGACGAACAGGAAGATCTGGTGCGCGTTCCCTTGCTTCCGTTTCACTTCTTTTTGTTCGTTTCAGTGGACATGCCCGCTGTGCTGCCTGCAGTACCCTCAGCAAACTCGGGCCGCTCACCTTCGCACTCACCGATCCGCCGGCCGCTACGAGTGTCGACTGTGCACCGCGCGCTTCACATCCCACGGGAACCGACGGCAACACGAACTGGCCAAGCACAACTGGGATCATCAAAAGGACGGCGAAGGGGAGCAACAAGAAGCAAGCGGACAGCCTCTTGCGATTAAAATGGTCGGTTCAACGTCCCGCTTCCCGTCGATCAGTCGCTCGTTTCAGCGTCCGTGTCGCCACTGCGGTGTCGAGTATCCGGCACGTGCTTTGTGGACTCACGAACGGACGCATTCGAAGCGTCCCGGTCACAAGTGCAGCGTCTGCGGCTCCGTCTACACGAAACTCGCCAATCGAGACCGGCACGAGCGTACGATCCACGGCTACGATCGCTATGCGCCGGGAGTCGACAAAGGACAAGCGGCAGTCGAAGTGAGCAACCACTCTTTCTTCTCGAAGTGTTCCTTCTTCTTGCAGGTTCCCGTTGAGGAGGCCGAACAGGTGGCCGAGCATTCGATGGACGAATCGACGGACGAGTCGGCGAACGAGTCTGGAGAAGTGTCAAACGATGATGAGTCGAACGACCAAGCGAGCGATGAGGACTCGACGGAGGAGTCGTTCGAGGACGAGTCGAACGACCAGCAGACGGAGGAATCGAGCGAGGAGTCCGTCGACGAACCCGAACGCCTGCCGACGCCCGCACCCGCTGCTCCCGTCGCTCCGCAAGAAGCGCCGCACCGCGAGCAAACGCCCCCGCAGCCGCAGGAGCTGCCGCAACCGGAATCGCCGCAAGCGGAAATGCAGCAAGAACCGCGCGCGGAAGAAGACGCTCTTCCGCAGCCGCCGATCGTCGTTCTCGCAGCTTCGCAAGAAGTCCAGCCGCCCATCATCCGCCTTCCGATCGCCAATCAGAAGCAGGGCTCGTCGCTCGACCTTCTCGTCCATCTCCAGAAGAAGCTGCAGCTTCTCTACTTCGACTTCGAACACGTGAGCTCTCCTTCTGTCCTCCATCTCTCGGTTTCCAGTGCCGCTCGCAGTTCGGGACTCTGCTGCTGCGTTTTTGGATCAAGGAGCCGACCGCCAAGATCCTCGTGCTCCGCACCCACTCGGCGGTCTTCCCGAAGCTGCCCAACTGGCCCGCACCCGTCTGCTACATTCGGATGACGCGCTGGGAGCTCCCACTCATGGCCGATCGGCAGGCGTTCGTCCACTTGTTCCTGAAGGAGGACGCGGGAGAAGTGGGCGCGAAGCTGCAAGAAGCGATGGGCGCCGAATTGACCTTCGAGGAGTTCGCCGCCGACGTGCTGCCGAACGTCGGCGTCCAGTCGGCTCTACTCGTCGCTTCGCCGGCCGACCGAGAGCGTGAGTTCAAGTGAGAGCGCTCAATTTTCTTCATTCCTTGCAGGCATCGCTGCTGACCGCGAATCGCTGACCACTCGAGGGATCCACGGGTTCTGATCGGAGGAAGCGAAAGGGATCTGAATTGTTGTTAACCTTGTTTTGTATAAACTGAGTTCCCGTTTCTCTGCCGAATTGTTCTGACATCGATGGAAATGAACAGTCGAACGTTCCACAGCCTTTCGATCCAAGCACTCACTTTCCAACCCCTCGTCCACTCTCTACTGTTTATTCTCGACAACAGACTGCGGGTGATCGGAGAGACACTCATCGATGAACTCGTGGCACAGCTGCGTGTACTCGAGCGGATGTTTGCGGAAGTGTTGGACGTGCGGCGAGTCGGGCCACCGCTTCTGCCGCACGTGGACGCCCTGCAGCCGCTGGTGGTCGGCGAAGCGGTCGACGTCGCGGGCGCGGATCATCTGCAGGGAAAGAATGAAGAAGAGGAGTGGGTGGACGAACCGCATCGACCGTCGAGTAGAGGAACAACTGCCGGCGGGGGAGGTCGCGCTGCTCGAGCATCCGATAGAAGCAGATCTCCCGCTCGAAGACACGCCGATCGCCGGCGAGGAAGCGCGCCCACTGGACGAGGCGGAAGGCGCCCACGTACGCGAAGACGACGAGGCGCATCGCCGCCCTCGCGACGGCGTTTGCCGCGCCCGTGCCCGGCGGGAAGGTCGCCGTGCTGAAGGCGATCGCCGAGGTCCACGGCACGGTGTCCGACGGGCCGCTGCAATCGATCGAATGAATGAGAAGAACGAGCGGAGGGACGTGCCTGTCGAAGACCAGCCCCCGCACGCGCGCCTTCAGCTCCGCGCCGTTCGGCCGCTCCGTCAAGAGGTCCCACGTCTGCGTGAACACCGAGATCCCGTTCATCGAGAGCGCGTGGATCAAAAGCGGCCGCTCCGGCGGGACGTCCGCCAACGCTCGCGCCCACAAGTCGGCCGCGTGGCGCCTGTACGCGGCGAACGAGCGGCCGGAGAGCCGCCCGAACGGCGCGATGAATTCGACCACTTCGCAGCTGAACTCCAACGAACGAATTTGGAAAGGAAAAATGAACGAAACAAACCCCTTCTGCTCGTAAATCTCCGCGTATTTCGCCAGCTGCCGCTCCTTGGCGCCGCCCCAACCGAGCAGGAGGACGAGCGGCGTCTCCGGACGGACGGTCGCCGGCCGGATCGTCCGCAAAACGGCCGACATCGCGGCGAAATTCCGAAAGAAAGCGGCGAAAAAGCGAGTTGTTGCTGCAAGCTGACGGAAAACGCCACCCGCTCGGGCGGAAACAATCCGCTCGAGTGCGGCGGAGCGGAAGGGAGCGAGCGGAAAGACCGCTTGCTCACGTCGCTCAAGGTCGCTCGGGTCGTTTGATTGCCGCGGGCGTTTAGTGCGGTAATTCGAACGGGAAACTCGTGTTTATTCGTTCCTCTGGATCGAAAGTGCCTCGGCGATACCCACCGAGTGCTGCCCGTAGTCCAACCGGAAGCACACGGCCGCCAGGAAGCTTCCGATCGTCCAGCCGGTGGTTCGCGCGTACCGAGCGGCCGGAATCGACGCGAATCGCGTGGAGCAACGGCCTGAACGCCTGCGTTTGCAGTCGGGAAGAAAGAGAAGACTCGCCTGTTGCAGTATCAACATTGCGGTTGTTGATCAAAGCGGTTGAGGGGATCGTGAGCTCCGCTCCGTCGAACTCAACGCTCACGTCCAGGGCGGTCGAGTTGCAGGCGGCCGTCAGGAAGATCTCGCCCGGTTCTTCGACGAGCAGCTCGGCTGCGGTCAGTTGCAAAAGGAGGTCGTCGGGCACTTCCAGCACTTGGGTCGCAGTCAGGGCCACCTGAATCGATCAATGATCGCCGGAGCGTAGTTTGCTTTAGTTGGGCAGATCTTTTGACGTGTCGGATGCATTTTTCTCAACTACACGCTCGTTTTTCTAGTTAAAATAAAGGCTCAAAAGAAGCAATCGTCCCCTGCTCTCTCCCGCAAATAAGAGGGGAACTCACGAGTTGACCGTAGAACACCAGGTCGCCGATTCTAATCGACTTCGCTTCGAGAAACCAACTGTTCTCGTTCGGAGGTCGGAGGGTCGCCCAAGCGGTGTTGTTGCAGAGCAAATCGTCCGCCTTGTGCCCGACGAAGCCGAGGCCGACGGAAAAAATCGCCGGAGCGATCGTTAGCGTCGCTTCGGCGATCACCCGCCGCTCGAAGAGCTGGGGGACGAAAGCGGTCGGTCCGGGCGCCAATCCAAGGACCGCGTCCACCGGCACGTATGCGTTACGAAACAAACTAAACGGCGATGTTGCTCGGATCTTCCTGCTTCAAAAGAATGGCGCCTTCAAGCAGCGATGTCTTCCAACCGCCTCTTTGCAGCCTCTCTCCTGTGGCCTCCAGCACTCACCGACTGTCCGTGTACTCGACGAGCACGAAGCGAACGCGCAGCACAAAGACGATGCGCGAGCGGCCGTTTGCCCAGAACTCGAGCGTGTCCTCCACCCAGCGACCCGTGGATTCCTCGTAGTTCTGCGAGAGGAATGCCCACTTGTGCGGCGGTTTCTCTTCGGCGAAGGTCGTTGAGTTCTCCGCCCAAAAGCGGTTCGTTTGGCCGCCGCAGTACTTCGTGCGCGTGATCTCCGAGCGGGCGGGATCGCAGGCCGGCGGGCAGAAGACGGAGAAGAAGAGAACTGCAAGATTGAATGCTCCATAGCGCAATGGATTTGCTCACTGTCTTTGCAATAGCGGGGGCAGTCCGTTCGTTGCTCGCCGCACTTGTGATCGACGACGAGCAGGTTCCGTTCGAACAGATCGAGCGCTACACTGAAGCCCATTTGTTGGGGCGTGCCCACGTTGAAAAAACGCGAGCCTGGAGCCAAATGAACTGCAGTTGGTTTAGGGGTTCGGGGCGAGGGCTTGCCGTCGAAATAGATGCTGAATTCGATGCGCACGCGTTCTCCCGTACAGCTCTTCGAAGCGAGGCTCACGAGAAGAAGGGCGTTGAATGGGAACCGAAAGAATGAGCGCATCGTCTTGAAGCAGAGAGAATCAAGGCCCAAGAATCGATCGAAAGGTTCAATTTGACTTCATTTCGTCGCTTTAATCCGTGCAATTGATCCGCTCGCATTTGATGGGCGTTCTTATCGCCGGCTCGTTGTTGACACGCGTCAAAGCGGAGATTTCGCTTGCTGGGCGAAAAAAGAAAGAATCCGTTGAACGGAACGCTTTCGCTTCTTTCAACTCATTACCTTCAGCAAACATGAATCGATTGCACGTGAACAAAGGCGATTGTCGGTCCTCGCTGGCCGTCAACTTGCGGCCATCGGCGGGTGGCGGCGAGCGCCCGCTGCAGCCGCTCGATCGGGCGAGTGGGCAGGGTGGACGAAGCCGTTGTGGGCAACCTCAAAATTCGCCTCGGTCCATTCGCTCTAACGCGCTCATGCTCTCCGCTCGATCAGCGCGCACGCAAACACTCCAGCGGTTGAGCTCGCCGCACCGGTTGTTTTTCGAGTTGCATGGGGCGAAACGCGGCAGCAAGAATAAAGTGCATTGGGTGGTCTGGACGCTCACTCAACGAGTCGGCCGGTCCACAAGGTCGTCAACAACGCTCGTCTATGAATCTTTCCCTCACTCGCTCAATTCCAGTTCGTGTTTGCAGGAAGAATGTCGTTCGATGAAGCGCAAGAATTCGCCTCTTGGGAATTCGTCGAGAAACTGCCGGAGATCCCAGGGGAGAAACGAACGGACGAGCAGAGCCCGAAGTCCCGGCCGCTGCTCAAGGCGGACGTTCGGCGCGCCCTGATGGTCCACGCGTTGAGCACCGAGTACCGCCACAAGAAACACCTCTACGGCGCGAATTTTCTTCAAGAACGAGCCGTTTTTCAACTGCGCACTCTGCGAATGTTCTTCTGCTGCCGCTCCTTTCCGGCCGCCTTTTTTGTGCCGAGCGAACGACAGGCGAGCGGCCGGGCGCCCGCTTTTGCTCTCGTCGGTCAAACGCCCGTCCTGGGGGCGGCATCGCGCGGGGGACTGCTCTTCTCCGTGCGCAACGAGAACGCGAGCTGCGCGAACGTGCGCCGACTGTTGAGGTTGGGGCGAAAGCACGTGCGGCGGCTGGAGTTGCAGTTGCGGCCCCACGCGCGGCCGCCGTTCGCGCACCTTCGCGAGTGGGCGCGCAGCTTGTCGGTGCTACAAAGTAGGCACTTTTTTGTCCATTCAATCCAATCAAGTCTTTCAGAACTCCCGCACTTGCAGTCGATCGGAGTCGACATTAGCCTTCTCTCTAAGTCGCCGTGGGTTCTTCAGATGCTGCGCGACTTCCTGCCGTGTCCGATCGTTCGCTTCGCGTCGGCCGGCAGTCACGAGTTCCTTATTCTGCGGCAGAAGCCCCAAGAGACGATCCTCGAACGGGTGGGACTCGGGAGCTCGCTTCGTTCATCTTCTTTTTGTACGTCCATTAATTCCATAGATGCACGATGCTGTGCTTTAGATATTGCCCCGCTCTTCCGAGCTCGCGCACGCGTGATCGAAATCGGCGACCACCTTCGCGAGCTCGCCGTCCACGGACCGTAAGCACACGAGCGAGAGGAAGAAAGTGATCGTTTCGTTCAGAGTTGAGCCGAACGAAGTGGTCGAAAAGGTGGCCGTTGCGATCGATTGGCCGAACGAATCGATGGAAGGGGCACCGAATCCGCCTGCTGCCGAAGGAGACGCGTGGTGCGGGAGCAACGGCCGAGCGTTGCGCGCAGCTCTCGCGAACCTCCGCTCGTTGAACGACCGCTTCGCCCTGCAACTCTCGCTTCCATCGCTTCAGCTCTGGAAGTCGGGAGTGAGTTCCCTTCTTTCTTCCTCCGAATCCAACGGTTTCTTTCAGCTCGAACGGGAGGATGTCGAGGCGATGCTGCTCGTCGCGCTCCAGCGCGCCCTCGCGGTCGCCGACTGCGCGACGGCCGCCGGCTTTCCGGCGGCGGCGATCCGAACGCTCGTCCACCTGCCGAATCCCGCGAAGAAAGCGGTGAGTTCTTCGTGCTCCGTTCATCTCCTTTCGTTGTGTGCAGGAGCAGCACGAACGAATGCGCGCGATGGCGACTCGCTTCTTCGCCGAACGGCCGTCTTTCACGCAAACGACCGACGCGTTCGCTCCCGATGTGCGCCGCCTCGAAGGTTCTCGCCAGAAAATCGCGAGCGTGTGGACGACACGGGTTGGGGATCTCGAGTTGTCCTTCGTTCTTGTGTTCTTTCGCAAGTGAATAAAAATGTTTGTGTTGTGGGTTCATTTGTGAGAAAGTCTGGACTGAAACAACTGCCTCTTCGTGCTGAGCGAGGGGACGCTCGACAACGACGAACAGCGAGCGCAATGCGCGTTGTTCGCTGCGGCGAAAACGAGGCAGTTCACGGGAAAGCAGACGCTCAAGCGCTCACCGCGATGAGCATCGGAGACGTACACGCAAAGAAAAGCGGCTCGTCCACCTGCCCGAATTCGCTTGCAGTTCGCAGCGTCGAATTCTTTCAACGACCGCTCACCCCGCTTTTTTGCCATTGGTACAGTAAAATAGCAGGGAACCAAATGAGAACAAAGTACACTTGAGCAGTGCACTTTCGTTTTCACATGACCATTGCGTTCGACCCCCGAGCGGGCGTCGGTCGATCTTTCCCACGGTCGAACGAGCTGGCATCAGCACGCCATCCGGAAACCGGGAGTTTTACCGCTCGGCGCGTTTGCAGCAAAAGCGAGAATGAGCGCGTGCTTGGGCGTTGTGGCATTTCGTTGCTGCAGGAGAGAATCGCCGGGTCAAATCCCGCGCGAAACCTTTGACTTCGTTTGCGAAACTGACGCTGGATTCGGATTCTGCGTACTCGGTTTAATCAGAAATTCGTCTTTCATGCCGCAAATCGACGCAAAATAGCGTAGGAATGCGGCGCCAAAAATCGTGATGGTTTGGTACCTAAGAAACGTAATAACGTGTACAAAAATGGTCCAAAGCGGATGGTTGATGGCTCAAAAGCAAGACTGAAGCACGGAGAACAGCGTGGAGTTGGGGTTTTCCGTGAAATTGACGACCAACCGAGCAGCAGCGCGAGAAACTCAGAAAACGAGCAAAAAGTCGAAAAGCACATCCTTTCAACTGTAATAACTCCACGGAAAGCCGATGAAATTTATCGGTTTATGGCTTGTTAGAGAGAGAAAAGAATGTAGAACAGCGTGGAGTTGGGGATTTTCTTTTAATTGACGGGCGGCCGAGCAGCACGCCGAACAATGCCTCAAACCGGCGCGAAAAACCCGACCTTTAGACTTTCGGACGCAAGAACGCGGGGAAAACCGCCGATTTGGACGGCGCTCGCGAGCCGTCTGGTAGAATCGACCTCGTTCTTTCGATTGCGACCGGTGTCAGCGCGCGCCGACGTGATCCTGAGCCGCTGCGCGTGCGGGAAGGCCAAGTCTTTCGGCCAGTGGACGACTTGACCGTACCCCTCCGCCGCCGCTCATTCGCGTTTTTTGCACGGGGGCGCGTCGAGCGGTGAAATGAGCAGATTTTCCACGGGCGCCGGATGGCGTGCATCAGAGCGTCGCTTTGTTTGCCACCGCGGCTTGCTACTGGTCTTTTGCAGCGCGCCCGATTCTCCGTTTACTTCGTCTCCGGGCGATGGCGAACGACCAGCCGCTCGACCAGCCTGCTGATCAACCGTTCGACGAGGCGCTCATCCCGAACGCCGTTCCCTACTCGTCGATCGTCGTCCCGCGCTCTCCGACGCACTCGTGGACGTTTGGGCGGAGCGGCCGCCACTTTGTGCACACGCATATCAAATCCGACTCCCCGCTCGAGCTAATCGACACGTTCACGGGCAACGTTCAACGGTAAGCGAAGGTTCCAAAAAGTAACCCACTTACTGGTCGTAGAGTCCCAAAGATCGGCGTCATTGGCCATCCGTGGGCCACGGCGGTCGTTCCTCGCTTTTTTGCCTCGATGTCCAAATGTTCCTGGTCGCGACACGTCTCCATCCAATGGCAAAACGTGCCGTTGAATCCGAGCTTTTTGCGCCGCATCGAAATGGAGCAGCCGAAAGAGTTCGCGTCCAGCTTCCTGCTCACCACCGAGCAGCCGGCAGTCGTCCTCTTGCTCTTCACCGGCCGCGAGTCCGCCGACATCCACCGCATCGATTTGGAGGCGCACACGATGGAGCTGGTCGGCCGCGTGTACTTTCCGCCTTTCGAACTCAACCATCGGCGGGCGTATGTGCACAACAACACGCTCTACTTGCTGCATGGCGGGTCCGGCGGCCACCTCTCGTGCGGCGTGTTGGCCGTCGACTTTGGCGAGCGGCAGCTGGAACACACCGAGCTCCGCGTGCTCGCGCTCGCCCACTTGAGCACGAAGGAGGTGAGCGTCGCACGTAGTCACTTTTTATTCACTCACTCGTCGTTCAGATCGGCCCCGGCTGCTCACTTCTCGGGATGGCGGCAGCAAACGACTGTTTCTTCGCATTGGGCGAAGGATGGCTTGGCCGTTACTACCGCCTCTTCCTCTACGACCTCTCCGCCAACTGCTGGTCGTCGCGTGTGTTCGAGCAGCAGCGCTTAGAGGCTTTCAAGTGCTTCGCCGTCCACGAGGGCCGCCTCACGATTCACGCCGAGAATCGCGACCGGGAGCCGCACACTCTCGACTCGATTCGCTACGACTTGCGGTACGTGAAGAGAACGGCCCATTCACTCGCTTCTTTCTTCTTGCAGACGCCCGCAGAAACTCGTGCACTTGGCCTACTTCGCGCGTCCCGCCGGCTGTCGGCTGCCGCTGAAGCGCATTCTCAACACCTGAGATTGTTGTCCGTTTTGTGTTGAATAAAATCGTTGTTGACGTGTGAAAGCAGCAGGCGTTATTTAATGCAAGTGCAAAATGCAGCAGTTTACCCTTTCATTGTCGCAGAGTTTGTGTCGTGTTTCGGTCGATGAAAAGCTGTACACCGCTTGCTGACGACCATGCTCGACGAGCAAACGAGAACTGAACACAAATTCTGTACGTCTTGGCGACGTCATCTTCCGGCAGGAAGCGAGTGATCGGCGGAAGGGAGCGGCGCGTGTCGAAAGCAATAAACGACGGGCCACTCCTTTCTTCCGAACGAATAAAGAGACGATTTTTTTGCGTTTTCCCACTCGACGAAAATGAAACGCGCGTTGGAAACCGGAGAGTTGGCAGAAGAAGCGAGTTCGAATGGATCCCAACGCAGTTTCTTGTGCTTGCAGGTCCCGTGCAAACAGCCGAATGCACGAGCTCGCCCCCGTTTGGGGCCCTGTCAACGGCAGTCGCTATTCTCGTTCCACTTGCGGCACACGAGGAACGAGCGGCGGCGTTGGATGACGCCCAACAATGATCCCCACGCGGCTCTGCGGTTTCTTGTGAGTTCGGGGCAGGAATCTGCGGGATGCGGCCTTCTTTTGATCCGATTGCCACCCCTACTTGTGCTTTCAGCTCGTGAGTCGCGCCCACTTCCACGTCTTCTTCGCCAACGAACTAAAACTCGTGTGCGAGGAGTTCGTGGACGCCGTGTGCACCACAGAAATCCACAAATTCTTCCCGTCGGCGGTCGATCGCCTCTGTTTTCCGGCGGGCGAAGCGATGGCCGCGTTGCTTCGATTGAGTGCGGTTCGGCGGCTGGAGTTCAAGCTGACGTTCGTGAAACCGCCGGTCGCCCGGCCGATGTTCGAGGCGATCGGAAGTGAGTGGGAAGAAGGGGATCAACGCGTTCAGTTAGCGAGTCCTCCTTGCAGAGATGCCCGCACTGGAATGGTTGGACGTCGACGTGTACGAGGCGGCGTACCTCCGCGACTGGTTGGCGGCCGCGTTCCCGAGACTCCCGCCCTCCCTCGCCCGTTTCAAAGGCCGCGGAACGGACGTGCAGCAATTGGTTGAAGGAGAGCACCCATACGAAGAGGTCGTCGTGCGTCTGAATGGTGAGTGGTGCGAGAATGACTGTCGTTACGCTTGAGGATTGCAGACAAGACGTTGTACCCGCTGAACGCTCGCAAAATCGTCATCAAACGCGCGAACATCGAGCAGTTCGAGGATTACGAGGGGTGAGTGAAGGCAGCGAGTCGTGAAGCAACCATTCCCCCACTCTTGGTTCAGCCCGTTCCCACTAGAATCCACGGAAATCCTCGAGTTCCCGTTCGACCTAGAGGCATACCCGTGGCGCGGCAGTGAGCACTGGCGGGAAGACCACTTGCCGCACGTGATCGGCGGCATCGCGAGAATGGTCGGCGAGCGGAAGGCGCCCTTCCTTCTGCTTAAAACGCGCTTTGAAACGGGCCGTTTTGTGGTGAGTGGAGCGACGAAGCGACGGTCATCTCCTCGCTTTTAGAAGATCGCGGGCCTGGTCGAATGGCTTGAAGCTTGTGAGCGGAATCTCGACGCTCTGCTTTCGGAATGCGAGAAGCGGGAGATTCGACTGTTGGGTCTTCGCTTGAAAGTCAGGATTCGCCTTTATGAATCGGTAGGATCGACACAAATTACCCGCTTCTATTCGCTTTTTGAGGCCACTTACGACGACGCGTTTATGACGAAAGTCCGACAGGCCGTGGAGCGGAAGTTCGGTGCGCACATGCCGCTCGAGGAGAAGGAGAAAAGCGAGTGGTTTCGAGTGGAGAGCGAGAAGCGGGCGGATTTTTCGATGCGCATCTCGTGGGATCACTACCGCGACGAGGCCAACGTCGACCTCTACGCCAACAACTTCGACGACCTGGAGTTCGATTGCGGCGAGAGTCGGGAGGAGTTCAACGCGCACAGGCGAGAGCATAACTGGAGTTATTCGCCCGTTGAGACGACAGATGGAGAGGACGGTGAGGACGAAGAGGTCCAAGAGGAAGGAGAAGCAGAGTGACAGATGTGTTTGCTCTTTCGTTTGTTTGCCTCTGAAACCAATAAACCATCCATTCGAATCGATCGCTGTTCGAGCAACCGGACTTCTAGAGCGGTGGTCGTTTCGGCGACGAACACGGTCTTGCCTGACCGCACCGAGCGGGTGCATCTGGGCGGTCGCTTTTCCGCACTCGGGCGTTCGGCGGCAAAAGATATCTTACAGCCGGCGAGTGCGCCCGCCGCGACGCCCGGCCGACGCTCCGGTCCAACAAAAAAGTGAGCGAGGCGGGCCTGATCGTCGAACTGCACGTCTGTTTATCTGCAGCACTGCCCGACGCAAAGCTGCCGGCCGCCCACCGCCGACGGTGTTCTAGGCGATCGTTTCACGGCCGTTCAATTTCTTTAACAAAACAAACAAAAAGGGTGATTTATTGCAGACGCCAAAGATTCGTGCGGACATCGTGTTTGTGACTGACGAATAATCGATTCACGCGTTCTCGTAAAAGAAGACGAAACGCAGCGCACATCCATCCACATGCTCCGTCCAAACAGCTTTGAGCTGTTTGCCGGCAGCCTCGTACTCGGCCGTCAAATCAGCATCGAAATGTTCGCTTTCGTGCGTGAACGCCTGCAAGTGCTCAAAGAATTGGATGCTTGAACGAAGCACGCGCTCGCGGGTCTCCTAAACACTCGGTATGCTGCTTCTAATTCGAATTGGTTCGCACGTACGGAATGGCTCGGATGTGGCAGCCGGGCCTGCGTTCGGATCTCGACGTTCGCGAATCCCGCTTCTTTCGCGCACTCGGCGGCTTGCTCCACGCGCTGAAGATGGACGAAATGCGCGCTTTTGGGACCAAGTGCGGAGTGCTGAACGTTTCTTTGTGTTTGAAACGGAAACGCATGCATTATACGTTAAACTGTGACGGCTGGAGCCACGGAAGAACGACGCGCAACGCAACCCGGTCGTTCAGCGAGCGGAGGTTCTCGAAGGCCGCGCGCAGTCGACTGGTTTCCTCTGGACTGAAGGGAGCGTTGAGCGCCGGTATGACCAGCACGCTGTATTCGGTGGGTGTCACGCTCGGTGCGGGAACGAAATAGGAGCTCTCGCCCTGTGGGTAGAGGCAGCAGAGATCGACCGTCACTCGCTCGACGGCTTCGTTCCGCTCGAAGCTGAAATGAACGGAAGTGTTCGAAGTCATGCCCGCATTCTCGCTCACGGTCCATCCGCGAGGATCGCCGCCGGCCAGCCGCGCACTTCGATCAGGCGTGCGGGCGTCCGAAAGCGAACGGCAGGATCTGAAACGACACAAATGAAGGCATTCGATCGACGAATGAACGTACAGGACTGCCTGCTTTGAGCGCAATCAATCACCGCTTTCTCCCGTGCACTCGGCAGCAAATGCGAGGCGAGCAGAAGGTAGTCGTGATCGGAGGTCGACGAGAAGTCGGCGATTCCCGGCGGCAGGAAGTCGCGGAGCAGCGAGACGATCCACGTGGCTTTTCGGTGGCGCGCAATCCGAACGGAAAGCGACTCCAAATGCGGGAAGCCTGAACGAACGGAAGGATCAAACAGAACGAAACGAACCGACCTTTCAGTAGCGACAGACCCTCCGCTAAGGCGCCCAGCTTTTCGGCGGTCAGGAGGCGCGTAGATTCGACTGTCACCTCCAACTCCCGCACATGCTGCCGCCCGAGCAGCAGGACTCGCTTGCACGCGCCGACAGTCCCGTGATCTCGTCTCAGCCACAGCTTCAACGCTCCCTTTGAAGCAGACGCCAAATAAAACTTTCGATTCTTGAAGAGAACCGCTGGTGCCGTCCGTTCCCTTTGTTTCTCGCTCGACGTGAAAAACGCAGTCGGGAATGAGCGACTGCAGAAGAACAGCCGCAGAGTGCGGAGCCGCATGATCGCTCGTGCTTCAACGACATTTGTGGCGGATGAGGGGTCGTTGTGTTTCAAGTCGGTGCTCAACGCGTGGACCATCAGGGCTCGTCGAACGTCCCCCTTTATCTTCGACTGGGCTTTCAACGGTATTTCGGTCGCTTCTTTCCGCATCTTCGGCCGTGTGGTTTCCGCGTCGCTTGAGGCCGCTTTCCGTTTGACTGCTCCAGGAGAAAGGGCGGAATTCATTGGAAAAGCGGACGGTTCTGAAAGCAAATACCGATTTAAACAGGGCATCACTAGCAAACGAAAAACGAGCGAAAATGCGAGTGTGCGACGAGCGGAATGCTTGTTGCTCAAAATAGCGCCAACTGGGCAGCGAGCGGGCGAAAGGTTCCAATGCTGAGAAAGTGGCTGGCTGCTTGTGCTCGCGCGGGCAAGCTGGAGAAACTTGCGCCACAAGCCCAGCGGTCAACACCTCGGTCTGCTCGGGTCGCCTGTTGTTCGTTGTGTTTCGGCAAGCACCGACTAGGGACCTTGTTTTTTGCGGCGTTCACAACGAAAGTGAGGCTTCGTTGCACGTTTAATTAACTGCTTTATGGTCGGTCGGTGAACAGGAGTTCGAGGTCCACGTGCGGCAACAGGGTTTTTTTTGTGTGCAGTCAACCGAACGAAGCGCAGCCGGGAACTCAAAGAACCGCCGATATGACTGATCCAAAGCTCGTTCACTTCATTGATCACGAGCGAGGCAGCCAAACCAATTTGATTAGGTGGAAACGAGCCAGGAGGTGACCATCCGGCGGAATTGCGGGAAGCGAAAGAAACAGACGATGCACTGGCTGGGCAGCAGGAACGGGAACAAACACCTCGCCGTCTGCCCGAGCACAAAGCCGCCGTCGAAACGGTCGAACGTCAACAGAAAGACGTTGCCCGCTATCATCGTGCAGGGGACGTACAGAAAGGCCAACGCCGTCAGGAACTGGGCGGAGAGCACTTTGTGGGCCGCCAGCTGGAGCTGCAATCAGTGTTGATTGGTTGGAGTAGACAAGCTTAGTGGCTGTTCTTTTGCAATGCGAGTTTTGGCGTTGAAAGGTCGATAATCAAGCAAAAACACGTTCCTCTTTCTTCCTTAAGTATAAAGGCGTGTGTAACTCAAAGATTAAGTTGCCGTCGAGTCTCGTAGCGCTCTATTCAATTCGCCTTCACCCCCAAGCCCACCTCGTAAGTCTTTGGCTGGACGATCCGGCTGGTCGAGTTGATCGCGCGGTAGGCGGCGAACATGGCGGCCAGCGAGAAGACGACGAGAGAGAGGGTGATCGCGACGATCAATGCGGCGATCGCCGCGACTTCTGGCTGCTCGCTCATTGACATCAACGCCAGCGACGGGCGTTCGCGACGGATTTGCATTAAATTCAAACGAATCAAATCGTCGCCCGTCAGCTGGTGCCCGTCGACCATCCGAATCAACACGAGATTGAAGGCGAGATAGCCGGAAGTCACGAGAGCGACGAAGAGGACGATGTTCCGCGGCGAGGAGAACCACTCGCTCAACGCGGACAGGCCGCGAGAAGCGACGATGTCCAAACGAAGGGATTGGAGGGACATGGCGACGAACAGAACGACGGCCAACACTTCGACGCACGAAAAGGTTAGCGCCATGCCCAGCAGAAATCCGATCGGTCCGAAGTGTCGCAGTGGACCGAGCGCGCAGCCGCCGAAGTAGGGCGGCATGATTGCCGGTGCCCAGCACGTAAAGAGAGTGTCTGCTGCCCTAAACACACAATCATTCTATCCGCATTGTTCTTCCTGCACTAACCAACAGACGAAAACATTGACGGTGCAAAGACAACGAAATCCCTTGTCCATGTTCGGAGGCCGGCGGATGAAGAAGAACATCATGAGTGCGGCGACCAGCGTGTTCAACACGGCCATCACGTAGAGGAACCACAGCCAGTATTGCCCCCAAGTTTCAACAAACTCGTGCACCGACAGAACGGAGGCATTTGGGGTCATCATCGCAAAAGGAGGGAAGTGAGGCGGAAGGTTAGCAAGAAGGAGAAAAGGCGCCAATTGCCAGTGGATTTACATGTCGTACGGCCAATTTGCCCTTGCTCTAGTTGTTGTTCAAACGCAATTACGGGCGGAAATTGATGAAATTTGCAACTGGCGGTTGTATCACGTGACTCGCGGTTGCTGCGGGCTTCCGCGATGTTAGCAAGCAAGCATCAGAGAATGCGTGTAGGTAATTGCCGCCCTCTTCGTTCTTCTGCTCGTCTACAATTTCCACTGGAAACGACGAGGTCTGCCGCTCGTAGGCCGGTTTCGACGAGTGGCGCCCGCCGTCGTGCTGGGCGCGCACTTCTTCGATCCCGTGATAGCCGCCTCCTGCAACGCCAATGCTTCGTGCGGCAACGAAGAGTGAGTGCACTAGTGTGTTGGCGGGCGTTCAAGCATCCCCTTTTTCTCCTCACGAGCGAGGTGCAAGGGGCTCCGCTTCTTCTTCGAGCAGCAGATCGACGAACACGAACGGCGGTTGGAGGCGGACGATGTGCAAGAGGATTAACTCGACGACTACGTCTTTGTCTTCTTCCACTGAGGAGCACGGCGTTCAGGTCTCTTCTCTCTTGTATTCTTTCCACTCGCTCGTTGCAACAAAAGCACCGGCGAGCGATGATCCTCGACGTGTTCCCCGCCGGCTAGACACAACCTCGAACACGCTCGGCTTCCTCATCAACCTCGCGGAGGTCAGGCGACGAATCGAGCGGGGTTGGCGGAGAAGATCGGCAGTGGGCGGTTGATCCAAACGGCCGACCGTTCATTTGAGTTCAGCGACGGAAGCTTCATGAAGATGAACGAAATGCAACGCCTCTGCAACCTTCTGCCGCTGAATCTCTTTCGCACAAACACGAAAGAAGCGGCCGCGTATCCGCCGGCACGTGTATCGTCCCGCAGATCTCCGCCGTTGCTGTTCGACGAGCAGGTGCAACCGGACGGACGAACAAGCCTACAGCTCGAGACTTCTTGCAGCTCTTCCCCGAACCGCACGTCTTGATCCGCAGCGCTTCCTGGACGCGAGCGGCCACTTGAACGCGGTGGAGGCACGGGCAAACGCTCCTGCTTGGGCGAGTCGCTGGCTCGAACGGAGCTCTTCTTTATTGCAACCAACCTCTCCAACTGCTTCCACGTGGAGCCGGAAGATCCGAAGCGACCGCCGAGCATGCGGCCGATCGCGAACTTCAGCGCTCGTTCGACGCCATTTGGGGCGAAACAGAGGGATCTCATTCGCACACTCGTTTCCATGTTCTCCACCGTCCTGCAAGCCAAATCGCTTGGCAACAGAAGTCAGAAGGGAAAGCATCAACAATGAGCAACGCAGGTTGGAACGGTGATAGGTGGGTTCAATAGGCGGTTTTGAAGAACGAGTTTTCGTCAGCTCGAGGCAGTCCCCTGCCTTTCGTTCGTTTCGCAAGCCGTCATTGAACGGTTGCATTCGAATGCTGTGTTCACTGTTGCTCGTTCAACGCTCGGCCGGTAACGAAATCGACTACGCGGAAGCGAACAAATTTCGTGAGGAAGCAACGAATGACGTTATCTTCCTGCACGAGAAGTAAACAGCAGAACTGAGCAGCGCGTTTTGAAAGCGATTAGTCGGCCACTCCCTCTTTTGTGTCGCTTAAAAACGGGCATCTTTCGCTTTGTTTCCGTTCGATCGGAACGAAGATGAAACGCGCGTTGGAAAACGAAGAAGCGAAGAAAGAAGCGAGTTCCAGCGGATTCCGTACGAAGATGATCGTCGTTGCAGATCCCGTGCAAACAGGCGAATGCCCGCTCTCGCCCTCGCTTGCGGCCTTGCTCCCGACAATCGCTCTTCTTCCACTACTTGGGGCACAGGACAGACGGGCGACCGCATCGCCGCCTACCGAACGATGAATCGGGCAATACGCTGCAGTTTCACGTGAGTTCGGGTCGGAGATTCGGGGATTCGAGCACTGGCTTGCTTCGAGTCAAATGGGAGCTTCTTTGCTCACATCTATTGGCCGCTTTCAGCTCGTGAGTCGCGCCTACTTCCACGTCTTCTTTGGCGGCCAATCGGCGGTCGTAATCATGTGTAACCCCCGCGTGTTGTGCACGATGGAAATCCACAAGTTCTTCCCGTCGGCGGTCGACCGCCTCTTCTTCCCAACGAGCGAAGCGATGGGCGCGCTGCTCCGGTTGAGTCCCGTTCGTCGCCTGAAGTTCGAGGTGGATTCCATGAAGTCGCCGGCTGCTCGCGCGATGTTCGAGGCCATCGAGAGTGCGGTCAACGATTGAATCGAAGCGTTGACTCGCGGGTTGCAGGAATGCCCGCGCTCGAATCGCTCGATGTTTTCGTTTACCGCGCGTCGCGCGATCAGCAGGAAGGGCTGGACGGGACGTTCCCCCGACTCCCGCCTTCGCTTGTTCGCTTCACGGGGTTCTGCAGCGACGTGGAGCAGTTGGTCGGTCGCGAGCATCAATGCGATGAGATCGTGGTTTACCCTTTCGGTGATACAAAGAATCACTTGCTTGAACAACTCGTCGATTGCAGACAAAAGAGTCCTCTACCCGGTGAACGCCCGCAAAATCGTGGTGAAAGCTCGAGTGATCGAGCAGTTCGCGGACTACGACGGGTGAGTGCTGCAGTAGGCTGCAGAAGAACCTTTCAATTCTTCTCCGCAATTCAGCCCACTTCCACTGGAATCGACGGAGATCCTCGAGTTTCCGTGCTGTTTGGAGTTCCCAAACGAGTGGGGCGCGATCGAAGGGCAGAAGTTGATCGAGGGCGTTTCGCGAGTGATCGGGCCGCGGAAGACGCCCTTCGTTGTGTTGCGCGTCAAGGCCCGGCTTGACTACATTGCGGTTGGTTGAACCCAAGAAACCAGCGATTTCTCGGTTGTTCAGAGAGTCGCGGACATGACGGCGCAGTTCGCGGAGATCCGGCAGAACGTCGACCGCCTCCTTGCGGAGTTCGAAGAGCGAGAGATTCGTTTGCTGGGACTTCGCTTGAAAATCACCGTTTGGCTCTACGAATTGGTTCGTCCACTTCATTTATGAGTATTTTATTGACTTTTTAAGGCGAAGAAAGACCCGAAGTTCATGAAGAAGTTCGAGCAGTTCTTAGAGTCAAACTACGGCCCAAAGCTCCCCGGCAAGACGAAGACGAAAGACGAGGACAACGCCGATGGAAGTCGCTGGATCCGAGTGTCGACCATCAGGCAGACGGAAGTGACCATGAAAATCAAGTGGCATCACTACGACGGCTCGGGCAACGAGCACATGTACGAGCGGGAGTTCGACGAGCTGGAGTTCGATTGCGAAAAGACCAGAGAGCAATTCGAAAAACGAAAAAGGGCCGAGACTTCGGATGAGTGGGAGTAAGAGGAGTAAAGCCGTCGATGCAGCTATGCTTTTGCCTTGCCTGTTTGTTCGTGTGAATTCAATAAACTTGCAATGAAGCAATGAAACGTCCTAAATACCGGCGTGAGCAGCGACCCCGGCTGTTGGAAACCACCCAGCCGTCCACTCACCTCGCCGACCACCAGCTACGCGTTCACCGTCCCGAGCAGCTCCCAGAGGAGGTCCGTTGTGACGAATTGGGCGGCCGTCAAGAACACGAGGCGGCCACTCGATCGGTAAACAACGCCTGCCGTTGGGTTCTTCGGCGAAGCCCCACGGCGAGTGGAGCCGCCGGCCGGAAATTTGTCGTCGGAGAGGGCGGATTGGCCGTTGGAGAGGAGGTTGGAACTTGACGAAGAGATGAGCGGGCAGGCGAGAGAAGGACGTGGCGAGTGATGAGACGAAAGAACGTGGCCGGCAGTAGGAGTGCGCGGCATGACCTCGTGCAGACGTGGTGACAGCATTGCCGCTCTTTCGTCCAAGTGGGCAGAAAGTGGACCGCGAGCATTGCGTCGACCTCAAACAACGCTCGGGTGCGAACCGCCGATCGTCAGGTGTGGTAGGCGGACTTTGTTCGCCTTTGCGGGCACATGGTGCTTTCGGTCGCTTTCCCACTCCCCCTACACGTCGCCCGCTACTCGCTGCCCCTTTCCCAGATTGCCACCACGACCTCACGCACTAGTGGGGGGTTCACTTGCGAAAACCGATAGTGCGTGTATTGGTTTGTTGCGAAAGTTTCCGGAAAATGAGCCGAGCCTGGCGCAAAAGTACTCGGCCGAACCGGCGCGAATGAACAAAGTTTTCTACTCGCTTTCCGCTTGCAATGTCGTTGCCGTTGATGAGTACCTCGATTTCTTGGCCGGCGAAGACTTCCGCAAAGCTCCTCGATGATCATCCAACCGAAAAACCGAGCAAGAAATCACCGATCAGCGAGCAACAGCGACAGAAAGCCGTCTGGAACTTCGCCCACTCGCGCCCGCTCGGCCGAGTTCTTTCGTTCCCTCCTCGGCTCATTTTCCGGAAACTTTTGCAACAAACCAATATTCGAACGAATTTTTCCCCGGCTTCCCACTCGTTTTGCCTCGCTTCAATCCTTTTTCTTTCCAGACGATGTCTCATCGCAAGACGCGGTGGGGCATTTGTTACGAACTCAAACGGAAGGCCGCCATCGAGGAGGCGGAGTGCGCGGCCGCAAAACGCATGAAAGGACCGCTCAAGCCGCAGATGAAGGCGGACGTTCGGCGCGCATTGATGTTACACGCGTTGAGCCCTTTCTTGGATCACAACGACCCGTGGAATGCCCCGAATTTCCCGCAAGCCCGCACTGCTCTCCGCCTCCGCACTCTCCGCTTTTTCTTCTGCAGCCGCTCCTTCCCGTTCGTCTTCTTCACCCGAAGCAAAAGAGACCGCCACCACTGTGTTTAAACGCGGGAGTCGCTCCTTTGGAAGTCCTTACGCTGAGATCTCACCGCTTGTTATTAACGAGCGACAATGCCCGGATAGACTCGATCAAGCGGCTTCTGTTGCTCGGGAAGAAAGACGTGCAACAACTGGACGTGTCCCTCTTTGCTTTCAGAACGGCCACAATCGCTAACTTGCAACAATGGGCGGATGTTTTGTCGGCGCTCGTTAGTGAGTTCTTTTCAGCCGACTTTCCGCTGACCGGGCTGTTTTCAGAGTTGCGTCGTGTGGAATCGTTGCGCATTTTCGTCTTGCGTGAGCGTACGCACGTGTGGCTCGTGCGCCTGCTGCGCGACTTCCTGCCGCCGACTGTCACCTACTTCTCGTCGAACTGCCCCACGGACTTCTTGGTCCTGTTGAACGATTTGCATTTGCACATTCTGTACGATGCGATGATTGATCGACGCGGCTGTGGTCCGGAGGAAATTTGTACGCTTACCCGCATCCACGAAAAGCACGCATTCGTTAGATCTCGCACTGTTCTTTCGCGTCTGTTCTCGTCAATTAAAAGTCCGCGCGAGTGTGCAGACGCTTGCTGCAAGTGGACCGTTAGTTGCATGCATTTACTTTCTTAAAGTGCAATATCTCGGTTTAGCTTCAAATCGAACAAGAACGTGCGGAAAGTGGTGGTTGATCTGAACGTCCGCTATGAGTCTTCGACCCTGCCCGTGGACGTGACCAACAAGCCGCCGTGGAACGAACAAGAGACCCGTGATTTTCGCTGTGCGTTCACGCACCTCCGCCGCTCGAACGAGACATTCGCCTTGGAGCTGCGCCTTCCGTGGGTTCAACTCGAGAACTTTGGCGTGAGTTTATCTTTCGACATTCCGGCCCAATATATCGGAGCTTCAGCGCCGTAAGGAGCCGCTCTTGAAGCGACTGACGTGGCTGATCGCTCGCACCCAACAAGTGGCGGGCTTCGCGCAGGATGCGGGCCTCATGAAGGGCGGGATTCGAGCGCAAATCGTGCTGCCGAATCCTCGAACACAAGCTGTGGGTCCTGCTTTTTTTATTGAAAGTTATGTCGGTTTAGGCGGCGTACGAACGAGTGCTCTCGGCCGTCGACCAATTCTTCACCGAACAGTCGGGCTTTACGCACGCAATCGCCAGCTTCCCCTACGAATTGGTGTACGCGGCCAACTACTACGGCAATAAGATTGTCGGTGTTTGGACGGAGCGTCTCGAGCATCTTCATTTGATTTTCGTTCTTGTTTGCGATATGAAATAAATAAGCTGTTGGTTACGATAAGCGAGCATTGGCTTTGAGTCGACAATCACACGTGGCCCGTTTTTGAACAACTGAGGGCTTGCTTTATTCCGCAATTAAACAGTCGATCAGAAAAACGAGTAGTGAGTGTGAGGCAAAAAAGAATGCGGAGTACCGTCGGCATTGGTCACCTAGCGGCGTCTACTACCGGCCTCATCCCACCGGATTGTTCAGCTGCCGTTCGACGAGCAGCTGCCGGAGGCCGCGGGCCATCGAGTTGGCGTGGCGGCTGAACGAGCGGGAGGGGGAACTCACATTCTGGTGGCCGGCTGGGCAGCGGTCGAATCGGACAGGGAGGGCGAGATGGAAAACAAAAAGGAAGTAGATGCTCAGCATGAACATGGCGAGTGGATCTCTGGAATGACTCGTTCGGCTCCGCCCGGCCGCTTCTGTCCGCATCGAGCGGACGAAACGAGCGGGTGGTTTGACGCGAACGGCCGGCGAGATCAACGGTTTGACTCGAGAAAGCGGTGGCTAAGTGCTCTGCTTTCGTCATGGAAGGACGCGCATTTCTGCTCTGCCGCATCACAGCGGCCGCGTGCGAACCGGAGGATGTCCCGTTTTTCTGCAAGTGTAAAGACGTCTACTGCTCGACTGAGCAGACGGCTGTGACGGAAGATGGCAAAAGTGAATGAGGGGAGTGCTACTTTGGCACCTACGCCCCACGCGTTCCGTTTCGCTCGTCTAGAAGCCTTGAACGGGCAATGAACAGAAAAACAAAAAGGAGCATTGACTAAGACAAGTTTATTCGCTTGCAACCTCCCTCAAAAATACACAAACAACAGCACTTTTTTTACGTTAGTACGCCAGAAAAAAGACTTCAAACTGGAACCCATCGAATGGCGCGGTCCAAACTCCAGCGAGTTTGAGCTTAAAAAATTGCTTGGCAGCTTCCGACAAACGACCGGCTGTCAGCGGAGAGAACTGCTGTTCGGCGAAGAACTCGTTCGTTGCGGCCAGCACTCTTCCGTGCGCGTCCTAAACGATTGAAAAGCGAGCAGGAAACGAGCCAAACTGGAAGACGTACGGAAGCCGTGGGCGGCAGAGGAAGCTGTGCTCGCAGGCTGACCTTTGGAATGCCCGCTTCAATCGCCCGGCCGAAGAAGCGGAAAGCCCAGGCGATAAAATCCCACAACGCCCGTTTGAAGCGCGTGCGTTCTTCCTAAACGAACCCCGAGCTGCATTCACGAGGTCACGAGCTTACCCCAAAATCGTGCAGTCGAAACCACAGAAGACAAAGCTCGAGTGTGAATTCGTCGTTCAACGAGCGAAGGTTCTTGAAGGGCGCATTGTACTCTCGGCTTCTTTCTTCGTTCCACGAGAGCACGCCCGCTATATCCCGGCCGTTGCAACAAAGATCTACTTGGTTTACGGCCTTGTTCGGATGACCGCTGGAGAATGAAGATCTTCGCGTTCTCATGCTGTCGCACTTACGGTCCATGAGCAGCGATTGCGGGCACACTTTTCTCCTTGATAGCCAATGTACGAGCCGGCAATCAAAAGAATGGAACAAAATCTGAAAAACTCGTCAATTGTCTTCATAGAAAGCTGGAATGACTTACAGGGTTGATCGTCTGAAGAGGCATTCAGACACGCCCGTGAAAGTCGAGGCGACCGGTGCTCGCTGACGGCGAGGAAGTGATGATGGCTCGGCGCAGAAATCACGTCAATTTTAGACGAAAGAAGCTCTGCGAGCATGTGGACGATTCATGGCGATTTGCGGTTTTCACAGAATGTAACGGTCACTCGTTCCAACTGTTCGGAATCTAAACAAACTCGAAAGTAAAACAAACACCAAGGAGCCCTACTTCTCAACAACGACAAGATCTCTGCCCAATCGTGAAGCTTGTTGCTTATGCGTATTAGGACGGGGAACACAGGTAAGGCCAAACATTGCATTTCCGTTCGCCCTAGCATTAGGAGTCGTTTGAGGGATTCATGCTGGCATTTGTACTTGAGAGAACGAGATCCAGCGGCCTGTCTGAGGCGGCGTGCAAGGAGATCACTTCGCTCAAAAGAAGACTCGGCGCTCCGCGAACCTTCTGTTTTTTGCTTGCGGAAAAGAAAGCAGCCGGGAAGGCGCGGCAGCAGAAGAACACCCGCAACGTGCGCAAACGAAGGCCCGCACGAGCTTGGAAGAAATTCGCAGCATTCCACGGCTTCTTGTGCTCCAGCGTTGTGCTCAACGCCTGCACCATCAGTGCACGGCGGACGTCCGCCTTCATCTTTGGCTTCGAGCGGGGCTTTGGCGGCAGCTCGTGCTCCTCCTCTCCTTCAACCTTCAGCTTCTCCGCGTCCATCGTAAATCTGAAACGAGAGCAAGCGGTTAGGGAAAGCGGCATCGGCAGCAAAGAGGAGGCAAACTCGTATACTGCCGCCTGCTCGACCGAGTGGGTGGACGCCGCTGATTGCGTTTTGACCCACGCGATGCGCGCTTTCGAATCGTCGGCTGTCCGCTCACTTTCCAACTGCCAGAGAGCGTGGGCCGCGCGACATGACCCGCTAAACTCCTCTCCTCCAGCAGTGCAAAGTTCACTCGCGACCATCTTAATCACGCCCTGCATCCTCTCTAGCACGATGTCGTTTGCTAGCAGTTTTGCAGAGCCTGACCGCAGGCAGAGAGAACTTCTTGTTTGCACTAGAACCAGACGGTGGCCACTCGAAGTCGTCGTGAGCGCAATGAAGAGTTGCCATGTAATGCAACAAAAGGCGGCTGGCCACTCACAACTCTCGTCGCTGGAGTTGCAGCTTGTGATCGAGAGCTCCAACCGCCCACAAAACGCTCTCTTTATTCTTTTGTCTGCGAAAATGGACCGTCAACGTGTGTTCCAGCCACAAAAAATGAGTAACTGCCATCTGAAACATTCGCTATTAACGAGCGCTTCTCCGTCCTCCGACTCGCCGTTTGCGGTCTCCTTCTCGTCGCTACCCCGTTCGGCCCGCACTCGTCCTCGCCGTTGATCGTTCGCTTCGGCCTCGATGACCGCCCGCATCTCCTCTCCGTTGAGCGCGTCCTCCAGTTTCGGGTCGAGAAGGAGCAGCCGCTTGAGCCGCTCGACGGTCGCCTTCTTTCGAGTGCGCGTCGCTTGGCGCAGTTTGCGGGCGGTGCGTTGAGGGATCGAGTCGTCCGGTTTGCTCAAAACGGCTTCCACTCGGCCGGCAGACCACTGCCGTCGGATGGCCGTCCCTCGATTCTACTCTCACTTTCCGAATGAACACAGTTGATTGCTGCGCTCGCCCTTCTCCGGCAGCAATCCGTCCCGTGGGTCGAACCAGAGAACACGTCTCGTTTTTTTCCAATGAAAAGGCGGCAAAACAACAACTGGATTTATTTCAACAAGCAACACTCAACAATCCGGCCTTCAGCTTCTCGTGATCAGACGATGTGGATTCCTCGGCGCACAAGAAACTGGCGGTCAGCAGCGAGGCCTGAAAGCAGTCAAGAAAAGCGATGAGAGCCCTCGGTGGGGAACTCACGCTGCCGGTCGGCGGCCGAAGGGACGAGCAGGACCGACTCCACTTCGAGGGCGGGCAGCACGTGGGCGACGAACTCCTCGAACTTCAGCTCGGCGCTCATCGCCACTCGGAGACGGTCGCCCAACTCGCCCGCGTCCTCCTTCACGAACACGTGGGCAAACGCGCAGCGGTCGGCCGAGGGCGGGAGTTTCCAGCGCGTCATCCGCACGGAGCAGACGGGCGGCGGAAGTTCGGCGAGCTCGCTGAAGTCGGGCGTCTTCGTCCGCAGCACGAGGATCTTGGCCGTCGGATCTTTGCTCCAGTTGTGCAGCACGAATGTGCCGAACGTCTCGCGGCACTGCAAGAGTGAAGCAGATGAATGGAAGAGGATGGAAGAGTGGACTCACGAGTTCGAGGTCGAAGTAAATGAGAGTCGGCTTCCGGCGCAAGTGATCCGAAAAGACGAGCAACGGATTGCCTTCGACGGGCAGCTGTTGGACGGCGGCAACGGCGATCGGCAGGGGCGGAGTGGGTTGGCGGGCTTCTTGCGGACGAACGACCGGTTGTTCGAGAGCGGAGGTCGCCGCCCGTTCGACCTCACCCGTGGACTCCTCGGCTTCTCCATCCACCGGCTAGTCGGTCGGCTCCTCGTCGACTTCCTCGTCCGTCAGCTCATCGGTCGAGTACTCGGTCCACTCGTCGCTCGAGTAGTCGCTCACGCCATCTTCCGATTCGTCTGACGAGTCCTCGCCCGATTGACCGCCCACTTGCTCGGCATCTCCGGCGGGCGTCTGCAAACGTAAGAAAGAACATGACGAGGTGAGATGACACTCACTTGGACTGCTGCGTGCTCTCCGTCGGCTCCGGCTGCGTATCGATCGTAGTTGTGCTTCGACCGCTCGTGCCGATGTCGGGTGATGAGATGGACGTAGGAAGCACGACAGATGGCGCACTTGTGGCCGGAACGCTTCGAATGCGTTCGCTCGTGGCTCCACAAAACGTTGGCCGGATACTCGACCCCGCAGTGGCGACAGGGATGCTAAAGGTGAAATTGGGAGACAAAAAACAGCAACAGGAAACCGACCATCTTGGACGGACGCGCAGCAGCCATCGTCTCTTGATCTCCGTCCACTCCCTTCGTGTAGCGATCGAAGTTGTGTTTCGAGCGCTCGTGCCGATCACGGGAGTCCGTTCGTCCAAAGCGGCACGTGCACAGCAAACACTCGTGTCCCGTGGTAGCCGAGTGGGTGCGCAGGTGAGCGAGGCGGGCATTCGGCGGGTAGGTCAACGAACAGTGCGGGCACCTCCACTAAAACAAAAACATAGGAGATAAACCAGAGTTCCCGGCTATTCACCTGGTTGTCGTGCTCGTCAGTGGCCTGAACCCGGCGGGGATAAGAGCGAATAAGCGGAGGGTGTGCTTACCGCCGTCGTTTGGCCCAAACGCTGCCAATACTTCCATTCGCAAGTGCGGCGGAAGTACTGGTGTTCACTTCGTTCGTGTCGGTTGCGTTCCTTCAACTGACGAAACATCGCTCCGCACTTGGCGCAGGAGTAGTCGCACGCGGCCGTGTGGACCTGCTCATGACGCCGCAAATTCGACGCCTTCACTTTGAAGCCGCAGTGGCGACAGGCGACCTAAAAATGGAATGGTGTGAGCGGTAGGGAGTTGGATGAAAGTCCTCACCTTCCGCTGACTGCCGCCCGGTTCACCAGAGCGTGTGTTGGGCGCCATCGCAGTCGATGTGGGACGGCCTGAAATCGGAACGAAATCGCGTGAGTGAAGAAATCGGCGCCTTCCGCAGCAACGAGCGCCGTGGAAGAGAGGCCGACCGCCGTCTTCCCCCCGCTTCTCCTCGCTTCCCTCCGCTTCTCGTCGCCTCCTTTTCGTCGGCCGCCCGACCGACCGCTGGACGCCCGCGTTTCAGGCGCAATCCGAACGCCGCCCAAATCGCTTCGCGCCGCTCGTGTGGCGAATGCGGAAAGCGGTCCGCAGACGGGCGCGTGCATTTCGACAGTGACGCCATCCGCTCTGTCCGAAAAAGAAAAAGCAGTGAGTCACTCGTTTATTTTGCCCAGCGAACAACCGAAAGAATTAATCGAAGACCGTCCGTTGACTCCAAAGATCAAGGCGTTTGCTGGGGAAAAGAAACAAATGAACTACACCTGACCTGCGAGACCACACAAGAAGTCGAATCAAAGAGCAAACATCTGCTCCGTTCCATTCATCAGGACCCTTCCGCCACTTCAACCGATCGGCTCTTAAATCCACTTTATTCGTCCACTCACATGAAACACAACCGCTTGCCACAAACGAGAAAAAACGGCGTTCAATAATCGCGGGTGGCCTTCAAATTGCGGGCCTCCGCCTTGGGGTTGGGGCGAGCGTGGCGGGCGAGACGAGCACTCCGCCACGAGTGACGATCTCCACCTCCGACCCGATGTCAAAGAAGAGGTTCTGCTCGTCGTTCCATTGAAGGTGGGCGTCCGGCGGGGGCGAGCGGCCCGACCGCTCGTCCGCCTCATTCGCCTGCAACAATTGAGCGATCGAGGAGCACACTGCTGTTCACCTACCGAGAGGTTCCGTGTCCGCAGCGGGCCCATGTACTTGAAGACCTCGACGGGGATCTGGTCGGGCACCATGCCCGTCTTGTCGGGCGGCGGCAGGCCCTCGATCGTCTTGCCGCGCAGCTCCGCCCGCCGCTTCCGCGCGTCCACCTTGTGTGTGGACCGAAAGTCGTCCAAACGACGCGCGTTCGCCGCCAGCTGGGCGGCGCCTGCAAGAAACGAATGGAAGCTAAATCAGCGAAGAAGCCCGTACTTCGACCACGACTCGCGCTCCCACCAACGTAACGCCAAGTTGCTCGCGGTAAGCGTCCCTTCGAGTCGCGCAGATTGGTTCGGCTGCCTGCTGCGTTCGTCGTGGTCATTCGCCTTTCTGCCGGTTGAAAAAATGGTCGGCGCGGCGCCCGCACCGCTCCTTCCCGTTCGAATCCAACCGGACGAACCGCCGCAACATCACATTGCCGTTTCTGGCCAGCTGGACGACGATTCAGCAGGCGGCTACATTGAACGCTTGAGTCCCAACGGCCGGTTTCTTTTTCAAACGCGCCACCCACGCCCGATGAACGTGGTGGATTTGTGGACGCGGAAAAAGATGTAAGTCTTTGATATTCGTTCCAGCCGTCACACATTAGTCGCTTCAGCACTTGCACCGAAAACGCAGATCTAAAGCTGTGGGCGACCTTTTTTGTGGACGATGACCTCGTGACTGCCGTCAACATCGTTCATTCGCACGATGCTGTGTTATGGAAGTCCGTGAGTGTGGATGGTCGCTCTGATCACGTGCACGCAGAGAGTCATGCAATTCAAGGGCTGCACGCCGACGACGATGCTCGCATTTTTATGCACGAAATTCGTGTGATTTCAACCGTAAATCCTCACACATTTTTGTTGTTAAAAACGCCTCTTCCTGCCTGCCACATGGATTTGTATTCGTGCGGATGGAATGGACGGAACACCCGTCTTCTGGGCGCCGTGCGAACTGAACAGGCCGGCAATCTCGAACGTGCCTACTACTACAACGACAAGCTTTTCTTTGTCGTTTGGGCAATCAGCGATCGAGAAATTCCCATATTCTGGAGCCTGCGTTGTGTGGAGTTTAACGGGTTGCTGGAGCGACCTCCGGTCAATCCAGTCACGTTTACGAGCCGCACAATCAGCATTGACGGGGTTCGTCGATTCCTTGTGCTTTGAATAGAAACAACAGTCGTTAGTTTAGCTTCACGACAACAATTACGCTAATGTTTCAACTCATTTCGACGACGCCCATTTCTTTGCCTTCAAAAACAATCACGGAGAGCTATGCGACTTCTTTGACTACGACCTCGAGCAGAACACTCTTTTGGTGCTCAAGTTGGCGTTTGCCCCCACTGTGGGCGGGTATCCCTCAACCGTCGGAATTGAAAGCGGCGTTCTCAGCATCGTCAAAAAGGATGCAGTGAAGCGGGGAGATATGAACGCTTTTAATGAGTTCCGTTACGCGATCAGGTGAGTGAATGCAAAGAGAGCAGCAAGTGATCCGTGTCGTTTGCAGCAAGCCGGAGAAACTGGTGCGTTTGGCGTGTTTTGCGCGACCGAGCGACTTCGACACGTCCGCGTTCGCCTTCTGTCTGCACTGATCGGTAGTCTTGTTTGTGTGCGGACATACCCCCAACAATTAGCCCGTTTCTCTTCATTTTGTTGTGTGCAGAGATCGTTTGTCGCGGCGACGTCTTGTGAATAAAAAAAGCGTTCGTTCTGGCTGCCAAATGCTTTACGTGTGATCAGGGCCGCTGGTCCGTTCGAAAGCGAACTGCAAGTACCACATTGACATGTCCACTCCGCCCGGAGGTCTTCCGGCAACTGTTTCCATCGTCAAGCACGTGTTTATTCCCACTCGAACACAAGAGATTCACGAACGGAGAACTTTGGCCGCAAATCCGCCCGCTTTGTCGCCGCTCGTCGAGGCGGAGCGGCCGGCGGAGCTCACGGACGACGAGCGAGAGCGAACGGCGCTCGTCCGACGGCGAATTTCGCGCGGCGAGTGGAGCGGCGGGCCGGCGGCGGCTTTCGGCTGGACGGGGAGCGGCGAGTGGGAAGCGGGCGATCGACTCACCTCCTGTCGCTTCTCCGCTCTGCCGCGCGTCTTCTTGTTGGAAGCGGTCTAAACGACAAGCGGATGAGCGAAAGGAGCGGAAGGGAGTGAACTAACCCCCTGCCCGGCGCCCTCGCTCGTGATCTGAACGGGGCGGCGAGGGCGGCGGCCGCCCGAAGTGCCGACGGCGATGCGGAGCGTTCGGCGGTGCGCGTTCGTGGTCCCGAGGGCAAGGCGGCAGGTGGCGGCCACGAGCTGCAAGCGGCGAGTGAGTGAGTGGAAAGAAAGAAGGACAGAAAGGACGAACGTCGGCGAGGAGGTCGCGCTCGTCGGGCAGCTGGACGCGGACTCGAGCCGCCGCCGCGGCCGCCCGCCGCTCCCCCCGGCCGCCGTTCGCGCGCTGGAGCGCCGCCGCGTCGACGGCGAGGCGCGCCGGTCGGTCGGCGGGCGCCGCAAGCCGGAGGTCGGCCGCCTTCCACTCGCAATCCCGCCCGTCCTGCGCGCACTGCAACAAATAAAGAGGAGGGGAAGGAAGGACTCACACGAACGGCATCCCGAACGGTGGCCGGCGGCACGGGCATGAACGAGTCGTAGCTGGCGGTGCCCGAGGACGGCTCGTAGAGGCCGAGCGCGTCCGCTTCGAACTCCCGCACCCGTTCGCCGCCGCCGAACGTCACGCGCTTCCGACCGGCCGGCTGCATTCCGCCGCCGCTTTGTTCGAACGAATGAAACGAGACTGAATTCGTGGGTTCTTGTTGCTGCTCGCGGGTTCATTCAAATTTGGAGAAGACGCGGGAAGTCATCGGTTGGCCACTCGTTCTGATGGAAGCGAATCACGAATCCATGTCCACTTGTTTGTCGCAGAGCTCTTTCCGAGCAATCGAACGCGCCAGCCACAACGAAAGAAGACCGAGGAATCATGGTGACGTGGCGCAAATTTATTCGACCCAACAACCAACCGACCGCGAACGAGAGCGGGCGGGAACGCCGCTGGTGGTCAGACGGTCGGCCAAACGATCGTGTTGGTCGGAGATTCGCGGCTCGTTCCGTGACACTGGAGATCAACATTTCTTGTTTCGCATTTCGTTCGTCGGCCATCGGTCGTCTGTTCTCCGTAGACAAAGAGTGTTGACGGGTGCGTGCCTCGGCCGCAGGAGAACATCGAAATTCCTCGTCGATTTCGCGTCTTTTCCTCAAGAACTCCCTCTTAAGTGGCGACTTCCTGTAATTCGCTGCTATATTCCACCTCTTCATTGGGTTCTTGCGGGCTCTACGGATCGTTGCGTTGTGCGGCGGCCTGTGATCGGTCTTCTTTTCGGTTTTCCGTCGGTCGTGCGGTTGATTTCGAGCGATTCGCCTGCGCGCTCGTGCTCGAAACGCCCGGGCGCCTTCGAGTTGCGCTGTTGGTGGTTGAATGTTGGATGCTGCGTGCACATGACTGCCGATTTCTCACGATCATTTCGTTGATTTCACGCTCAGATGCACGCCGATCAGGAGCCGCTGCTCGCGGACACGCCCGGCCGCTTCACGCTGTTCCCGCTCGAGCACGCGGACATTTGGGCGTTCTACAAGAAGGTCCAAACCGCCTTCTGGGTAGCCGAAGAGGTGCGGCTCGATCAGGACGTGAGGGATTGGGGCGCGCTGCGGGACGAGGAGCGCTTCTTCATCGGCCGCGTGCTCGCCTTCTTCGCCGCCTCGGACGGCATCGTCAACGAGAATCTGCTGGAGCGGTTCGCGGCCGAAGTGCGGACGCCCGAAGCGCGCTGCTTCTACGGCTTTCAGATCGCGGTGGAGAACGTGCACAACGAGATGTACGCGATGCTCATCGACGCGTTCATCACGGACGCGGCGGAGAAGCGAGTTCTTTTCGTTCGCCCCGCCGATTCGCTCTCGTTTGCAGGCAGCGGATGTTCAACGCGATCGAGGAGTTCGCGTTCATCAAGCGGAAGGCCGAGTGGGCCCTCCACTGGATCAACGACACGGCGGCGTCCTTCGGCGAGCGGTTGGTCGCCTTCGCCGCCGTGGAGGGCGTCTTTTTTTTCGGGCAGCTTCGCGTCGATCTTCTGGCTGAAGAGCCGCGGCCTCATGCCCGGCCTGGCCCAGTCGAACGAGTTGATCGCCCGCGACGAGGTTCTTCGCTCTCCGTCCGTCCTCCGTTCATTCCGCTCGTTGTTCAGGGCCTCCATCGGGACTTTGCGTGCCTCCTCTTCCGCCATTACCTGCGCAACCCGCCGCCGACCGCGCGCGTCGTGCACGATCGAGAAGGAGTTCCTCACGGACGCCCTGCCGTGTCGCCTGATCGGCATGAACGCGGCCTCGATGTGCGAATACATCGAGTACGTGACCGACCATCTGCTGCTCGCGTTGGGCCTGGACGTCGTCTACGCGGCCGCCAACCCGTTCGCCTTCATGACGAACCTCAGCCTCGAGGGCAAAACGAACTTCTTTGAGCGCCCCGTCACCGAGTACAAAAAGTTCGACCCCAACACCACGCGCGACGAGTCCCACGAATTTCGCACCGATTTGGACGTCTAAAGCATCCATTTGTTCGCTTCACTCCTGTCTGTCTGCGGAAAGAAAGGTGGGATGTTGACAACAGTCGCCGCTTGGTACGGAGGAGAACGGCGATCAATGAGCGGGTTGCTCGATCGTCTGTTCGCGTTCAATAAAAGATGTGGACGGGCGCGTTCCTTGGCCCACGAGAACAGCAAAACGGAATGAAAACAAGACCCCACTCGTCCGCGTGATCATATTCGTCCAGAGAACACTCATCATCGTTCCGCTGGCCTCATTGCATCGCCGATTAATCCGTTGGCCGCCCGCCTTCTTCTTGTCCCGTGCGCGCATAAAATCACCAAGCGGCGGTCCGTCCGCATTCTCGGGCGAGCAAGCGGCCAGTCGGCCGGGCGGACGAGCGGGCAGAGCGGCGGGGAAGAAGGCGGCCGGTCGGCTCGTTTTTTCGTTCCATTCGCGCCGCGTTCCGATTTCACAACGGTCGGTCGGCCGTTTCTCACTCGTTTTCACGCGCTTTCGATCGAAATTGTCGGCGAGTCCTTGCGTAACTCGCCGAAATTCGTGTCTTCCTCCACTCATTCTTCATCCTTCAGGTGCCCCGCTTCTCCTCGTTCAGATTTCCCAACGGAATGTCGTCGTGGAAGAGCCGCCTGCAGGAGGAGTGGCGCCGCTGGACGGCGGCGTTGCGCGAGGACGCGGACGAGCGGCTCGCCCATCCGAGCGGCCTAATCGCCACGCTGCAGCGCGCGGCGGACGGGCGGCCGGACGTGCGCGAGTGGCGCTGCGCGATCCCGCAGAGCGGCGGGCCGGGCGACGATTGCGAGTGGCTGTTCCCGGCAAGTCCCTCCAATCGATTGCTTTCGTTGATCCCCCCGTCTGCAGGTGGTCCTCCGCTTCCCCGAGGAGTTCCCCGCCGAGCCGCCCGAAGTGCGCTTCGAGCCGCCCGTTTGGCACCCGAACGTCGACCACCACACGGGCGTCCTGCCGCTGGCCGCCCCCTGGCGCCCCGAGACGAGCGTCGAGGAGCTGCTCCAGCAAGTGCGGGCGACGTTCCTCGAGCCCCGCCCAACGCCCGTCCTCAACGAACACGCCGCCCTCTACTACAACGAACAGCTGTGAGTTCCCACTACTTTTCGCTTCTTTAATCTCCTTGCAGGAAGGAATGCAATCGGCGCTACTCGTTCGTGCAAGTGGCCCAGGCGCACCAATTCCCACGCGACCGCTTCCTGCCGACCTTCGATTTGAGCCGCGAGGCGATGCGCCTGCCGGTCGACTCGGCGGTCGAGGGAGTGCGCGAGCGAGTGGAGGCGATGCGCCTGAAGACGCCGAACGCTCCGCCCACCTCCGAGCAGCCGACGGCGCCGTTCGCCGCGCACGCGGCCGAAATCTTCCGCGAGCTGCACGACGGCGGCCGCCCCGACTTGGCGCGTCGCCTGCGGCAGGAGGTGCTCGACGTCGTGGGCCGTTTCGACGCGCAGCTCCACTCGCCGCCGCCGCCCGCCTTCGACGGACCGCCGGTGTTCGTCTCGCGCTGGAACGGCTGCCGCGACTCGCCGCCGCCGTCGCTCGCGCCCCGCGCACGAGACGCCGCCCACTTGCTGGAGCAGAAGAAAGCGACCGCCCTCAAAGAGCACCAGGAGTTCCTCCGCCGTTTGCAGCTGCAGGAGGCCGGGAAGCAGCCGGCCGCCGAAAAGAAGCCGAAGAAGTCGTGGGACGGCGGCAGCGGCGGCTACTTCGTGGCGACCGGCGGCGGCCATGTCTTTTGAGTCTTCCGTTGATCCCCCAATGCCCAGCCCTCTCCTTACTTCTTTTGAGTATGTAGAGCATTTATTTATGAGCAGAGTCCGAATTGCGCCCATTTCAATTATATTCCGGATTCGCCTGAGGTGATTCCCCTGTATTTTGAACGCACAATAAACAGCATAGGACTAAAGATGGACTTTGTCGAAAGTGGAGTCTTTAAAGCATCGGAACAGCTTCTGCTTTGATTCGATTCTTGAGGAATGGAATGGAAGGAAGGGTGGACCCCTTGCTTCGATGAAGCCTTCCTTCCAACCGTCCAGCAACTGCAGTCGACAAACGGAAGCAAGTCGTCAACGAGGCGGCCTACTCAAGCAACTACTAGCCGACACCATTAAATTTGCACGACCAAATCCATCCTTCAGTCCACGAGTCGCTGCGGTTTCGACTCGGGGCTCACTTCGCAGTTCGGACAGGCGGCGGGACGGGCGCCAAGTTCCCTCCTCTCCGCCCTCCCGTTCATTCCGATCGGCCGGCGAGCGAGCGGTCGATCGATGCGGGACGAACGGGCGGCGATCCTCATGGCCGTCGGGCTCCTGCTCGCGACCGCGGCGGCGAGCGGTGAGTGGTCCCTCGCCCTTACTTCACTCCTTCCTTTGTTCCCCCAGAGTACCAGGAGCATTGGTGCGAGCATCCGATCGGGCAGTCCTGGAGCGAACGCGGCCTCCACGTGTTCGACCCCACGGAACAGACGTGTGTGATCGGCGAGTACGAGGGCGGGGATCTGAAGGGATGGTTGTCGCTGGCAAGTGCCCTCCGATCACTCCAACCAACCTCCGATTGCAGTGGGAGTGCATGGCGGCGTGCGTGTGGACGTGCCCGTCCGGTCGGCAGCCGCACACGTTCAAGAGCGCCGACGGGCGGGCGATCGCGTTCGACTGCGACGAGGACGCGAAATGTGCGGAGTGGAACCTGACGTCCGCCTTCTGCCATCGGGAGTCGCTCTACCGGCCGCCCGGCCGCGCAGTCAGCGGCTACTGCTGCTCGCCGGCTCCTTTGGGTCCGCCGCCCTCCTTTCTCCCCTTTCAACCGTTGACTTCAGGCAAAGGCACTCACTGCGCGCCCGGGAATCCGTTCAAGGCGACGGCGAGCAGTTGGGTTTTTGACCACGACGCGCGGGAGTGCCGCCAGTTGGCCAACAACCGGACGACCGGCACTTCGGCGGCGTGGTTCGGCAGCAAAGTGAGTGAAAGTATCCTTCCTCTCATTCATTGGCTGCAGGCCGAGTGCACGCTGCTGTGCGACCCGCGCGGCGAGGCCTGCGACGCGGACGTCCCGCCGTTCGTCTACCTGAGCGACGCCGGCGGCTACGCGAAGCCGTGCAGCACGCAGCCGACCGC
The DNA here is from genome assembly GCA_024699865.1 of Aphelenchoides fujianensis. Classification (NCBI taxonomy): domain Eukaryota; kingdom Metazoa; phylum Nematoda; class Chromadorea; order Rhabditida; family Aphelenchoididae; genus Aphelenchoides; species Aphelenchoides fujianensis. The sequence goes on along the minus strand of JAMPIO010000203.1, from coordinate 28,162 downwards.
CAGCTGCCCGCCGATCGACGACGACGACGGCCGGTGGTACTGTTCGTTCCGGAATGCGACGAGCGACGGCACGGGCCATTGCTGTCCGGGACGCCGTCAGCCGAACTACCGGCCGGCTCCGACCACGACCTCCACGACTACAACTACAACGAGCACTACGACGACGACCGTTCCGACGACCAGCATGAGCAGCAGCACGAGCAGCAGCACTTCCACGACGGAATCGAGCACGTCCACCTCTTCGACGTCCACCGCGTCCACTTCGACGAGCACGCCCTCAACAAGCAGCTCGACCTCAACGGCCTCAACGACCACACTGCTTCCCACCACTTCTGAGGCGGCCGCTCCGGTCGTTCTGCCGCCCGAAGAAGAGGACGTGGACGAGCAGAAAGAAGAAGAGAACGACGGCGACACGTAAGGGGCCTGCTGCCTTCTTCCACTCACCTCTTGTTGCAGGAAGAAGACGCTGATCATCTCGTTGACCGTGCCCGGCATCATCCTCCTGCTGCTCATCGGCTCGAGTGTCGGCGGCTTCCTCCTGCACCGGCGCCAAAAGAAGAAGAGGCAGCAGAAAGAACGTGAGTTCCCCGCCCGTCTCCTCACACTCCCCCACTTGCAGGCGCCGCCCAGCTGGCGGCCAATGCGCGCCGTCTGGACGACTTCGAGGCCAAAAAGAAGCGAGCGGCGCAACAGAAGGCGGACGCGCGGAAGCGACGGGCGGAGCTGCGCGGCAAGACGATCGAAGGCCTGCCGCCGCCCGACAAGACGGGCATGGTGCCCGACCAGATCCCCGTCGAGGTCTTCAAGTACATGGGCCCGCTCAAGATCGAACAGATCCAGCCGACTGTCATGGCAAGAAGACAAAAGAATGCCCAGTCAACGCTCAATTCATCGGTTGATTGCAGGAACACGAGCTGGAGCACGACCAGTCGCCGATGCCCTCGCCGGACGACCACGTGCAGTGGGACTACGACAACATGCTCGTCTACGACATCGGCTCGGAGGTCGAAGAGGTCTACCGGCATGGGAAGCGCGTGTTTCCGAAGAAGAAGCCGAAGACGCCCGCCTTGATGGCCGCCCAGCGTGCGCCCCGCCGTCCGTCCGGCGAGGCCGCCCAGTTGAAGGCCATTCGGGAGGATTGATCGGGGAGATCGTTCTGTTCTATGTCTCTTTTGCGAAGGAATAAATTAGAGGTGGAGAAGGTGGGCGGGCTGGCCAAGTGAGGAATGGTCTGTAAAGACGTTTTGATGGCAAACGTCTTCACTGCTGCGTACAAGTAACAGTCAGTTTATTCAGTCGTCAAGGTAAGTGAATACAAAGCTCAGATCAAAGCCGTCGTCCATTTTCCGCGTCAAAACCTGCGCGATCTTGCGGCAGCGACGCACGGACTTGTCGAACACAGCGGCATCAAAATCGGCGGTTTTGATTGTGAACTCTGTGCGCGCGCTGAAAAAATGGGCAATGGCCGCTAATCCGCGTGCGTGATCCTCCTAAACACTCGAATCACTTGAGATACACACATGAGACAAACCGCTTCTTTGTTCGGATTTGTCACTTCGATTTTCACGAAAATGTGCGCACGCGAGAGTCGCGATTGCTTTGCGCATTCGGCCACACGCGTAGAACGAACCAGAAGGTAGACGAGACGAGCCTCGAAGCTCTCTCGTTGATCCTGAGCCTTTGTGATCGTGGAGCAGATGAAAAAGGACTCACCACGAAAAAGTAAGAATTTAACCGTGCAACAAGAACGTGGACACGGAGCGTGTCGTTCAGCGAACGCAAATTTGCGAAGGCTATGCAAAAATCCATGGTTTCTTCTTTGCCTAACGGGCACACGGCAATGGGGCTGTCAAGATTGTTCAACGGCTCTGGGAACTTCATATTATTGATGGCCACTTGTTTCACCACATCGTTCCGCTCGAAACTGAATGGCAAAAGCATGGAAGAGAAGAATTTGTACTCACGGTCCATTCGCTGCAATTTCCGCAACACACTGGCGCGCCTCGATCTTGCGAACGGACGAGCGGAAAAGATGGGCAAGATCTAGGAGCTTGAGGATCATTCGTATTCGAGACAGACTTACGCGGCTGCCAGTAAATGCCCGTCCAGATTTCCGCCGACTCGATCGACTTGCCCGCAAAAATCAGCGAATCGTGATGACAAGTGGAACGGAACTCGAGGCTGCAGTCGGGCAAGAAGTCACGAACCCACAAGCCGATCCACGCTTCTCTTTTTTAACGCGAGATTTCCACTTTGATTCGCTCCAAATTTCTGAGACCTACAAAAAAATAAATAACGGAGTAGTCGGGATTACTCACCTTTCACGGCATGCAAGATCGACGTCGCCTGGCGAAGGCCCTCAAAATTGGCGGGAAGAAACGAAAAAGTCGAGCTTTCAACGGAGACTCGACGTATGTTTGCTTGAGCCAACCGAAGGAGCCGCACGAGTGAATCCACGCGCAGATTCTCGTCGGTCAACGAGATCCGGCCCGTAGCATCGCGCAAGGTGCTGGCAGGTCTCAGATAGAGCGAAACGGCTTGCTCGTTTGCAGGTATTCGCCCCTTTTCGCTCGGCGTGAAGAAAGCAGTCGAGAATGAACGGCAGCAAAAGAACATTCGAAGAGTGCGGAGGCGGAGAGCGGCGCGTGCTTGGAGGTGATTCGGCCCTTGCGGGAGTTCGTTGTGCTCTCTGCTCGTGTTCAACGCGTGGTCCATCAGCGCCCGGCGTACACCCGCCTTCATCTTCGGATTCTTCTTCTCGGTCATCGGAAGTCTGGAACAAAAGCAAATTGAGCGAAGCACGAATGCAAGGGGAGCAGAGAGCGCAGCGCGGCGCTGTTTGCGGTGCTGCCGCTCTACCCGCGCTCGCGTGTGTCGAACGCTTCTTTCGTACGTTGACCTGGGTACCCAATACTCGCTGACAGCTGGGAGTCGCGCGGGCGGCCGGCAATTCGACAAGCCGGCGCGGTTTGGGTCAAACGCAATCAACGGCGTCCACCCACTCGGTCGAGCGAGCGGCAGCGGCAGTCCACATGCCGCGATTCTTGCTGCGCTTTCCATCCGCTTCATACCGTCTGGTGGACGAGGAGAAGCCAAGATTACACCACGCTTTGTTGCACTAACGAGCGACTGAAGGAGACCAGTGTTTGGTTGTTTCGTTTGAATGAACGCCGATTAATGCGAGCGGAAGGCGGGCCACAAGCTTGAAATGGGACCACAATTCATGGACTAACGGCAGCAAGTCGGGCTTGCACGAACGATGGCAGCATCGAATACGTGCTGAACTCAACGGCCCGACCCACAAACGGCGCAAGTGGCGAGCAGACGCGCGGGCGTCTGGCGATCCGAACCTCGCGTTGTTTTGCGGTCCACCCAATGGTAAGCGCCCGCTTTCTGCCCACTCGCGTGATCGAGCGGTCAACGCGTCCTGCGCTCGCCCCCTTCTCCCAGTCCACTTGTTCGATGGACGCGAAGAAGAAACCGAAGTGCAGGCTCGGTGCCCGACGAGCGTTGATGGTTCAGGCGTTGAGTGCGGAGCTGGAGCACAACCAAGGCGAAGCAGGAGCGGCCCTGCAGCTGCGCACTCTGCGCGTGTTCTTCTGCTGCCGCTCGTTCTCGACCGCCTTCTTCACTCCGGACAACAAGAGCACGCGGCCTGCAAGCGAGCAACTTGTGGGCATCTACCTGGGAGACTCGACCGATTTGTTCGCGGCCTCCGGCTTTCTGCGCTTGAAGGACGCCAACCTTCGGGTGGATTCGCTCGTTCGGTTCGTGCAGTTGGGACAGGCGCACGTTCGTCGCGTCGGCCTTTGGATGCATCGTTTGTCGTTTGATCCCGTCCGTTTCGATCTACTGCGCAACTTGGTGCTGGTCTTGCAGGCCTTGAAAGGTGGGCAATCCAACAAGTGTACCCTCTAGCTTCGTTTTTCAAACCTCCAGCAATTGCAGGGCATCGACATGCACAGATGGCTGCGGCGCAAAGACACGTGGATCGTGCCGCTGCTGCGCGACTTCCTGCCCGCCTGCAGCCTCACTTTCTTTTCGACGAACACACACGACCATCTCGTTTTTGGGCGGCGGTCGATCGAACGCGCGAAATTCTATCCGGCTCACGACAGCCCGCTCTGCGAGTCCTTGCTTTGGTGGCCTTCAATCCAGCTTCTCTTCAGACTTCGTACCTCTCTTCCGCTTACGCGTGCATCAAGTTGTGATCTGCGAGAACATTCGGGCCATTGCAGCGAATGGACCGTAAGTTGAACGAGCTGTGGCTGGCGCAACCTCGTCCTTCAGCTTCGAGCAGAACGAGGTCGTCGAAAAGGTGACCCTCCGGCAGGACGACTACTGCGACTTCTGCTACCGCCCGTCCGTTGCGATGCCCGAGCGTCCGTTCAGCGAAGAGGACGCTCTTGAGTTCCGCACGGCCTTCGCGAACCTCCGCTCGCTAAACGACGCCTTCGTCCTCCATGTTCACATTGCACGGCTTTATTTCGCCTTCTTTTCGGTCGGTCCTTCCGCGCACTCACCGCTCACTCCACAACGAAGTTTAGAAAGAAGAAGTTCGTTTCGAAACGCTGCTCGCCCATCTCGTGGGACGCTCGCTGCGAGTGGCCGGGTGCGTGAAACGAGCGGGACTCTCACGCGCTCGTGTGTTCGCCCAAATTCACCTGCCCAGTTGCATGAACAAACTCGTGAGTTTGCCGTAAAGAGCGAAAGGATTCCGAATGTTCAGGAGGACCACGAGCGGGCGCTGGCTGCCGCCGACCAGTTCTTCATCCCGCGCACGAAATTCTCCCTGAAGACCGAAGATTTCGACAGCGCTTTGGTCGCCGACTTCGCGTACTGGAGACGGATCGTGCACGTTTGGACGTGGCGACTGGCGGACGGCATCGACGTGAGCTTCGTCTTCACTTCGCATTCGTAGTGAATAAAGCAGGATCGATTTCTTTTCGTGACAAGCCAGAGAGAAAGGAACGCGAACAAGAGCGTGTGTAGAATTGTAGCGACGATAAAAATGAGGCTTCTCACACCTTTGTTGATGTGTGCAGCGCGCTCGCCTGTCTCCACAAAAAGTTGGTGATCGGCTGCAGCTCGAAAGACGTCGGGGTTTGGCGTCTAACAGTCGACAAACGAAAGCTGGAGTAACGGCGAATGCGACCGCTTTCTCTCGCGCTAATGGTTGGAGTTTCGAGCAAACGTGTTTATTCCCAAAGAGAATCCATGAAGTGCTCAAAAAGGTCGATTAGCGGATAAACGAGCAGCAATTAAGTAGGCGAAAGACAAGCTGGACAGCGGGACGCCAGGAACACGGCCTGCTCGCTTCGAGCAGCCGCCTTGAGCACGAAGTTGGCGGGCGAGCAGGCGGGCGTGCAGCTCGTCGAAGCGACGGTCCACGCGGCGTCGCTTGCGCTCGGTGAGCGCCTCGTCGCGATTGATCGCGGCGAACAGGCGGAAGTGCCGGCCGAGGGCTTCTTCGCGGCAACTCGCCCACTTCTCCCGCTAGGCTGTCGGCACGCGCCCCGGCGAACGATCGAAAGGGCCGCTTCGCGTTCCGTCGTGTCGCCCAACCCGGCCGCCCCCGGTTGCTTTCCGCTCGAGTGTCGCCTCGTAGACGTGGAGGGCGCGGTCGACGCCTCTTGCAGTTTCTCATCGACCATCGCTTGCAAACCTTTGATTCGGCTGCAGTTGGAAGTGAGCACTCACTGGACAGATGGACGGCCCTTGGAGCACGCGGAACTCCGCAAAGAACGGCGCCCAATCCTCCAGGCAGACGGCGAGCTCGCCGCAGGTGACCGGCCAGCCGACCGTCCACACGTTCACCAACAGCACTCTGCCGAGACGAAAATCGTTTATGTACAGACAAACAAGGAAGAAGAGCACGGGAATACAACGCGTATTCCAATCGGGGAAGTCCTATTGCAAGTGGATCGATGGGAGGGAAGGAAGGAAGGGAAGCTTTTTGGTCGGCGCACCCGCGAGTTGCACGTCGGTCGCAGTCGGTCGTTCGGCGGGGAGAAAACAATGGAAAGGGGTTGCGTACAACAAACAAGGAAGAAGTAAATAAAAGCTGCAGGAGTCTACCGAATGATCAGATAGCCGACGATGAAGACGAACGAGTAGAAGAGGACGAGCAGGCCGTGGATGGCGAGGAAGGCGTTGTGCCAGTCGGCTTGGTAGCGATTGCCGTTCGTGTTCGTCGACGGCGCGCCGCCCTTCTCCAGCTCCACGCCTTCGGGCTCCCACTCGGCGGTCGAGTTGAACACGCACACGAATTTGTTGATGATTTGCGAACCCCTGCAACCCAATCGATTAAAAGGAGAAATCTGTGGAAGGGAACGCACTGGATCAACCACCCCCAGGGCGGGAGGGTGCGGCGCATTCGGGACTGCATCCACAACAGGACGCTCGTGATGATGCTGATCGTGTTCATCACAATGGCGAGCTCGTGGATCGCCACTGAACGCAAGGGATGAGCGAGGATTCAATCGAAAGGAACTCACTAATGACGGGCGTCGCACTCGCCGATCCCAAGTGCGGAGCGATGCGGTTGGAGAAGAGCTGCAGGATCAGGACCTGGAGCAGCATGACGAACAGCTTCACGAACAACTGCGTTCGGATGGATCCCAAGAAGGGCGAGAAGAGGAAGAGGAGGGCGGTCGCCCACGTGGGCACCGACAGCTCGATTTTGACGGCCGACGAGGAGCGCTGCAGGTTGATGCAGAAGTTCAACTGGGCGACGATGTTCGGGTCGGGATTCACGGACGGGATCGTGCCCGACATCGACCAGCCGTAGTCGCGGAAGTATTTGGGGTCCGTAAAGACGGGCAACCCGTCGACGGAGAACTCGATGATGTCCTGATTGAAGTGGGGTTCCAATTGGAAGCAACATTTATACAAATCGTCGGGGAAGTGCCGAAAGTCCGCATCGTCGCAGAAGGTCTTCAGCGAGAACGAAACAATCGCCGAGACGTTGCCCTTGTTCGAGGTCTCCAGCCGACGAACTTCCATCACGTCGTCATTCCGAAGGGACGTCTCGTACGATTGCGAAGAAAGGACGGGGATCCACACGTGATTGGCGGACTAAAGACTCCAGTTAAAAAAAGAAATGAATGGGGGAACACACGTGAATCTGCAGCTTCTCCAGCTTCCATTGGCTTTGATCCCACGAGAGGCGCTGATCGTCCCATTGGATCTCCATGTAGCCGACGATGTTCAGATCTTTCAGGAACTCGTTCTAAACACCCGCATGCATTCGATTGATCGGAGAAGGGGGAACGGACCAATTGGAAGTGCTGAAGGGTGATCTGCCCGATGCGAACCTTCACGTTCTTCCGGTCGGTCTGCCCGTAGACGGGCGGCAGGGTGGCGATCGGGTGGACGGAGCCGAACTTCGTCGTCTCGTGCTGCGCCTTGTTCGCGAGGAAGTAGTAGAGGCACTGCTCGAAGGCGACGAACTCGTGGTGGTTCAGGGATTGGACGTCTGCAACAAGCAAAGGGTAGATGAGAGGCTTCTTCTGGTCGCCTACCGGTCACATTCTCGAAATATTTGCAGGGATCCAAATTCGAACCACCCGACGGGATCACGTGGAACTGTTGGGCCAAAACGACGGACAGGGCGACGAGGCCGACGGTCGCCAGCGGCAGAACACCCGATCGGTTTACCATTCTGCTCTGAAGTTGGAATCGCTTGCGGATTCGTGGGCAAACAAACGAAACGGATGGCGCGAACGCGATCAAACAACCAGCGAAAAGGACAGTCACAAAAGCAGGTGCAACTTTATGGAACGAGGATTCTCTCCCTTTTCCTCTCCGCTACCGCCGGCAAGGACAGACGGCCTTCGCTTGGGAAGGCCGCCGACTGACCGACAGACGGACGAGCAAGCGGGCGAGCGAGCGGCGGAAATCGCGTTAACCATTCACTCGTCGCTTCCTGGCGCAACACAATGGAGGACTGATGGGATTTACGTGAATGACTGTGAGTTCACTCCCTCCCTCGCCGTCCGTCCATTAAGAAGCGGAAGGATTAGCGGCCGCTTGCTCGCCTCGGGCAATCGGAGCGAACACAACGGAAGGAGGACGTGCTCCTCCTTTTGTCCACCCGGCCGTCCCTCCTTCCTGCGCGCAATCGAGCGGCTCCAATTGCTCGTAATCGACCGTTTCGTTCCCCCGCCCGCCTCCCCGCCCCGTTTCTGCTCCAAATGCGCAACAAATTGGCGCGCGATGGAGCGGCGATTGCGAAGCGCGTGAAATTGAGCGAGAAGATCAACAGAAAGATGAAGGAAGGAGGAAGACGGAGTGGAGGCAATTAGGCAGCAGTACGTGTGGAGGCATCGATCAAAGGAAGATCTTTGTTCTCCTGATCGAGCGGAGTGTTTCGGCTCGTCCGCGAACTCGAAACCCTTGGAAATGCCGCCGGACCGCCCGCAAAGCGGCTCGCGGGTTCACTCGGCGGATGAAGAGGGCGCCGCGCGGCGCGCGGGGATGAGCGAAACGGCGTTCTTTCGAGTCGAAACGGAGAAGAGCCGCTAATTGCGGGGATCAACCGACGAGTTGTTCGTCTGAACTCTTCTCAAATCCTCCGAACTTCTTCGAATTAAACTACAGCGTTTTTCGGAAACAAGTGAGAATTGCTCGGGGCAAAATAGAGGAGGCAAAAGGACTGGGCGAAAGGCAACACTTCCTTGCAATAATCCCCGAATTTCCCACGACCAGCAGCCGAAATGAAAGCGTCGAGCGAAGCTACGTGCTGCAATCAACAAAGCGGCGGTCATCGGCAGGCTTTTAAGCTCGTTGAAGCCGTCCACCGTTTGGAGCGATCACTCCAGAACGCCCGCCCTCCGTCGACCGTCGGGGGCGGCGCGAGTGACCTTGGGCGCTTCGGGCGGCAGGCGGAGCGGTTTCGCTTTCGCTGCTCGTGACCGCCGTTAGGAGGAACCCGCCGAGCGGATCAAAACACGGGCGGCATCCGAGCGACAGGTTCAACCCACAACAACAACGAGCGGGGAGGAGAACACGAAGAAGATTTCCACTCGCCCGCCCGCCCATCCTTCGGCTCCTCCAGCTCGCCTTCGCCGCTTCTTCGTTCGTTTGTTTCTGCTCCGCTGCAACACGCGTCGACCTCTTCGCGCGAAAACACGGGCGGCGAGGAACCCGAATCGCCGCTGCCCGCCCACTTCTTTGCTCGCGTCGAATGACCGAAAGAACACCGGTTTTTATGTTCGATTGGATTAATCGTGAAAGCGAATGGATGTGCTCACTCCCTCTTGTGACCAGGAGCAGCTTCTTCATTGTTGTGACCGTTGGGTGGACACACGAACCGAACGGAGGGGAGAACGGGAACTTTCGCAAGCTTTCGGCCGCCGTGATGTTTGCTCGCTGCAGCGGACGACGTTCACGCGTTCCTCGCGGCGAGTGTGACGGTCGGCGGTCACTCGCGCGCCCCCGCCGATCCCATCGATCATCCCCGCTGGGGGGCCGCGGGGAACGACGAGCAAACGAACCGAATCGCCGATCCATCTACGAGGTGGCCGAAGAGAAGAGAAGAAGTGAGTCACGGCTGGTGGTGATCACAAGGCGCGAGTGAAGCCGAGTGGTCGAGGTGGAGGTCGAGGGCAGAAAGAAAGTGAAAAAGGGCACGTACAAACAGAAGGAAGGTGGACGCTAATTGCAAATGGACAGAAGCCGAAGAAACTCAATACTTGAGGCTTGATGGAGCAACCACATCGAGTACTCAAACGGACTAGATGCCTACCCAAGAGATCCTTTCAATCAACGAGTGGATCGACCACAAGCAAGCGAGCACTCGAGCTCGAGATCGCCGGAGAACGCGGAAATGCGGCGATCCGGTGGCTGCGTTTCTGGAGGGTTTGCAAACAAGCCGCCCGCCCGCCCGCCCCCTCCGCTTTCTCTTCGATTCGATTCGATCGATCCGGTCGATTGGAATTCCTTCGGATTCTCGCCGACCGTCCGCTCGACCGCTCAACCGCAAACAAAGCGGACGACCAAAAATGGACGACCGCGCGACCACCGCCGTTTTGCAGCCGCTGCAGAAGTGGGCGGCGGCCGCGCGGACACAAACCGGGAACCAAACGAAAAGAAGCGGTCCGATCGATCCAGAAGGTGGACAAAAGAAGCCTCCGAATCGGAATCAAGCCCTCGGATTCAAACCGGAGAAAACTGGAAGGCGATCACTCGCGCCCACTGCGTTCCAATCTCACGCCCCGTCCACCCCGCCGCTTCTTCTCGTTTCTGCGCGGACCGTAAGAAAAGAAGAGGGACGACGTTCTGCATTCCGGTTCTTCTTTTCTTTACGTTTGTTTTGTGTTTGATCCTCACGCGCACTCACGCACACGCGCCCCACCGGCGAGTCCAACTCGCCGCCGCGCACTACGCGGTGTCTTCTTTTCGTTCCCGTCGTTCGTGCACGAGAGCAGAAACAAAAGAGCAAACAATCGCGGGCAGGACGATCAAGCGCGGTGACGAGTGACCACGGTGAAGAAAAGAGACCCGGTTTTTTTATAACGAGAACCCCGTCCAGCCGCAGTCGTCGTCCTCGCGTGCAATTGATAGGCCGGAAGCAAGAAGAAGGCCGGTAGAGACGCAGTGTGACGTGAAATCGAAGCGTGAACACAAACGAGCAAAAAGAAACGGAAAATTGGAAGATCGATCGCTCGAATGTCCGGCTCGAACTGCGAAGCAACGAATCGTTTCGCTTCGCACCGATTTCATCTCTTTCGGTTCGTTTTGTTGAACGCGCCATTTGACGCCGCCGATCCTCGTCAAACGAAATGCCCGCGCCGCTTTTGTCCACTCGGTTTTCCTCCGCCTTCGTTTCTTTGCGGTTCGTGATCCCGCAGATGAGCGGGCGCAGTTTGACTCGAAAGCAGAAACCGGTTGCCGGTTGAACGGCGCCCCGAATTTCGTTCGAACCAACGGAGCGCCAAGGCGGAAGCCGGACGGCGAGCGGCGAGTCCCGGCGCGAAGAAACGCGCCAAACTGCGGGCCACTTTGGCGGAATTCCGCGTCGAATTTTTGCTCATTTTTCCTTTTTTTCGCTCACTTCCTTCACGCACTCACCCGCCCGAAAATGATGGATTTCGGGAACGGAACGCAGTTCTGCGCGTGGGCCGAAGAGCACTCGTACTGGCGCGGGGCGCGACCGCCGTCGCCCGTCCGCCGCCGCGTGCCCGGCCGCCCCACGACGCCCACGCGGACGCCCCACTCGCCGCGCAAAGCGTGAGTTCCGCGCGCCCCCTCCGTCGTCCCAATCTTTCCGTGGATTTTGCAGTGCGAAGCTGGAGAAGCGGAAGGTCGCGTCGCCGCCCGTGAAGATGCCGGGCGTTCGCTCCACGTGGTTCTACGTGCGGAACAACCGGCCGAAGCGCGAGTATTTCCGTTGGGAGAACCGCTCGAAACTGCGCCGTCTCTCCGCGTTGACGTCGAAGAGCCTGCCGACCCACGTGCAGACGGAGATCTCCTGCTCGCAGGCGTCCTCCTCGTGGGCCGACTCGCAGCAATCGACGTCCTCCTCCTCGCAGTTCACGCGCCTCTTCTCCCAGTCGACCGTCGCCGAGAGCCAAGCGACGACCGTCAGCCGCGACTCGCAGTACTTCAGCAGCGAGAGTCAGGACAAGGACCGCTCCTTCTTCCATTGATCGGATTGTTCGCTTCATCTCATCTCCTTCATTGATTGTTCGTCCCACTGACTGAATGCACGCAAATAAATCTCTCGTTCTCGCATTCTGTCGGCCAGCAGTTTATTTCGTCGTATTGAGTGAAGCAAATAAAGAAGGAGGTTCGAATGCACGATCTGCTTATTACTCATTGAACACGCGAGAAATAATGGCTTTTCTTAAAGAATCTCACGCTGCCGGTTGAAATCCGGCGTCGGAGTTCAGTGCGGCCGCGTGCGACGAAAGGCCACGGCGTTCGAACGAAAAGCTTCGTGGCGGGAGTCTTCACGCGCACTCGGCGGCATCGCCGGTGGAGGCCACTGGTTAGAAGGAGGTTGGAGCGTTAGACGGCAGAATTTATTTCGTTTTTGGTTTTCTTTGGAGTTGAACTGCAAAATAATTTTTTGCCTACGTTTTTTCGAACGTTTGTCTAGTACTTTGCGTGCTCCCGCTAACTTACAAGAATTCCCCTCTCTGATGTCGAAATTTGTTGATTTTATTGCTTGTCATTGAACCTCACGGCTTTTGCCGTTTGCATTCCGAACCAACCGCTCCGTACGGTCTGTACAACGATTCATGCGATTATTTTCTTTGTCCTCCGCGAACATCGCGAGTAGACGGCGAAACGCGCGATGAATCTGGCTGTAGCTTGAATTAATTCGCTCATTGCAGGCATGACCCGATCGTCGGCCAAGAAGTCCGCGGCGGCGGCCGGCGGCGACCAAAAGCCGACGAATCCGGCGGACGAGGACCTGCGGGCGCTGCTGACGGCGTTCGGCGACGGGCAGTCGGGCGGCTCCGACTCCAAAGAAGCGGTCCTCGCGATCGTCGCCGCCATCAACGAGAAATGTGTGGAGCGGATCGAAGCGTTCGAGGTTCGTTTGCCCATTGGATTGATTGGTCGAGGGATCTCCAATTTGTTTAGGCGGTTGCGGAGCACCCCAACGAGTGGAACGCCTTTTTCCACCGCGTCCTCGAGCTGATCGCCGACGAGAAGCTGCCGTTCGTCGAGCAGAACGCGCTCGTCTCGTTCCTCATCAATTGTGCGAACAATTTGGTTCGTTCTATTGCTTTCTTTTTGTTCATCCGTCGATCGTTTGCAGGAATTCGAGGTGGTTCGTCGGCGCGTGATGGAGATCGCCTCGTTGCTCAGTTGGCAGCATTTGAGCGACGTAAGTGACCTCCAGAAGCTCTCTATTGCTTGTCGATTGTTTGCAGAAGAAACGAGAGGAATTATTCCGATCGGACAAGACGTGGGGCGACCTGTACAAGAAGCTGACGGCCCAAATGCGCAAAAAGGCCGAACCGGACCGCTCGCGCATCCTCTTCGCCGCCTCCACCGTCTGGAAGTTGATTCAGCGCGTGAAGCGCGTGCTGGACGACGTGGACTCGGAGAACGACTGTAAGCTCTTTCTTTTTATTGATTAATCCTCCCTTTCTGCTGCAGCGATCGACCCGCACGCGATCTCGTTCATCGAAAAGACGACGCTGCTGCTCGTCGACCTTCTCGCCCAGTTGTCGTGCCGCCGCTTCGTGCACGCGCTGGTCGACTGGTCGCAGTTGATCGTCCACGCCACGCTCAGCCAATTCTACCTCACGGAGCCGGGCACCCTCTTCTTCAAGCTCGTCCAAATGCTCGTCTTCTACTTCCGCTTCGAGGTCAACAACTCGAATGGGGAGGCGTTGACCACCGCCGAGGTTCGTCCCCTTCGTCCTTTCGTTCAATTCCGTCCGATTTGCAGGTGGAACAACGCCACTACTCGTTCGTCAACCGACTGCAAGTGGTCGCGTTCAAGAACTTTCGCGAGAAGTGCAACGAATTCTGCCTGATGTCCGTCGGCAGCGTGAACACCCGGAAGTTCTTCGAGAAGGAGTTCGCCAATTGGACGTTCGTGATTCCTCCACTTTCCATTCAATCCTTCTCTTGTTTGAAGGGCGGACGACTTGTACCAAATCGCCTACGAGCTGAACCTCGTGCCCGCCCGAGACGAGAACGTGGACGCCGAGCGCGATCGCTCGACTCGCTTCCTCACCGATGCGAAGTACTTGCGCGAGATCCTCGTTCGTTCCCTCCTTCCCCTACTTCCATCTACTCATTCTGTTCCTTCAGATCTTCCACTGCGCCAAGCCCCAGTTCCAGTTGGACAAAATCAACAGCCAACCGTTGTACCCGAACGAGGAGATCGTTTGGGACGAGAACCTCGTCCCGTACGAGGAGTACAACGGGCAGGGCGTGTTGCCGTTGAATCGCCTGAATCTGCAGTTCCTCACGCTGCACGACTACCTCCTCCGAAACTTCAACCTTTTCCAAATGGAGTCCACGTACGAGATTCGGTGAGTTCCCCGTCCATTTGCTTCAAATGATCGCTTCCTTTAGGCACGACCTCGAAGATGTGATGTTCCGAATGCGGCCGTGGAAGCACGAGAGCCAGGAGGCGGTCGTATGGGGCGGTTGGGCGCGGATGGCGCTGCCGATCTCCTCGTCGCGCATCGTTTCGGTCGGCAAGCCGTCGGTCGGTCAGACGGCGCCCTCGGAGGTGCGCGCCGACGTCGAGGTGAACCTGCCGAAGCGCGGCGACCTGCGGCGCGAGTGGGAGCAGCTCCGGCGCAACGACGTTCTCTTCCTCCTCACGGTGACGGCGACCGAGCCCGTGGGCACGAAGTTCGACGTCCGCAAACCCTTCAAGCAGCAATTTCGAGTGGCCGCCGCTCGTGGCTGCGAGGTCATCGGAATGTTGAATGCGGACAAGAATGTGATCGATGAGATGGGTTCGTCCACCTTCCTTTCGTTCATCCTCTCGCCTCCATTCAGACACGACCGCCGTGCGGGAGTTGGCCGGCGATTCGCGAGTGTTCCGCGTCCGGCTGGACCCCAACCAGTACGAGCAGGATGCCGAGAAGGTTCGAGCATTGATCCCCTCGATCCACCCACTCGCTTCTTGCAGACGAACCTCTACTTTTCGTTCAACCTGCTCGTGCGACGCGATCCGAAGGCCAACAACTTCAAGGCCGTCCTCTCGACCATTCGGCAACTGCTGAACACCAAGTGCGTCGTTCCGGACTGGCTCAACGACGTCCTGCTCGGGTACGGCGATCCCGCCTCGGCGCACTACTCGAAGCGCGGCGCCGGCGTCACGATTCCGACGCTCGAGTTCAACGACACGTTCCTCGACTTCGCCCACCTGAAGGCCTCCTTCCCCGAGGCGGAGATCCGCTGCGATGCCGACGATCCGCGCCCGCCGTTCACGCTCACCTTCAACGCGCTGAAACCCCAACATGGGCAGACGGAGCGGGACGATTCGATCCTCGTCGAGTGCGAGGCCGAGAATCCCGTCCAGAAGCTGCTCGGGGTCGAGCGCCGCCAGAACGCCATCCGATTCACGCCCACCCAGGTCGAGGCGATCAAGTCGGGCATGGAGCCGGGATTGACGATGGTTTGTTCCATTGATTGTTCCGTGAACTCACTCCTTTCTTGCTGCAGGTGGTCGGACCGCCGGGGACGGGCAAAACGGACGTCGCCGTCCAAATCATCTCGAACATCTACCACAACTGGCCGGAGGAGCGCACGTTGATTGTCACCCACTCGAATCAGGCCCTCAACCAGCTGTTCGAGAAGATTATCGCGTTGGACGTGGACGAGCGGCATCTCCTCCGGCTCGGTCACGGCGAGGAGGCCTTGGAGACCTCGAAGGACTTCAGTCGGTACGGCCGCGTCAACTACGTGCTCAAAGGTTCGTCCTTTCGTTAAATTAATCCTAATAGTTTCGTGTAGAACGACTGGACCTGCTGAAGCTGGTGACCAAGCTGAAGCACGTGATGAAGGCGGTCGGAGACGTGGACGCGACGTGCGAGACGGCCGGCTACTTCTTCCGCTACACGATCACGCGCGCCTGGGAGGACTTCCTCGAGGAGCTCGAATATCGGCAGCAGCCGACGGAGCAGGCGACGTGCACGAAGGAGAACGCCGACCGCAACGGGCACGAAGAAGGCGGCGGCGATGCGAAGATGGCGGAGCCGCTCCCGGCCGACTTCGTGGCCAAAAACTTCCCCTTCCGCGACTTCTTCGACAACGCCGCCCAGCTGTTCGCCGGCGAGGACCTCGCCGTGGATTTGGAGCGCGCCCATGCGTGCTGGGAGCGCATCGAGGAGATCTTCCAGAAGTTGGACGAATTCCGCGCCTTCGAGCTGCTGCGCAACGGTCGGGAGCGTTCGGACTACTTGCTCGTTCGTTTCATTCGTCCTCTTTCTTTCCAACCTCCCCTCGTTTGCAGGTGCGCGAAGCGAAGGTGATCGCCATGACCTGCACGCACGCCGCCCTTCGCCGCAAGGAGCTCGTCGAGCTGGGCTTCCGCTACGACAACGTGATCATGGAGGAGGCCGCCCAAATCCTCGAAGTCGAAACGTTCATCCCCTCCTCCTCCAGGAGCCCTCCGAGGGTGTGGACCGGCTGAAGCGGTGGATCATGATCGGCGATCACAACCAACTGCCGCCCGTGGTGCAGAACGTCGCCTACCAGAAGTACGCGAACCTCGAGCAATCGCTCTTCACGCGCTTCATCCGGCTCGGCGTTCCGCACGTCCAACTGGACGCCCAAGGACGCGCCCGGCCGGAGATCGCCGCCCTCTACAATTGGCGCTACAAACGACTGGGCGACCTGCCGCACGTCCACGAGGCGCCCGAATTTCAGCGCGCCAATCCCGGCTTCCGTTTTGCCTACCAGTTCGTCGACGTGCCCGACTTCAACGGCGTGGGCGAGGCAACGCCGAGTGCTCACTTCTATCAGGCAAGCTTCCTCTTCTTTTTGCTCATTCATTTCATTCGTTCGTGTGTTCAGAACCTGGGAGAAGCCGAGTACGCGGTCGCCCTCTTCACGTACATGCGAATCCTCGGCTATCCGGCCGAAAAGATCTCCATCCTCACCACGTACAACGGGCAGCGCTCGTTGTTGATGGACGTGTTGGCCAAACGCTGCCAATCCAATCCGCTGATCGGAATGCCGGCCAGTGTGTCTACCGTGGACAAGTACCAAGGTCAACAGAACGATTTCGTGATCCTCTCGCTCGTGCGCACGAAGCTCGTCGGCCATCTGCGCGACGTGCGGCGGTTGGTCGTTGCGGTGTCGCGCGCCCGGCTCGGCCTCTACGTTCTCGGCCGCCAGTCGCTGTTCCAGCGATGCGCCGAGTTGGCGCCCGTGTTCCGCAAGTTCGCCGAACGTCCCACGCGCCTCCAACTGTTCCCGGCGGAGGCGTACGAGAGCGAGCGCAAAGTACGTCCTTTCCCCTCCACCTTCTTTTCAATCCTTCCGCTTGTTTGCAGCTCGCCGATGTGCCCGCGGAGAAGCCGGTGGAGATTGTCGATGCGGAGCACATGGCCAACTTCGTCGTCCAATTCTACACGTCGAACTTCGACTTCTTGCGTGCGAAACACGAGCAGCTGATGGCCGAGCGCGCCGCCCGCGAGCAGGAGGAGGAGACGATGGAGGTCGAGGTGCGTTCCTTCTCTTCAATCCTCCGTGATTCCCTCGATTTCTGCAGGACACGTCGGCCGCCCAACAGGCGATCGGCGCGACCAACGGCGCCGAGCAGCCGGTCGAGGCGGCGGCCGACGGGCAGCCGGACGGCGCGGCGGCGAAAGCGCCCGAACGACCGAAGCGGGGCGCCGAGAACGCCGAAGCGGTGATCCTCTTCGAGCAGGTGGACTTCGAGCGGCTGCAGGATCCCGGCAACTTCGGCAAGTGATCCCTCGACTCCCGTTCGATTTGTTTGTGGATTGTTCTCATCGCAAGTGTTGTTAACCTCCTTCATCGTATTTATTGACTAACGATTGTTCTCTTTGGTTGCACGAATAAACGCTGTTCGAGAAAGAATGGTGGGTTGATTCTTTGCGCAAAGCAGAGGACGAAGTGAAAGTCGGGGTGTTCTCCTTCCACTCGGCCACCGACAAACAGCAAACAAAGACGATTTATTCGCATGTTTTCAACCAACAAAAGAGGTCTGTGCTCAGCGCTCCTTCAGGTAGCGGCGGGCCAACACAACGGTCCAGATGAAGTAGATCTGCAGCCCGCACAGGGCGACACTCGTCAGGATGTCCATGCACGAGACGATGATCGCTTGAGTGCGGTTGGGGACGGGAATTTGCGGCCAGTGGTTGTCGGCGATCCGATGCACGACGGTGCACTTCCACAGCACATAAGTGAGGTGGAGTATGCAGTCGAAGGCCTGAACAGAGAGGAAGTGGGTGGAGATCGCGAAGGAGCTCACCGAGAACACAACCGGCGGGAGCATCAAACGCGCTTTCTTTGTGAACACGGCGTACAGGAGGAGGCCGGCGAAGGCGATGCCCGACATCTGGAGGACGAGCACGACGATCTGCAGCCGGCCCTGATCGTCGGCGTTCATCCAATAGTCGACGGAGAAGGAGCGCGGCTCTTTCGTGGTCTGCAAACAAGCAGGAGTGCCGAAAAAAGCGGCAGGCACGTACGGGAGCCTTGAAGACGATCTTGAGCGTACGGGCGAGCGCCACCGACAGCAAGAACACGACGACGTAGACGATCAGCTGGGTGCCCACCTGAACGAGCAAGGGGAAGGTAAAGAGATAGAGGAGGAGCGCTCACCAGAATCGGAATGCAGCAGCAGCAAACCTCGTCGTCGGGCCGGTGACGGCGCTTGTGACGGCGCGACGTCCGGCGGCTGCCGCTCGTCCCCGTTGTGGTCGTCGATGAGGTCACGAACCCGGAGGACATTCGGCAGAGCGGGTGGACCGAACGGCGGAAAGAGATGAGAAGTGGGCGGGAGTTTGCCCACGGCTCCGATTGTCGACTCAATGGAGCATTTGCATGACCGATCTCCACCGTTTCCCTCGTGCTTTCCTTATTCATTTCCTCGCTGATCGCCGCCCGTCTTAACGCACGAGCCGCGGCAGGCGGCGAGCCGAAGAACGGCCTCTGTTTTAAGGGGGCGCTTGTGAGCATGCAGTGGGGGGTGATCGTGGAGCCGCGAGCGGCCGACCATAAAAGCGTCATCCTGCACGTCTCGAGCGTGAGTCGCGTGCGACGGTATCTCAACATTCGTCCTCTCCATCGACTAGGTAATTTGAGATCCCGTCCTCTTCTTGCAGATCTGCTCGTCGCACGCGCGCAACTTCCGCATCAACCCGCTGCTCGTGTTGTGGCCCGACCAGACAGTCGCCCAGTTGTCGCCCGACTGCGCGGCGGCGAGGGGACATCCGAATTCACCCAGCGGATACGAGACGACGAAATTCGGCTCCGTCCACCCGATCGCCACCCTCCCGCCGGTCTACGGGCAGAGCGACCGAAAGAACGTGAAGGTCCGCATCGGGCAGATCACCCTCCAGCACTTCCAATTGGTCCGTTCTCTTCCCACCGATCGATTGAATGCATGCGGGTGTTTAGAACGAGTTCCTGAAAGATTTGAACATCGTCGGCTACATGGAGATCCAGTGGGACGACCAGCGTTTGTCGTGGGATCAGAGCCAATGGAAGCTGGAGAAGCTGCAGATCCACGTACTCACCTTCCTTTTCTTCCTTTTTAATTGGAGTCTTTAGTCTGCCAATCACGTGTGGATCCCCGTCCTCTCATCGCAATCGTACGAGACGTCCCTGCGAAACGATGACGTGATGGAAGTTCGCCGTCTGGAGACCTCGAACAAGGGCAACGTCTCGGCGATCGTCTCCTTCTCGCTGAAGACCTTCTGCGACGATGCGGACTTCCGGCACTTCCCGGACGACCCACGAAGGCGGCTTGTCGGCGGGCGCTGCACGAAACGATCCTCGACCT
This sequence comes from Aphelenchoides fujianensis, assembly GCA_024699865.1. Taxonomy (NCBI): domain Eukaryota; kingdom Metazoa; phylum Nematoda; class Chromadorea; order Rhabditida; family Aphelenchoididae; genus Aphelenchoides; species Aphelenchoides fujianensis. The sequence continues at coordinate 8,697 of JAMPIO010000203.1, read as the reverse complement.
TATCCTCAACCAGAACTTCCAAACGGCACCGTCGAGTTTCTCACGACTTTGCAGTATTTAGGCGCCAAACGGCAGCCGGTCGGTCGGCCGATTGTGTGCGGCTTGCAAGGGGCGAATCGATTGGCGGTTGGCATTCTGCCGCAGCAGCGATCGCGTCCCGCGTTTTCCCGCCCGCCTTCCGTTTTTGCGCGCTTTTGCTGCAATTTCCCATCATTGCGAACGAATGAGAATCGAGCGATGAGAACTGGACATCTCCCGATTGTTTACGGCCACTTGCTGGCATTTATTCGTTTCTGGCGGGAATTTTGTTCGTTCGTGATGGAAATGCGCGAATTTCGTTTGTTTTTCCGATTAATTTTTTTCGTTTTCAGCCTTCTTCCCGCCGAACAAAATGGTTTGTTCTTCTGCTCAGGTTACCGTCGAGTGTTCCACTCGTTTGCAGAGCCGAAATTCGGACGAAACGGGCGAGTCCAAGCACGAGGGCACGAACAAATGCGAGGTTAGCATTCTTCCTTCTTCTTCCTTTTTTGCTTCTTTGCTTGCAGCCGTACGACTCTCAATTTGTTTCGTGGTTGACGCACATCACGACGTGCGAGCGACCCGCAGCCGACATCCGGACGATCTCCGGCTCGGTCGTCTCTTCTGCGGGCGAGCCGGTGGGCAAAGTGATGAGCAAGCCGCGCCCGCCCGCCTGGATGGAGCGCTCCTACCGCCTCGACCCGACCGTTCCGAGCACGTGGGACGCGCACGAGGTCCAGAGCGGGACGTTCATCGCCTACGAGTTCCCGCACCCCATCCAGGACGTCGTGGACGACGTGCCGCTCGACCGCTGCTGTCCGGAGATCGCCCGCATCCAAATGGCGGCCGATTCGTTCGCGAAAGGCGGCGAGCGGCTCGCGTACTACGGCCGCGATCTCGAGACCAGAGAGGACATCGTGCTGAAGGAGTACATCCGCGTCTACTCCGATGAGGGCGAAGCGCATCGCCACGACTCCGCCAATCAACTGCAGGCGGTCGCCTCGTACTTCGCCGCCCTCTTCATGGCCGACTGCGAGGAGGAGATGCTCCCCGAGAAGATCCCCGCCTCTCTGGACTTCCTGAAAGTCAAGGCGCTCGCCCTGGGCACGAGCGCCGCGCCGCGCTACATGAACTGCGAGCCCCGGTTGGATCCGGCCGCCACCTTCGTCCGCTTCACGAACAACCGCTCTCACGTGATGTCCGAAGAGAACGCGCAATCCGAAGGAGTTTCGGTCGAAGTGCTCCGTTTCGTGGTCGCCTTCTCGCACTACACGTACACGGCAAGTCTTTCACTCATCCAATTCCCTCTCATTCGTTCGGCTTGCAGATCAGTGGCGGCAAGCTGGTGGTCGTCGATCTGCAGGGAACGATCAGGCCAAACGCGGAGAGCGGCGGTCGCCCGATCGTCCAGCTAACGGACCCCGCCATCCACTGCGACGACCGCACTCGCTTCGGCTCGACGAACCACCTGAAGCGCGGCATGTACCTCTTCTTCTACAAACACGAGTGCAACGAGTTCTGCGCGGCGTTGGGCCTGCCGAAAGTGGATCCGGAGGAGCTGCTCGAGCAATAAACGGCTCATCATTAAATTCTTTGAAATTTCTCGAGCTTTCATTCTTTCCTTGTTTTGCCGTTGTTCATTACATTTCGATAAATCGACGGAGTTGGAAGAAGAGAGAAATGACGAACAGGAGTTTATTCGTGCAAACCACGTCCAGCGGGTGCGCGTGTTCCCGTTCTGGTCGGCGGCGGGGCTCTTGGGGCTGGGGTGCGGGGCCGAGTGCTCGGATTGGGTCTTCTGCAGGACGGGCGGTCAGCCGGAAGAAGGGGGACCCGCCTGCTCGTTGATCCAATAGTGGAGTGGCGGGACGGGGCGGCCGTTGTGGCGGCGGGAAGTGGCGCAGTTGGTCGAAGAACGCGTGGCCGAGCACGAGGGCGGCGGGCGGCCGGAGGCGCGGCTCGTAGACCCGCAGCGCGCGGACGAGCTCCAGGGCGGCCGGCGGGAAGTCGACGCCCGCGATCAGCTGAACGGACGATCGAGTGGGCGGTGCGAAAAAGGCGAACTCACGTGCTCGAAGCCGCGCCCCCCACGCCGCACCAGCCGCGGCCGCCCCACGCGCATCGCCCGCAGCTGCTCGCCGGACGGGTAGCCCAGCACCTCGACGATCACGCGGCCCTGGTCGACGGCGTCCCGCCCGCACAGCAGCGGCCGCCCCACGAGCAGCTCGGCGAGCACGCAGCCGGCCGCCCAGCGGTCTGCAGCAGCCGGAGAGTGAGTGAACAGACGGCCCTCCTTCCCGCCACTCACCGATGGAGAGCGTGAACGAGGTGGCGCCGAAGCAGAGCTCGGGCGCGCGGTAGTAGCGGGTCACCTGGTAGGGGCTGCACTCCTCGCCGCGCCCCAACACCTTCGCGTTGCCGAAGTCCGCGAGGCGCAGCAGCCCGAAGTGCGGGCCCACGATCAGATTCGAGGGCTTCAGGTCGCAGTGCGCGATGCCCAGCGAGTGCACGTGGTCGAGGGCCGCAAAGAACTGCCAGGCGAACAGCTTCGCGTCCAGCGAATCGAAGCGGCGGCCGGGCAGCGAGAGGCGCAGCTTCGAGAGGTCCGTGGGCAGGAAGTCGCACCCCAGACACTCGCATACCTGCAACAAGTGGACGATTGAAAGGGATGTCTGAGGCGCCCACCTCCTCGCCGACGGTCAGCCGAAAGCGGTAGAGCAGGTCGATCACGCATGGGTGGCGGAGGCGTCGGGGCAGCGCGATCTCCCGCTCGGCCGCCTCGACGCTCGTCTTCGACAGCCACACCTTTTCGACGGCGACCGTCCGCTGCAGCGGCGCGAGCAGCTCCGCGCGGTACACCTTCGAGAAGACGCCGTTCGCGTGCAGCCGCTCGTTGGCGATCGTGAGGGCCACCTGCAAGCGGGCGGGTGAGTAGACGGTCGGAATCGAGAGCGCACTTCTCGCTCCGCGCGGATCACCCGACGAGCCATCCGACCGGTCCGTCTGCAGAAGGAGTGGAACAAATGAGCGACTGCTGCTTTCGTTGAGCTTCCTGCTCGGGTTTGCATGAGAACGAACCGAAGAGAAGAGGGAACAGACAAGCGCTTAGTCGCACTTTGCAGTCCGCCAGCCGTCCGGCCGCTCGCCCCGAATGTCGACCGAAGCGTGGACGGGAGTCGCGGGATCGACGCTCCTGACCGCCTCCGCCTTCCCGTTCGTGTGCGGACGGCGCGGTCGCGGCTTCTCTGTCCAGCCGCGACACCTCGACCGTCCCATGGAGCCGCCCTCGCTGGACACTTCGGAGGAGGAGCGGCCGAAGACGCCGTTCGTCGCCGGCGGCACGACGCCCGCCAGCCGTTCGCGCTCGCTGCGGACGGGCCGCTCGGAGCGGTCGGCGGCGCCCGTCTCCAGCGACTCCGACCGGCGGCCGCTCGCTTCGCCGCTGGCGCCCGAGTGGACGGCAAAGTCGCCGGACGAGCGGAATTCCGCCGGCAAGACACCCCAACCGGCCGCTCGCCCACCGCTAGCCCGCCGCGGCCGCCTGCCGCGCCCGCAGATTTCCGGCAGCGCCATCTCGATGCTCGCCGTCCTCAAGCGCCAGCTGCCGATCGCCGCCTACGAGCTGCTCGGCATCCTGCAGGCGGCCTGCGAGGAGCTCCGCTTCGCCGCCCGCCTCCTCGAGCGGCTGCCCGCCGACGAGACGGAGCGCATGTGCCGCGTGGCGGCCTTCGTGCCTGCGGCTACTCGGCGCTCGTGGGCCGCAAGCGGAAGCCCTTCAACCCGCTGCTCGGCGAGACCTTCGACATCGTCTCGGACGACAGCTGGAAGTACCACGCGGAGCAGACGAGCGGACTAATTGGCAGCTTCTTCTCACTCATTCGTTCGCTGCAGGTCGCCCACCACCCGGCGGTCTCCGCGTGCCACGCCGAGGGCGACGGCTGGACGTGGTGGCAGACGCTCGAGGGCACGACCGCGCCCGCCTTCGACGGCTCCGTGAGCGCCACACCGCTGCACCCCGTCCGCCTCCGGCTGGCCAACGGCGAGGAGTACTCGTGGAACAAGGTGGGAGGTTGGGCGTGGACGATCTCATTCTCTTGCAGGTGACGACGATCATCCAGAACGCGCGCGCGGAGGCCGAGAAGCGGGTGGTGCGCAAAGAGGGCGAGATGGTGATCCGCAGCAGCACGGGCGTCGAGTGCCGCCTGCAGTTCGCCGTGGAGGGCAACGCGGTGGAGGGCCGCGTGCAGGGGCGGGCGAGCGGGCGGTCCGGCTGCTCGGCCAGTGGGATCGAGGATTGAACAAGCGAGTCGTCCCCTCCCTTCCGTCCACTCATTCCCCTCGCTGCTGCAGGATCGTTGCGTCCGGCGAGCAGGTCGCGCTGTTCGAGGCGCCGCCGCCCCACGAGCATGCCGCCGCCCACTACGGCTTCAACCGCTTCACGATGGCGCTGAACGAGCTGCACGCCGCCGAGCGGCCCCTCCTGCCGCCCACCGACTCGCGCTTCCGCCCCGACCAGCGGCTGCTGGAGAAAGGCGAGCCGGAGCGCGCCGAGGAGGCCAAGAAGCGGCTCGAGAAGGTGAGCGTTCGGTTGGGCGGTCGGCAATTGACCGCGGCGGCTGCAGGAGCAACGCGGCCGCTCCGCCCTCGCCCACCGGCCGCTGTGGTTCGAGCGGGAGCGCGACGCGTTTACCGGCCGCTCGCTGTGGCTCTCCGACGGGCGCTACTGGCCGGCGAAGGAGACCCGCTTCGAGGACCCGCACAGCCGCCGCATCGTAGCCCTCTTCTCCACGGACAACTCCCAGTGATCCGTCTGCTTGTTGCTGTGAGTGCGAAGAGAATAAACAGATGTTCGTGACATGAACGGAGTCGTTGGTCGAGCGCTTCAAGTGTTGTTAGAGTGCGATAATGTCGATCGAGAGCAGTGGAAGAACTTCCATGAAACCAATCTCCTTTCAATTCATTTCTCCACCCCACTCGACCGAAATGATCGGCCGTTTGTTCTTCCTGCTCCTGTCTATTCACCTGCCCGCCGCCGCCGCCGATCAGGCGTACCCGCTGGAGGTCGACTTTTGCGACGATTAGAGCCGCCGAGTTCGTTCTTTCCGCTCCGACCGACTGCCGCCTTCCTGCTTCCAGCTGTTGCACCGTTGCGCGGGGGAGTTGGTGGGCGACGAGGACGCCCTTGCGCACTTGAGCTCGGCAGTCGAACACGCCGATTGCTCCGCCTTCTGGCGCTTCGCCGCGTGCTCTCGAGTGGCGAGCGCGTGCTTCGAGCTGCACGCGGCGCCCGGCGGGCCGCTCGCGAAGTTCGCGTCCGCCGCCCTCGGCGCCTGGAATCGCTGCTCGAATTACACGACGGACTTCGGCGAGAAGCTCGGTGAGTTCTCCGCCGCCTTCTCTTTCACTCACTCGCTTCTGCAGACTTCCAGCGAGTGCTCAAATGCGACGAGAAGATCCGCGCGCGGTGCCCGCCCAAGAACTTTCCTCTCGAAAAGGATAAAAAGCCGGCGGACTGCACGTGATTTCGGCGAGAAGAGGCGGAGGCATCCACTCGTTTCAGCAACAACTTTTACGAGGGCTTCACGAAGCACCTCGCCGAGTGCGGACGGCTGGAGCCGGCGGAGCACCTCCTTCTCTGCGACGTACGCTCGTTCTTCCTCGTCGTACAGTGCGCGGAGCCCGCCCGCTGCCCGCACTCCGTCGTTTCGGGGGCCGTCCGTCTCGTTTTGTCCTTCTGCTAGCTTTTTTTGTGTTCGTGTGGTTGTGAGAGAAACACGCAGCAGTCAAACAATTGGAAGCTGTTGCCTTTTTGATTTCATTCGGGCTCCTTTGCCTGTTTTTTGCTGATGACTCACTCCAGCGGCGGCCCGAAATGCGCGTCGACTCCTGTTCGAGCGGCGAAATGGACGCCGGGCGGCTCGCCCACAAGCGAGCGTTGTTTACAGCAGTGCGAGCAGGGAAGAGGGCGAGCAGCCGGGCGGCCGAAGGGTGACGGGCGGTCGTTCGGCTCTTTGCAACGGCGATCGCACTCGGGCCTCCGCGTTCGTTTTGCCCGCACTCTTCCGAAAACGGGCGTCTTTCGGGCGTTGCCATCGAATGCGGACATTCGGGCAGGTGTTCGTGCATTTCTTTCGCCCACTGCTGCTTTCCACGGCTTCCGCTTTTGGTCGCGATATCAAAATTCGACTAATCTTCCCGCCAATCACCCGCCTGATCGAATCAACTTTCAGCACGCGGCTCTACGCTTTCGTCCAGCGATCCTGACCGGGAAGAGCGAAATGGTTTGTTTGCGGCCCTCATTCCTTCCGATCAGCCCACTTCTTTGCAGAGCCAAAAGCCGAAGAACGGAGGCGGAGACGCGAACAAGTCGGCAAACAGCGGCGAGGAGGTCCGTTTTCCCCCATGTTCTTCTAAACTCCGGCCTGCTTGCAGATGGTCGACGCCGAAGTGGTCTCGTGGATGAACGAGTCGGTGAACCTCGAGACGTCGGGCTGGACGCGCCAAGTGCCGACCGCACAGCAACTCCGCGAGCAGAACAAACGCCTCCGCCCGATCTTCGCGGAAAGCGGCCAGGAGTACGGCGAGAACGCCAAGACGGCCGAAGCGGTGCTCCATCGGCGACGGCAGGCGATCAAGATCCGCAACGAGCAGCTCTTCAAGGTTTGCCTCTTTAATCGATCGCCCCATTCCCTCGATCACTTTCAGGCGATGCAGAAGATCGCGTCGGCTCGCCACGTGGACCTCTGCTTCGTTGTCGACGCCACCAGCAGCATGGAACGGTACATCAAAGGCGTGAAGGACGCCATCCGCGCGATCGCCGACAACCTGATCGCGAAGAAGACGGGCGAACAGGGCGGCAGCAAGGGGACGGTCAGCTCCCTCCGCCTCGGCCTCGTCGCGTACCGCGACCACGGCGACCACCCGCAGTACGGAGTGCTCCCGTTCACCGAATCGGTCAAGAAGTTCCACGGGTTCTGCTCGAAGATCGACGCCGTTGTCTCGACCGGCCGTCGGGACCGCCCCGAAAACGTGCTCGGCGGTCTCAACAAGGCGCTCGAGATGGATTGGAGCGATGCGGACAGCACGAAGGTGATCTTCCACACTTGCGACCACGTAAGACGCCGCTTGCTTCCTCCTGTTCGATCATCCGATTCGTTCCAGCCCGCACGCGGCAGGTACTTCCACAACTCCAACTACAACTACCGCGACGACTACGGGAGTGGAGATCCCAACGGCCTGACGGCGTTCGGCATCTTCGCGGAGTTCGAGGACCGCGGCATCGACTACTACTTCGGGAAGATCACCGAGCACACGGACACGATGATCGCGCGCTTTGCCGACGCCCTGGGCGACCGCATCGATCAGTTCGACATCAAGAACGTGCAGGAGATCTGCGGCTCGGTGATCGCCGCCGTGAGCACGTCCGTGTGCCACGCGACGCGCAAGACGGGACCGTCCGCCCGCCCGAAGCGCTCGTTCCGCATCGACACGACCATCCCGGACACGTGGGACGCGCACGTGATCCAAAACGGCAAGTTCCTCACGTACCAACTGCCCGAATCGGTCGACGACGTGCTGCGCGACGTCCCGCTCGAGCGCCGTCCGACGAACGCCCGAATCCGAGTGGCGGCCCATCCGTTCGCGAAAGGCGGCGAGCGGATCGCGTACTACGGCCGCGATCTCCGAACGCGCGAGGACGTCGAGGTGGAGGAGGACATCGTGCTCAAGGAGTACATCCGCGTCTACCCCAAGGACGGAGCTTCTCGACCTCACGAGTTCGCCAATCAGCTCCAGACGATCGCCACCTACTTCGCCGCCCTCTTCATGGCCGACTGCGAGGAGAAGATCCCCGAGAAGATCCCCGCCTCTCTGGACTTCCTGAAAGTCAAGACGCTCGCCCTGGGCACGACCGCCGAGCTGCGCTACATGAGCTGTGAGCCCCGCTTGGATCCGTCCGCGTCGTACATCCGCTTCACCAACAACTGGGACTTCGTGATGCTCGAGACGGGCGCTCGCGTCCGCGGCGTTTCGGTCGAACTGCTCCGCTTCGTTCTCGCGTTCTCCCACTACACGTACCACGTAAGAGATCCCCATCCCCTCCTCTTTCATCCAATCGACCCTCGTTGCAGATGACGGACGGCAAGCTGATGATCGTCGACCTGCAGGGCACGATCAAGCCGAACACGGACAGCGACGGCCGCCCGACCGTCCTCCTCACGGATCCCGCCATCCACTGCGAGGACCGCCTTCGTTTCGGCTCGATGAACCACTCGAAGCTCGGAATGAAGCTCTTCTTCGAGAGCCACACGTGCAACGAGTTCTGCGAGGCGTTGAATCTGCCGAAAGTGGACGCCTCCAAGGTCCTCAGCACTTGAATCGTCTTTCGGATGTCCTCCTAGTCACTTCTAACTGTTGTATTCCTTTCATTCTTCTCTTCATTGCTCCCGCTCACATTCACTCACTTACAACCGGATGTCTCGTCGATTGTTCTCGCAATTTCTGTACTCATCCGCAAAGGAAGGTGGTTCGCATAAACACGACGTACTCCCGTTTGTTCGCAATTCAATGAAGAAAGACCCCCACGGGAGTCGAACAAATGGGAAGAAAGAGGGAAAGAAGGCGAAAGACGGGCGGCTCGCACTCTCCAGATTCGCGAGGGAGCGGGCGCAAGTCGGGCGG